>WOVY01013612.1:0-78748 GCA_013436015.1 Rhipicephalus annulatus
ATATATATATATATATATATATATATAATCAACCATTTTCATGCCTTCAAAACCACCGGACAGTGAAGCTGTAAACTTGTGCGTCTGATTCTTTAGCTTGATCACGTGGCATCGTCATCGCTACATATCGATAACTATCACCACCATATTGTCACGAGCGGTTGCAATGCACGGCGCATACAGCGCGAATGAACATTCAGACAAAAGGTGAAGAAGGAAGACGACGTTGTGTGTGCTGTCTCGAGACCCCTTGTGGAAGTAAACGCGAACCATCCAGGCTCGCCTGTTTTTCAACCTTTTCGTGTACTTCTTGCGTGTAACATTTGGTGGAGCTGTGCTGGGTACCTCCCACGACCTACGACGGAGCCGTCAGCACCAGAACTTCGTAGAAGCCGTCGCCTTGCCGGACTTTCGCCATCGCGCCCCGACATGTCTCTGGAGCAAAATGACCCCCTCAGCAATGCCTCGGCAAGACCACCGCTGTATCAGCATTACCGAGAGCCACGGCCGTTCTCAGCAAAGCCAGGGGAAGACTTCGATGAATGGCTGACCCATTACGAAAGGGTAAGCCAATGCAACAACTGGAACCCGGCCAGCCAGCTCAGGCATGTCGTTTTTTATTTGACGGACACGGCCCTGGTTTGGTATGAAAACCACGCCGACACGCTTACTACATGGAGCAGTCTTATTGAAGAAATGAAGAAGTGCTTTAGCGACTCGGACACTAAGAAGAAACGAGCGGAAACAGCTTTAGCTCAGAGAGCTCAGGTGATCGGCGAGACTTGCACGACATATATTGAAGAAGTTCTCAAGCTGTGTAAGACCATCGACTCTCGAATGCCCGAGGAAGATAAAGTGGGACACCTTTTAAAAGGTATTGCGGAAGACGTCTATAACTTCCTCATTGGAAAAGACAACCTGAACACCGTATCAGACGTGATTCGGCACTGCCGCACATTCGAGGCGCTGAAAACTCGCCGAATCACGCCGAAGTTTGGACGGCTAGCCAATGTCACGACTGTGGCCAGCGTTGACGCGATTCCGCAGACAGACCTCTCAGCTACCATTCGGCAGATTGTCCGTGAGGAGCTCCTGCGGCACGAAGAACAAACGCGTTATGCGGTGCCGCGTTGCGCCTCCGTCGCTTTCCGAGACGCCGTCTGCGCATCTCCTCCGGCTACTTGGCAGCATTCGGTGAATGCTGCGGATTGTAACAGCTACCGACACGACCCGCATTATGGCCAGACCGAACAACGCCATTACGACTCGATTGATCGGCGTTTTGATCAGCATCCACGCGACGTTCGCCCACGAAGACCCAGCACTGCCTACGACATCCAAGGGGAGGGGATGAGTTACTCGCAGCCTGTGGCCGCTGTGGAATATTTCAATCAGCGTCCGGAAGTTCGCCCTCTGCCCGTGTGTTACAACTGTGGCACGCCTGGCCACATAGCTAGGTATTGTAACCGACGTCGGGCATTCAGCAATGGACAGTCGGGATCGTTTATGCAATACGGTGGTCGTGCAATGGACACTAATAGGCCAGGAAACACCACTTTTGAAGGCTACTTCCGAGAAGAAAGAAGCCGTCACTTCCCTCTGGACAGCTATTCTGGAGAACAAGAAAGGTATCGAAACCGTTACCGCTCTCCTGCCTCCGAACGTACTCTGACACCACCACCAGCTTTCCGAGCGTCTCGATCTCCATCTCCCAGACGGCGTGTGACGTCATCATCTCCTCGACGCCGCTTCGCGTCACCACCGCCGGGAAACTAGCCAGCGCGGCCGATGGAGGTGAGGTCGCTGGAAAATCTTTGCTGCCGACTCGGATACCTCCACCTATCTTCATGCTGAAGAATAAGGTTAATGTACTTATTGATGGCGTTTCTACCATGGCTTTAGTCGACACGGGAGCAACTGTTTCTGTCATGAGTGTGGTGTTCAAAAATCTGCTGGGACGCAAGGTTATGTTTCATTGGGACCACAGCACAAGCTTTCGTGGAGTGAGTGGGGACTCATTATACCCGGTTGGTGTGTGTAACGTGGATGTCTCCTTGGGTGGTCAAACCTTTAACACTGAGTTTACCGTGCTTCCGCGTTCCACACACGATGTAATTCTCGGCATTGACTTTTTGAAATTGTGTGGCGCCAATGTTGACTGCCGAACAGGAGAACTCAGTATTTGCGGAAGTGTGTCCTCTGCGCTCTTAGAAGAATCATCCCAGCAAGAGAGTGTGTTTTGTGTTTCTGAAGACACTGTTGTGCCCGCTTTATCCGCGATGCGCGTTCCTGTTGTTTGTTCGTCTTCTGTTAGTACTTCGTTCGATGTTGCAGTGGAACCGGTCCATAGAAACTGTCTTAAGAAAAATGTGTTGGTTCCGTATTGTATGGTTTCAGTTACCGATGGATGCGCAGGGCTATGGACGCTAAATTGCTCCACTGAAGCAGTAGTGCTGTCTCAAGGCCTAAAACTTGCTACGTTTCAGGGAGAGTCATTTATACCTATGGCAGTGCTTACAGAACTACCGGATACAGCACAAACCAGTGTCTCGCACACCGCAAACGAACACATGCTCGGAATGGTAGCTACATCGCTCAGTGACCATGAACGTCGTGTTTTGATGGCCCTGCTTTCGAAACACTCTTCAATATTCGACTTTGCACAGCACGACGGCCCCACATCGATTCCTGCATCCCGTACTCGCCATCGCATCAACACAGGATCCGCTGAACCGATTCGTCAAAAACCATATCGTGTGTCCTCTGCGGAGCGAAAGATCATCAGCGCTCAAGTCGAAGAAATGATGGGTAAAGGAGTAATTCGGGAATCGTCTAGCCCTTGGGCAGCTCCAGTGATACTGG
Organism: Rhipicephalus annulatus; assembly: GCA_013436015.1. Classification (NCBI taxonomy): domain Eukaryota; kingdom Metazoa; phylum Arthropoda; class Arachnida; order Ixodida; family Ixodidae; genus Rhipicephalus; species Rhipicephalus annulatus. The sequence continues at coordinate 2,863 of WOVY01013612.1, forward strand.
TGAAGAAGAAAGACGGCACGTGGCGATTCTGTGTCGATTACCGTCGCCTAAATGCCGTTACTAGGAAAGACGTATACCCACTCCCACGAATTGACGACGCCATCGATTGCCTCTTTGCGGCTTCTTACTTCTCTTCTGTGGATTTACGATCAGGTTACTGGCAAATCCCTATGCACCCGGATGACAGAGAGAAGACCGCTTTTGTAACGCCCGACGGACTATTTGAATTCAACGTGATGCCTTTCGGGCTTTGTAACGCCCCCGCAACGTTTGAAAGGTTCATGGACACTATACTTCGCGGTTTGAAGTGGGAAGTTTGTATGTGCTACCTAGACGACGTTGTGATCTTCGGCCGAACATTTCGTGAGCATAACGAGCGCCTGGACTTGGTACTAAACTGCTTGAGGAAGGCCGGCCTTGTGCTTAATTCTAAAAAGTGCCATTTTGGTGAACGACAGACACTTGTGCTGGGACACCTGATCGACAAAGAAGGTATACGACCAGATCCACAAAAGACAACAGCTGTGGAGGCATTCGAGGCACCTCGCTCTGTGAAGCAGCTACGAAGTTTTTTAGGGTTATGCTCCTACTTTCGCCGTTTCATTCCCAAATTTGCTGACATAGCTCATCCGCTCACATGCCTTCTCCAAAAAGGTGTTCCTTTCGAGTGGAGCTCGGAATGCGACTCATCGTTTCGGCAGCTAAAGCTACTGTTGACGTCCCAGCCTATTCTTCGCCACTTCAATCCGTCATCACCGACAGAAGTTCATACCGATGCTAGTGGTGTTGGCATTGGCGCCGTACTAGTTCAGCGTGTCGGTGACAGCGAGCATGTGATATCGTACGCTAGCCGCTCATTGAGTCGCCCCGAGCGCAACTACACTGTCACCGAACAAGAGTGTCTGGCGGTCGTCTTCGCTGTGCAACGGTTTCGATCGTATCTCTACGGGCGCCCCTTTACTGTCGTCACGGATCATCACTCTCTATGCTGGCTTGTGAATCTTCGGGATCCCTCTGGTCGACTAGCACGCTGGGCGCTCCGTCTGCAGGAGTATGATTTCGTTGTTTCCTACAAGAGCGGCCGGCGACACGCTGATGCTGATTGTCTCTCTCGCCTGCCACTCCCAACGACTGAATGTGACGCGGACAACTTTGATGAATACATCGCTTTTGTGTCCACGGGATTTCCGGATATGGATACCTTCATATCAGAGCAGAGGAAAGACGACAGCTTACAGCCGCTATTCGCGGCCGCGCGGGAGTCCGCTGCAGACAATCATTTTCGCTTACGTGACGGCGCCCTATATAAGACGAACTTCTCGGCTACCGGTGCGCGCTACCTTTTGGTTGTCCCCAAGAGCCTTCGCAGTCACGTATTATCTGCCATGCACGACGAACCAACTTCCGGACATCTTGGATGCACAAGAACACTCTACCGTGCTCAGGAACGCTTTTATTGGCCCCGGATGCGCAATGATACCGAACGGTACGTCGCCAGCTGCACCCAATGTCAGCGTTACAAGCGACCAACTGACGCGCCGTCTGGTCGCCTTCAGCCTGTTTCGCCTCCTAGCACCCCCTTTGAGCAAGTTGGTATAGATCTTCTGGGCCCTTTTCCGCGATCCACAGACGGCAATCGTTGGGTCATCGTTTGCGTAGACCACTTAACCCGTTATTGTGAGACGGCAGCACTGCCGTCGGCCACAGCAAAAGACGTTTCCATCTTCTTGCTGTTTCAAGTTATCCTCAGACACGGACCTCCTCGCATCGTAATCAGCGACCGTGGGCGGCAATTTACCGCGGATGTTGTCGAAGAGACCCTTCGTCTGTGCTCATCAAGCTTCCGCCATTCCACTCCATACCATCCACAGACTAATGGTCTAGTGGAACGCACGAACCGAACGCTTGCCAACATGCTGTCCATGTACATCGACTCCGCGCACAAGAACTGGGACACAATTTTGCCTTTCATCACCTATGCTTTCAACACCGCAAGACATGAGACCACTGGTTACTCACCTTTCTTTCTCCTTTATGCTCGTCCACCACGCTATAATCTTGACACTATGCTTCCCTACTCTGCTCATCACAGTGAGCCGATCAACGAGATTCTCTGTAGAGCAGAAGAAGCGCGACGCCTCGCTCGGCTACGCACCGTCACCTCGCAAGACCGGTCAAAGATCCGCTATGACGACCGTCACCGACATGTTCACTTCAATCCTGGAGATCTGGTGTGGCTCTGGACGCCTTTACGGAAACGTGGCCTGTACCAGAAATTTCTCGCTCACTATGTCGGGCCCTACGTTATCCTCGAACGCCTCAGTGAGGTCAACTACCGCATAGCACGGCTCACAAGCACTGGACGGCGCTCGGCTAAAACAGAAGTGGCGCACGTCGCTCGCATGAAGCTATGCAATGCACGAACCACTGAGTGACTCGCCCGGCGGGCTTCGTCTGCCAACGGGGAAATGTCACGAGCGGTTGCAATGCACGGCGCATACAGCGCGAATGAACATTCAGACAAAAGGTGAAGAAGGAAGACGACGTTGTGTGTGCTGTCTCGAGACCCCTTGTGGAAGTAAACGCGAACCATCCAGGCTCGCCTGTTTTTCAACCTTTTCGTGTACTTCTTGCGTGTAACAATATTAATCATTATTGCAGTTATCATCACTTAACATAATTTTGAGCATCATTATCGTATTATTTATTCTCACGTCTCTAATCACGTGACCTGCAGGACATACTACTACTACTACTACCACTACCTCTACCAACATGTGCACACGCATATATTGGTACGTGCTTCCATCAGGATTCTGTTTTGGTAACGACACGAGCACTTAAAGGGGTATGCTGACGCAAAATTTCGCGGATGTGATAGCATGCGAGATGTTTTGCCGTCAATAGGCCTAGAACAATGACTTAATTAATATGAGCCAATGACTTACCCAATATGAGCCCATTAGGACATAATAGGCGTTATCTCACTGCTTTATTTCTCTAATTTCAAAAGGCTGACATTAAGCACAGCACGACGCAGTGTGATAAGTTCACGAACAGATTTTCTTCATACAGGAAATATGAAACCGCGAAAATTCACTTACACAATGCAGCGAACAGAATTCGTGAACCATTTCACAATAGTGTTCTTGTGCCAGCGTCGTCTATGTGGTTTCAAATAAAGATTAACGATTTATTTCAATTTCTTTTTCTACGTATAAGTGTGGGTGGGCAGCACAGGGTTCAGAGACTTGTTAGGCGCATTGAAACGTTCCGAATATAAACGTGCAGCTTGCACGAGGACAAACAACAGGTCCTGTTTACTGCGTACTCAACGCTTAGCGAAGTGAATTTACTCCGCCTGTGCTCACGCGAATGAGTTAAAGTATGCAACGCAGCCACGATTCATTTATCACCTGAGCGGCGCGTCGGTGGTTCATTACTCCTAAACCACCCTAGTCGACCTTCGGAGGTGATATGTGTGGTACTTCAAACCTGCTCGGCTACCGCTGTCAGCGTTTGGAATCGGTTGGGCGAGGCACGCGCGGAACCCATGCAAAAACAGGTAAAACCCAGGTGCTGAATCGGGAGCCCCCGCGTTTAACCGAAAAAAAAAAAACAAAACAGCTTCGCTGAGTGTTCTTTGCTTCGTTCCACGCCCCCTATAAATCCAAGAGCGAGTCGAAATGGGCGGGAGATTGCTTAGACGTTGACTGTGAAGCTTCGTGTGGCGATGCTTGGTTGTAAAAAAAGGACGGTGCACTCGCAAGCACCCGAGGCGGGTATTACTCGGAAAAGAATACTAACCGAAGCCCGACCTGGATCGATCCAGAGTGGGCCTGTTGATTGGATGCCCACGAATAATGCCACAGCGCATATCAATGTATGGTCCTCGTCCACAGGTAATCTATACGAGCTGCGGAGTATTTTAATTGTGTTTAAGCTTATCAGATCGCATTTATACGAAGCTCAGCCATTAACGCACCTTTAAAAGCGCGCGTTCTTGATGAGGCCATTTTATGAACCGCGCATTGTGTATTAGATAAAGAGACGCTATGAAAATGACGCTTGTGGGGCGACGCATGTGCCAGAAAGAACGTTACACTCGCAAGCGTTTGACACGGGTATTATTGAGAAACGAAACGCCCACTAATAGAAGCTCGACGTGGATCGATACGGAGCAATGTGGTAGTGTACCTGTTTAATGGAGACCCATAAACATGCAACAGTGCGTAGCACAGTGTGTGGTTCAGCCAGCTGGTCTACCATACATGCTTCGAGGTATTTCATTAGGCTTTAAGCTTAACACCTCACATTTATTCGAAAATCTGAGCCGTCTCACCCAGTGAAACAAAGTGTGCACTCTGTGTTTGGTGAAGGGACCAAAAGAAGATTACATTAATGTGGTGATGCTTGTGGTGGAAAGGACGTTGAACTTTCAAGCATTCGTGGCGTGTATTACTCGTAAAATTCACTATTCGAAACTCGAGCTGGATTGATAGAGCTTTATTGGAGTGATTGATTGGAGGCTGACGATTATGCAGCAGAACGTATATAGCAAGCGAATGGCCCCCGTCATCCAACCCGTGCTGCGATCAAATTCATTAACTTTAAGTTTATTCTATCATGCGTATGCGAAACGGATCCATCTCGCACAGCTGTAAAGGGATATCACTAATGACATTTTATGAGAACGTTTCATGAACGTTTTTTTTCTCGGTGGAAGGCCCACATTCAAATGGCATTCACGTGTTTGCACTAGTGATGGTGTTTTACTGCACGTGCTTGATAAGCAAAACTTTTTTTTCTGAGCACATAACGCTCGAAGCAGCCGAAAGAACAGGGCATGCACTGTCCTACGTTGTCCGTTTATTTCAACGTTCTCCGCACTGACATACGTTTTCTTGGTCAAGTATATGTTCTACCAGCCAATCAAAGCGGCCCCTTTGTTGGTTCGGAAAAGTTTTACATTGATTGATATGTGGGATTTAACATCCCAAAACTTCCAGATGATTATGAAAGACGCCGTAGTGGAGGGCTCCGAAAATTTCGACCACCTGGGGTTCTTTAACGTGCACCCAAATCTGAGCACACGGGCCTGCAACGTTTCAGCCTCCATCGGAATTGTAGTCGCCGCAGCCGGGATTCAATTCTGCGACCTGCGGGTCAGCAGCCGAGTACCTTAACGACTAAACCACCGCAGCGGTGCAGCTTATGCTGTGTATGAAGATATCTTTATATCTAGTTGCAACATGAGCATTAAACGTGTTACCATACACTGTGGAGTTAAGTGAATGCATGTCACCTGCGAGTGACCGCCATATTGGAAACTTCGTGTCTTGACAGCCACAGAGAATAGGCAAATTTATACCATGTTAACGAAGTTATCTGAGCACATGGGCCTACAACATTTCCGCCTCCATCGGAAACGCAGCCGCCGCGGCCAGGATTCGATCCCGCGACCTAGGGGTCAGCAGCCAAGTACCTTAGCCACTACACCACCGCGGCGGGGCTTTTACATTAACTTAGACATGTGACGCGTGTGCGTAACTGATACTTTCGCCTGCTTTTGCTTTGTCTGTGCGTTTTTGTTTATATTTCTCGATAGCGTGTTGTTCGTTTGTGTTCTCTGTTTCTACGTATGCATAGTTAAATGGTCGGTCGATATAGTTAAACTATGTACTTGGATACTCGGTTTTATGGGGCTTACCGTTGTGAGTGATTCTTAAGAAAGAGAAAGGAAGAGAAAAGTGAGCCCTGTTATTGTCTGCGTCAGTGAACGACACCGCCACAGTAGCTCACAAGGGATGGGGGTGAGGAGGGATAAAAAGGGTAGGAGTAAAGTTGTAGAAAAGAGGAAGAAGAAGCAACAACAAACTGAGGGGATAGGAGAGACAGGAAAGATGGAAGCACGGTCACTGGAGTCCGAGGATGGGGCACACTTGCAAGAGCTCTTGTCGGCGTCGGTAGATGGCGTAGAGCAAGTCCAGTAAGTCAGAGCTACACTGTCGTCGAAGGTCGTCGGCGGCAGGAGGTGACGTAGGGCGAGCCCAGTCGGCCAGAGCTACGCTGACGCCGAAGATCGCAAGTGCGCGGGCGCACAACCGGTCGGCACGGAATCCAGCAAGCGAGTCCGGGCTTACCGTCCTATCAATCGATAAACAGCCTGCGAGTATCTTCTTTCACTTTTTGTGTCTCCAGCGGAAACGCTTAAAGCTGTTCACATTAAAATGAACACGTGAGTTCTTGCGGAACCATATCGATGCAGCGCAAGTTTGGAAAGAAATGCCGGCGCAATTTTTGTTTTTGTGGTGTCTCTTTAGAACATTTAAGGTGAATGATTATGCTGACAAGGTGTGCTTGTGGACGAAAGGCGCTTTGAGAAGACCACTGCGGTTTGCGACCCGTGACAATGAATATACACAAGAATAAGGCATTACGACAGCTTGAACAGTGGATTTTTCCCGTGAAGCGTTGATTACGGACATACTTCTTTGGAACAAGTAGAAACAAGAGAGGCATTCGGCTGCAACAGAAATGATGATGCGTTCGGGCACAACAGCGAAGCGTCACGGCCGCTCACATCTTCTCTGTCGGGTCAAATGATTAGTCAGTTCAACTAAATTAATTATTACAAAAGGATGAACGATCGTACGTTTTGCATTGAAATATCGCTACCTGCAAGTATCTCTTGAGTGCCACTGTAGGGAATCATTTAGAACAGGTTTGATGGTGACACGCCGTGGTGGTCTTGTAGTTATGGTGATTGGTCGCTGACCATATAATGTCGTGGGATTTAATCCCGGCAGCAGCGGCCGCGCTTTGGGTGGCCGCGAAAAGCTAAAGGTCCGTATACCTTTAGACATATATGTGCTCGTTGGTAAATCCCCCCAGAGGTCCTTCAAACCGATATCGTGGTTATGGGGAACCTAAAACCCCTACGATTCTATCACATTGGACGGCGTGAGAACGTATTCGCGCACTCGACTTCGACGATCCGCAGATCTCGCTTGCTCCACTGCTCGCAAATGATGCGACGACGTTGGCCGGATGCCCACTCTTCCGGCTTGACTGCGCGTGTCGCTTCAGATCCATACTCGCTATGTGACACGGTGGGACGCGCTGCATTGCAGAGGAGCTTTCTCGATCGAGTTCTGGGAACCACTCGGCGAAGCGAGCGAAATCTCACCCTTTCACTCGTTCACTCACTCTCAATATCTCTCCTACGCCAAGATGCCGTCACAGGAAGTCACGCTGCTTATCTGACCTCCCGCTCCGTCCCCCGGGCGGTATTTGTTCGTCGTGATATTGTTTTCTTCCGGGTATGCCCGTACACTCCATGCTTTTGTTTGCCCTTGTGAAACGCGTCGCGCAGCTGTCTGAAGCGTCTGGCCACTTATTTTCTTTTTTTTTCCTCGACGTTCTTTACGACCGTGAGGACTTCGGAGAACGCAATTCCCGCCATACCGAGTACGCTGGTTACGACAACGAGCGTTGGTCGTAAAAAAAAAAAAAAGGTGAGTTCCGCATGATCGTCGGATGTTTGACCGTTTAGATAAGGCATAGCGTCTTCACGAAGGCTCCGTGATGTCGCATCCATCCATTACGCGATCGTAGATACAGATATCTCGTTGTTAAGGGGCTGCATTCGTCAAGTGCAATCTGAGAGCTGGATAACAGTATGAAGTGATGATGTTTAAACTGGCACAGTAGTTACCCCTGACAGAGCAGTGCCAGGGTATGCGTTACCTACCGTCGCAGTCTGTTCACCATGGTCACTTATGCAATGCAAGCGAAACTGTATGCCATGGTATGTACTATATAGTTATGGCTTTAGGAGACCTTAAGTGCGTGTTGTGTTGATTTTCGCTAAATTTCCGAACAAATTTGAACAAACTGGAAATTGGCTCTCTACGATCAAGTGCTGTCGTCGTAATCACCAAGTGGACCTAATTCTTAGGCAAAAAGTAAATCATTCCATATTATATGTTATAGCTTTCTAGAATATTGCTATACCGTTTCAGTCAAAGTGCTTTCATCATAATCATAATCATCATCATTGTATTATCATCATCATTATTCACATAATTATCGGTGATACGCTGTGGGTTTCTCGAAATACCGTTTTTGAGTACAGCTGTGAGACGTGTTCATCATTTTCTACGCAACAATCGACATTGCATGAGACTGTTCTTTCAGACTCATGCATAGAGTCGGTTATTACCCCAATATTTGAAGTTAACCCACGCGAAACATATTTCAGTGCCGTATTTTGCATTGGACACGGGAGACTTCGTGGCGAACTACTATAGTTGCATTGGACGTGGGAGAATTAGTAGTGAACTACTTTAGCTATATTTGTAGATTGTAGTTTTTCAGTGATACAACTGTGTCGACAATGATTCCGGTTAAGTGACGACTATTCAGACTGACGAGACGTGCGTCGAAAAGGTAATAAATGTAATTCGTAGAAGGTGTAGGTAAAGTCGCATGTAACATGAATCGTCTGCGAGTCAAGAAATTCAAGCTAGAGCTAAACCTTTTAGTCAGTTATACTAGCAAAAATTTAATGTGCAATCATACCGGCAAGTTTTTTGCAGCGCGCGAACACGCGAAAAAAGACACAGTAGACACAGTATAACGTTATTTATACTTCCGGAAACCGTCGCGTGGTAGTGACCTTGACGAACGAAGCAGTCGGGCTGTTACAAGGGAAGCGCTTTATTGGGCAAACTTGTACCCAGTAGACGCTTTGTCAAATACTATCAATTCAGGCTCTACACATATATATCGATTATCACACTCTTTGGATGTCGACAATCCGATCATTCGTAAGGCGCATTAGCAAGTGTCGTCGAATGTTGCAGCATTTATGTTGGTGGCCGCGTTATAGTTCCAGAATAAGTTGTTCCTTTGGGGTAGCGGTGATCTTCGAAAATCGTAAATGTTCCCAGACACTCAGGCATGGCGTGCGCAAAGCAATGTTTACACATGTATGGGTGGGGCTTTTACATTAAAAAAAAGAAAAAAAAGTTTCTGCGGCAATATGTATACGTTATGGCTAACCACGCCTCCCGCGATACATGAAGCATAACCTTAGCACGATTGTTTGAGAGGACACCATTCTTGTAAATTTGTTTCTCTTTATTTCTCCAGTGCTTATGCACTTTCTTATTTTTCGCTGCAGAACTTATAGAAAAAGAGTTGAAAAGGTAATATAAACCTCTCCACAGCGAGCCAGTTAAACCAGAGCAGAACACAGCCTAATTGAAAGTCAAGGTGTTTGACCCAGAACGTAATCGTTGGAACGGTATTGAATGAAAATGATTGATTGATTGATTGATTCATTGATTGGTGGATATGTTGGGTTTAACGTCCCAAAACCACCCTTTTATTATGAGAGACGCTGTAGAGGAGGGCTCCGGAAATTTAGACCACCTGGGGTGCTTTACCGTGCACCCAAGTCCGAGCACATGGGCCTGCAGCATTTTCGCCCCCTTAGAAAATGCAGCCGCCACAGCCGGGATTTGATACCACGACCTGTGGGTCAGCTGCCGAGTACCTTAGCTGCTAGACCACCGCGGTGGGGGTATTGAATGGAAAAAAGAAGTCATTGTTAATTAACATTTAATTACCAGTAAATATTTTTCGTTTCATTTTATTTATCGATTTATTTAAAACAATAATGTTACTGCAGACCAGAGGTCAAAAGCTGACCAATCAGCTTGAGGGTGGCCACAATACCCTCAAGCTAGGCAACGCCAACCACCACTTATGAATGCTAACCTCCGTTTCACGAAATTTAGGCAACATTGGCAATGATGTCGCCAGTACTCGGTGGTTGATCTAAAGGTTGTAGGCTAGGGCCCGGTTGTGGTGATCGCATTTCAATGAAGGCAGAGTGTCAGATGTTCTTGTACATAGATTGAAGTGCGCGTTAAAAAAAAAGATGTTCAAGACTTTGCGAGCTCTCCCTGCCAGTGTGGCTCATAAACATATCGTGGTATTGGCACGCAGAACTCCGCATAACATTCCGCATAACATTATTAATAATAATGAGGCCATTTATAGCTAACGTCAGCAAGTTCTAACCAACACCGGCTGTAAGTTAGCCAAAGCTAGCCGCTATTGGTGATCTTGAGACAATGCCGGCCATTGCTGACCAGTGCTGGTAATATGCCAGCAAATGCGGCAGCTGAATTTTCTCAGAAGTGTTCACCCAAGCCGGTTACGTCTATGCGGGTGCAAGAAAAAAAAATGGCAGTGGCTTAGCTCAGCTATGCGAGGATGTACGTAGTGTTAGCAAAGGTTCAGCTGATTATTCTTAGCTCTCTAGAGTGTCTAGGATTAGCTTGCTGCTGCAATGACACACGTATATTTATTTTGCCGGACAACCACCTCGGGATCCGATGAGTTAAGCTTCTCCGCTCTACTGCACCGTTGAGCAGCATTTGCACTCTCCTTCTCCATGGCTATACCACAGTGGCAAACGCCAGTCAGAGGCGCTATCAAGCGGCTCCAGCGCAGTGTCAGATGGCGACTGTACAGGGAAGGTGCGCGCGTCGGCGTCCATATGTCTACCAGGCTATGACGGCACTCCTTTGGAAAGCGCACACCGGCGGCGGCGAGTCGCGCGCGCGGCCGCGGCCGAGTGCGAGGGAGGTGCCGGCTCCGGTGCGCGACACCACTGATCGTCTGCGCAGCGCATCGAATTGCGCGCACACCGGCGGCGAGCCGCGCGCGGCGGCGGCGGGGTATCATTGCGCATGCGCAGACCAGTGCCACGCGAAATTGGCTCAGCGAGGCCAGGTAGCTAACGCTACAAAAGAATTCGACGTTGAAAGCTGAACGAAAGCTCCACGTTTTCAGCGTCCCACAACAATATTCCTGATTTGATTGATATGTGGGGTTTAACGTCCCAAAACCACGACATAATTATGAGTGACGCCGTAGTGGAGGGCTCCGGAAATTTAGACCACCTGGGGTTCTTTAACGTGCACCCAAATCTGAGCACACGGGCCTACAACATTTTCGCCTCCAACGGAAATGCAGCCGCCGCAGCCGGGATTCGAACCCGCGCCCTGCGGGTCAGCAGCCGAGTGCCTTAGCCACTAGACCACCGCGGCGGGGGCCACAACAATATTTCTGATCAGGTCATTGCACCGGGCACACTTCTAACGGTGACGTAACGATTGAAGAGCATCTCAACTGGGTATTCTAAGGGCTGGAGGGGTAAGCCCACTCGCGGGTGCAAGGAGGCAATTGGTATCGCGTCATGCGCGTAATCTCCTTCCGGCAGCACGGCTTCTTCGCCCTTGTCCGTTGCGCCGCGGGTCGTTATATAGGCAACAATGCAGCCACTAAGAGCGCGCACGCCAGACGGGTGGCAGGGAAACAACAAAGAAGTCATGAAGGAGAAAGAGAAAAGAAAATCCAGGTAGAAATAAAAACCGAAGGCCACACAAACGCGAGAACGGTTGAAAGAAACAAGATCGCCGTGCCGCCGTGTGGGGTGGGTCTGTCTCCCGTTCCATCAGAGGAACGTCACAAAGCAAAGCAAGAAAAGTAGGAAGTACGCGTTTTCCTTCTCATCCTCATCGGTTATGGTACCCCCCTCCATCATTCTCCGATTTCTTGTTCCCCCTTTCTCGGAAAGGGGTAACGACAAGAGAGATGAAAAGGATTCCTTGCTCCTACCCCTGCCTTCCCAGCGGGGCAGAACGCCGTGCTGTCCGACGGCCTGGCTAAGGGGGAGTAGGATGGTATTGTGTGTCGTGGACTGTCGGTTACATGAAGAAGCAGTAGCGGACGCGAAAAGAAATATAGATGAAATCGGGACACAAAAAGGCGGATAAACACGAAGGCGTTGGAGTGACGAATGCGTTGGGGGGTTAGTCCGGAGAAAGAAGGGAATCGGGGGGAGGTGGGGGGGGGGGGTGATGAACCAGCTGTTCCGCGTCACGTTGCACTAACCCCCAGCTCAAGCCGGAGTGAACGGCCCCAAGGGAAAGCACACCAACGGTATTCCCTTCCCAAATTCAGCGTAGTTTATTTCTGTTTACTTTATTCCCAACCTGCGTTAGCGTAGTAGGCAGATGTGGCGCGCAGATTAGGGTCTGCGGCACTGGGCGCTGGTTTCGTTTGTGAGAGATGGTCGCCCAGGTTCAACGGCCTTGTGAGAACGAGTAGCACGTCGTGGTCCGCTAAGTTCGAATGACCGCAAAGAACGTCGAGCGGCTGAGGAAACATTGAGAGCTGGAACACAACCCTCGGTCGCGCCTCCGATGTTTAGCTTTTCAGCTTCGCTGTAGCGAAAACTGGAAATGCCATCCCTGTGTCCGCGCTTTGCAGACGAGTCGTGAGGGTTATCTCAGTGTTTCTGGTCGCCCCATCCTTTTCTGTCTTTTCTTATTTTTCTCACCTTTCGCGGCATCCCCAGTGCAAGGTAGCAAACCAAATACTTATCTTCTGGTTATCTCTCTCTCTCTGCATAGCTGCCATGACTCTTGGATTCTTCTTTTCAGCACTGGTTTCCTTATGCCGAAGTTATTTCAATCAATCAATCAATCAATCAATCAATTAATCAATCAACATTACTTCGGTTGCTCTGCGCAAGCTCTTTCATCTTCGCAGATGCCTTCGGTTGGCCCCTCACTCAACCAAGCTTTTAACCTATACTACTTACGTAAGACCGGTATTAGAATATGCTAACACAGTATGGTTTCCTTATACAGTCACTAACATTCAAAAGCTAGAAAATGTACAGAGGAAGGCAGCAAGATTCATCTGCAACAAATATAAGCGCACTGATTCTCCTACAAATATGTTAGCAAGCTCTGGCCTCCAAACACTTGCGATTCGAGCAAAACAAGCGCGCCTTAAATTTCTTTTTCAGCTACTTCACAACCATTATAAAATTGACCCATCATTGTACATCCGTCCGTCAGACTACCGAGTTATTAGGCACAAACATTCATACACACTGAAAGAGTACTCTTACTGCAATGACACGTTCTGGCACTCGTTTTTTCCACTTGCCATAAGGGAATAAAACTGTTTGGGTTCCTCCATAACTAGTGCGAAATCGGTATCCGACTTTGCACTAAATTAAGAAAATATGTTCTCTTAATGCGGCAATACTCGCATTACCAGAAGCATTGCGCCACCAGTGAAAGCGTATTAGTGGAGTGTACAAGTGTTAACTGGAGTGTTTGGAAGTTTGCTATTTGTTTGCCTGTGTACCACTGCACTTCATGCAGAATTTCTCTTCTTTTTGGTGATGGTTTCTTTGTCTTTACAGATGTAAACAATTTGTATATTTTTCGCTTTTATACTTTGTGATGACTGTCATTTCAATACATTCATGTTTCTGTTTTCTGCGCTGTTAATGTACCACCTGCATGTACAATCTGTACGCCCACCTGCTATGGTCTCGGAATGAGACTGACAGTATTGAAAATAAATAAATAAAATCAATCATGACATCTAGCTCACGTTTTTCTTTCAAGCGCAGGCTCCCTCCTCTCTACCTCCTTATTTTTGTTTACCCACAATTCGCGCAGGGCATTAAACACTTCGACAGAGATTTATCTGGCTTTCTTAAATTTATTTATTCAAGATAATTAGAAGCTGAGGTAGCTCTAATGACATTTGTTGAAGAGAACCCGACATTCGGGTACTCGTTCGAGGCCTTTTTTAAGGGTTGAATGTATTGGTAGTGTAAGCGTCATTGTTTCTTATCCTCTCACCACGGCTTCGGACTCCCCGTGTGATCAAATCTCAAAGGGCTCCTCGCAGAAGCGGCGGCTCTTCCACGACCAATACGGTCACCCCTCGCAATAACTATTGGAGATTTGCGTCCTGAAACAACGATATGCTTACAAGGGACGCCGTAGTTGAGAACGCCGGTAATTTCGACCACCTGCGTTTTTTCAGCGTTCTCCTAAATCCAAGTACACGGGCGTCTAAAATTTCGCCTGCGATTCAATTCTGCCGAGATTCGATGCCACGACCCTCGGGTCAGTAGTCAATACAGTCCTCCCGCGAGGAAGAGATGGAGTTTTTTTAACTACGGGTTTTCTTCAAAACTGTGGTTGGGTCCACATCAGTTTTTAAATATCCTTAATGGAGCTAGACAGGTTTTTGTCGAATTTTTACCCCTGTTACAGGAAAACCTAAGGGAGAACAAAAAAGTCGAGGTATCTGTCTGCAAATGGGCGCCGGAGAAGAACCAGAAGCCAATTGTCACGTTCAGGCGCGTAGTCAGAAATTTTTTTTCTAGGTGGGTGGGGCACTTTTTTTTTATTTCGGGGTTCGCACCCGGTTTAAGTGGTCATTTTTCGCTTTCTATGGCATTGCGAAAAAAGTTACGGGGGGAGGGGAGGGGAGCATGGGCCTGGTGTCCTCACCGCAATTTTGTTACGATACAAATACGGTGGGGGGGGGGGGCTCTTCTCCTTCCTCGCCCAATGCAGCAACAATCATCCAATTAGATGACTATTGGCTGGCGCAATTGCAACCATTAAGAGAGCTCGACTGACTGACTGGTCTCAAAGATCTTAGGAGTGTTTACAGCGAATATGTCGCCTTGTCATCTAACTTGCTTGAAAGAGCCTATAAAATGTCTCCTGATGTAAAGCCTAAGCGACCCGTTACTTCTGAGCGCCATGTTTTAGGAACGCTCACATTGTTCATATCGGTGCGACAAACGTTACGCATACGCCCAAAGACTAAGACATGGGTATTTTCTTCTTGTTGATGCCGTCTCGGTTTGCCACGTGGGCAAGCTGACATTCGGGCAAGCGTTGCAGACGCAGCTTATCTTCTTAGCAGAGGAAAACAACAGATATGTTGCGCTTCGGATATTGAACGAGAAATAGGAGCCCGGAAGCGTGTCTCGGTTGCGTGGTGACACTTTCTCGGGGCGAAGCACTGCCCGCAGAGAAGAACCGGAAAAGCAAGCTTTGCGGCATCGGCGGAAACGAAACGTGAGACTGTTTACGATACGATGGACGGCTTACAACATGACCCTTTCATAACAAGAATCAAAACAATTATCTAGACGCTCTTGATAATAGCACTTGTGTTTTCGTATAGGAAGAGGCAGATCAAATTAGCCCACTCGACCTTTGGTTGTCTGCTGTTTCACAAGACGCTTTCTTTTTATATAACACAGCCTGTACATTTTGCTATTTTTGTGTTGTGTAAATGGTGACGCCATAGCCCTCGGGAAAGGTCTTTCATTTATTTATTTATATTGTGACGCATTTCCCACTCGCTTGTTGACTGACTCTATACTATATAGTTTTAACGTGAAGAAGCAAATACAAATGCGTTTCTGTAGTCCGAAAGGCTTTGGCATCTCAGTTATTTAATAATAATTTCAGCAAACACCACTGTTATCAGTACTGTCATTATAATTGGACAAAAACATAGGAAGCCCAGGGAGTTAGTATGAGCACAAGCTTCTTTTTTACCTTCTTGTTTTTCACATTTTTTTTGCTAGAAGGATTGAGAAAAGCGAGACAAACAGTCCTGCTACTTGTTCGCATATCTCTATTGTACTTTTCGGCCTCACTGAACGACTAAGGTGACACTCCCGTACTTGAGTGCGTATGTCGGTGCGCATTTTTTTTTCTTTGGTAAAAAGCCATTCTGTTTCTGTCGTTTCTTATCTTTCTCGTCCCTCACGATATCCCCAGTGCAGGGTGGCTTCTGGTTATCTCTCTCTCTCTTTCTGTATAGAAAGATGCACTGCGACAAAAACTGTCGTTGCATTCCCATTAGAAATATTCTAAACTTCGCAAAGGTATATATATATATATATATATATATATATATATATATATATATATATCCAGCGGAGGATGTCATCCAGCGGAGGATGACATCCTCCGAAGAAGGCTGGTCCACCAGCCGAAACTGTTAGGAATAAATAAATATTTTATTGTTTTGCTTCCTATACTGCACTATTCTCGAAGTTTATAATATATATATATATATATATATATATATATATATATATATATATCCGCATTCCAGGGGGCGCTGCCGTATTTCGACTGCGGCGCCATCTGTCATCTGGAACATTTGGCCAGTATATCAGTATATGGCATTGTGCATGAAGCTGGATGCTGTACGCGTGCCGTTAACGAGGAATCTGAAAAACAGTCAACACGTTTTATGAATCATTCCTATTCGTACAGGGGTCACTGTGCGAATGGTAATGATTCATATAAACATATTCATATTTTTAAACAGCGGTACACGTGTCGGCAGCCTCGCCCGTCATGAAAGGCACCCCAGGGCGCCGCGTTGGGAGACAGCTTACTAATAATATCTTAAACAGCTCAGAGCTCATATATCGGTGTCAACTACAAGCCACTCCGTTTGGGTGAGGCAGTTACCGTCGCTCATTCATAGAATGCCAGTGAACTTCATGTGGCAGCCGAGTACAGCGTTGAAGGTCGGGCCCTCTGAAAAAAACATTCTCCGGTGTCAGTGATAACAGGCCTTCCTTTCGTCGTACGACGATGCAGCTTCGGGCGACCACCTCTATTCAGTCCTGCGGGACGTGTGCTGCCTTGACAAGCAAGCAACCTGCCTCGTATGACTGGAGCCTGTGCTGCTTGCTTTGACAAGCAAGCAGCACAGGCTCGAGTCATACGAGGCAGGTTTCGAGAACAAAAAAAAAAATGGGGGAAAAACATCCGGTTGGCATGTTGTATACTCGACCGCATACGGTTGTCTCCTGATGCTCTACTAAGACGACGACGCTTCTCTAGCCTGACGGTCGCGGAAGATGTGTATCTCGAGCGAGGGCGTCGAATGCTCTCAGTCTCACAACTTGTCTACCAGGATGTACTTGTAGCTGCGTGTCTCGCATTCACACCAACAACCTAAGCGAAGAGGCTTCGCCAGAATTGGGGGAAATTTCGCGACGGGTCGAGGTAAGCACGCTGCGCGCCCACTTTCGCTTCGCGGGTGAAGCAACAGCGTATCTAGAGGTTGGAGTGAGAGATTCTGAAACAGCTCCCTTGTATTCCTCAGTGGTTTTTACACGCATGGAGTGACCTAATTGATGTGAAGCGATAAAAACGGGAGGCTCCAGGACCACCGACATTATCATCATGCAGTTTCTTCTTGATGTAGTCATTAGAACGGAACAAATTATTTCGTTGTTCCAACGGTGTAAACAAGCTGTAAAGGGTTTGTCAAGCTTATTTTGAACCTCTCGTGATCGCCTTCTGCGTTTACTGAAGTTACTGCTTTGAGTAAATTCAAAATTAACGAAACGAGGATTCTGCTTGCGAAACGCGCCAAGTTGTAACTTGCGAAATTGTCATGCCGTACTTGAACATTATAAGGCCCGTGAAATCTCGGTGTGTGCGACAGTTGGGAGCGTCTTTTAAGGCAAGAACTTCGGCCTCCATGCTTCTCGGAAAACGCAGGGGGACCGGACTCTGAAATAGTTCTGCTGTGGTCATCTGCGCATGCACGGGGAACACCGCTGTGTGTGCGAGCTTAGTGTTTGCTGACGCTGTAGCTCAGTGGCATGGTCTTCCGTACAAGGCTGTGCCAACTCCGCTCTTAAATAGCTTGATTTCTGTATTATTGACGTAGTCCTGCGCATTTTACACAAGAGTGTCTAACCGCTTGATATTGATTGATATGTGGGGTTTAACGTCCCAAAACCACCTGTGGTGAGTAAAGGGTTTTACTCAATGGGCCCAGGTCATCGGACGGACGCACACAAGACAACCTGATAACACAAAGACGTTCCTTATATTGGACGAGGACAAGAACACACACGAAGAAATCTCACAAAGAATATCCGGACGATACGAGGTTAAAGAAAGTCTACTGGCAAGTTCCTGTCCACGCGAGACGTAAGTCTACATCTTAACACTCACTCAACGCACTTAACTGCCGCGCCACCGAGTTTTCAAGACGACACTCACGCGCACCGTCCTTGCGGCGATCGTAGCACCGGGCAACGTGGCGTTGAGTACGTCGCGGTAGCGTCCACGGTGGGAACACACCTTCTCGTGTCGCTCGCTGGCTCGAGCTTACGTCGATGTCCCGCACCCTGACATCTTGCTGGCGTCCAGGCCACGCTCGACGGAAGCGAGCGCCCAGGACACAGGGTCGAAAGCCCCGACTACCATCGAAGCCGGCTCTTGTTGTTGTTGTTGTTTCCCTGTGCAAATGGCTCGTACCCAAAAGAGGGGATTGGCCGATTATAAGGTGAATTTACCCTATACTTTCAGCATTGCGTCATTTCTACAAAACTTTTGTAACTTAGTTTTGATTTGAAATGCCATTATCAAGTTTGCAGAAAAAAATGAAGGAAAATAGTGAGACCGTAATTTAGCAAGAAAATCGTTTAGTCGCAGTGATGTATGCCTGAACGGCGAATAAAACGTCCCTGTGGCTGAAACCCAGTGTAGAGGCTCCAAATTAAAGATCAGGTTGTGATAATTGCAAGCCCAGTCTTTGAAGAGGTGGTGCTAGTATGCTTTGCCCGAATAAATCGAAACGGCGACAATGTAATAAAAAATGACTGATCGTTTCCTCTTGGTTACAGTAAAAGCCGGCTGCGTACGGTCACTGCACCAGTCTTCTTTTTTCTCTTCTTCCTTTTCGTTTAAATTCCGCGCTCAGGGTTTTGCCCCTACGGCTCGCTCATCGCAGTCACCACACCGCCGTATGATTATGAGACACGCCGTAGTGGAGGGCTCCGGAAATTTCGACCACCTGGGGTTCTTTAACGTGCACCCAAATCTGAGCACACGGGCCTACAACATTTCCGCCTCCAAAGAGTGTTTAACTGTAGAAGCGTAAACTGCACTAAAAATATACTTTGAATATTTTTTTTACGCCGCGGCATTAGAGCACCGCACTCAGCACCGATTGTTATAATATTCAGTTCATTTATTCTAGCGAGCATGCAAACATCATTAAAGGGGAAAAAATGAACAGGATAGCATGCTACGTCAAATCACTCGTCTCATGCTTTTTCGTAAGATCAAACTTTTGTTCACCAACTGTGAATGTTTCTTGTAACGATACAAACAACGTTTCTTGTATTTCTTAGCGACTTTTCTCATCTACATGCGACCTCGCCGTTGTAATGTAAATTGGCTAGCACGAGTCAAGTTACTCGCAAAATAGGGCTTTATTCCGCGCAGGGAATAATTAGGAGACACCCACCTACCCACACTCATGAATGAATGAGTGTGGAATAGGCAGGAACCTGCGCAGTTACAACGCCTCTTGTTCTCATTAATAGTAAGAAAAAAAACATGACGTGTCGTTCTTCGCAAATCCTGTCATTTGAGCAGTATGTAATCACTTAGTGTCCGCCGTCTACGCTGACAGAGTTTGCTATAACCACTGAAACGCGTCGCATGTCAACGCAGATTAGCTGGGACGTAATTTCATTCACTGCATGCGAATACTAACTAGTTGTAGTAATGAGCCGGACGCGCTGATAAATGAGCCGCGTGAACAACCTCGCAGAATGTACTCGCCAAATTTTGTGTCTCGAATGACGTAGCTCACCCACGTCAACCAAGGGACTCGTGAGCTGTTATTGGCTGAACAACTTCTTTAAGGGATGATTGAGAAAAGAATAAATAAAAAAAGTGCATTCCAGTGCAAGACGAGTAAAACCCACAAAAATACCGATAATCATTCGTTAAAAATCCGCACTTCCACGATAAAAGAAAGTGGTATAAAATGCAGATGCTTTTTGTACTACGAATAGGGACTTGGGCTGCTTTCAAGATACTGTCTTTTTTATCCTCTTGCGCAAGATACGAGAACGTACTTCTTTGACGCGACCGCCTCGAGGAGCTCGTTCCGCAAAATTTCAGGACCCATCGTTGTTCGTTGCCGAAAAAAAAATCAGCGTTGTCCACGTGATAAAAGTCAAGGTGCAAATAAAATTTCGAGTGAAAATCGAACACAGGCATTCTGCATGGCCAGCTGGGTTTCTACCACAGAGCCATGCCATTGGTTGAAACTGCTTTGGGAAGATATATTACGCGAGCGACATGTACTGGTGAGAGTCTCCTAGAGCATATTTGCTCTAGGCGCCAAAACATGTTGATTGCGCAACTATATCGGGTGCTTTAAAGGCGCATTCCTTACTAAGTGCTCTAACATAATTAATAATAATAATAATCATCATAATCAGCAATAACATAAACATAAGCATAGGTTCGCATGCGGCCTTGCAGACGCGTGTTGGCTGTTCGCGGCATAATTCGCAAAAGAGAGAGGATAAAGTGAGAGAAAGGCAGAGAGGTAAACAAAAATTGTGTCATCCGGTTTGCTACCCTGCACCAGAGGGAGGGGAAGAAAAAAGTGGTAAAGGAAAGCGAAGAGAAAGTCAAAAGGGAATCTCGAACGACCAGCTGCAGTATTACTTGATAGAGAGGAGAAACAGCCCAATTCTTTGACCAGAAAAATAACGACTGAAACAGCATTTATTCGTCCCGTTTTTGCGCTGTTTCCCCTTCAGAAAAGTAGGCGTGAAAAACAACAACGACGACAACAACAACGACAACAACAACAACAACAACAACAACAAAGTATAAAGAGAAGGTGTCCTATATAGTATATTAAGTAGGCCACTAACACGCAAGAAGTTCAATAAGGCCTTGACTGACTTTCTGTGCGAAGGCAGATCGTGTTGGCATTCGAGGGCTGACTGTTTCGACAAGGGTCTGCCATCAAGGTGGGCTAATGCATCATCTGGCGGAAGTGTGTGCCTGTTGTAGCGAGGGCAGTGTTAAAGAACGTGCTCTATTGTTTTATCGCTGCCGCAGTGATTGCAAGAGCAGCACTGTCTTCCATACCTATTCGGAAGGCAAAAGATTTGGCGAAAGCGGCGCCAAGCCACAGTCGGCAAAGCTTTGTTGTCTTGAGACGGGTGCAGTCTACATGCATTCGCGTGTGCCGTAAACTTCCTGTGTTTCAAAGAGATCTTACATCTTCAATAGCAATCTCGTATTTTTATGGCAGCATCTGTCCTTGAGAATGGGATTGATTCGAAAATGGAATAGTTATGGCTTCATCATCATCATCATCATCATCATCATCATCATCATCATCATCCTGACTGCGTCCACTGCAGGACAAAGGCCTCTCTCATGTTCTTCCGCCAGTCAACTCGGTCCTGTGCTTGCTGCTGCCAATTTATACCCGCAAACTCCTTAATCTCATCTGCCCACCTCTAACCTTCAGCTATGGCTGAGTGAACAGTTAACTGTGCTTGCAGTGGACATTCTGGGATAGTTTGAAGCGGTCAATAGAACGCGCACAGAGGTTAGTTTCATTTTGGCATGGCTGAGGCCTCCACCGTGAACAGAAACCAGGCTAACAGATGAGAAGGCGGTGCGCAATGGGCAAGATTATGCTATGGTGCTATAATCTTAAAGGCGCAGCTCAAGCGTTCTTCAAGTTCCTTTCATACTTTTTTGAGCAGGTTCAGCTAAACGTATAAGTATAGTTACCCGATTTTACACAACCGTAGTCAAACCTACAGACAATTGATACGTCATAAGGTTTTGTCTAGCAATAGAAAAAAAACTACCCATAAATAATAATCCGTTTGCTTAGAGCCATGTTTGATGGTACAAAAATATAACTCAAAATAAAGGCACTTAAGGAGTCAGTATCGAAATGAAAGAAGGAAAAAAAAACAAGAAAGCTGTAACGAATTCGTTAAGATATTTGACGTTACATGGTTGTGTTTGATGGTACAAAAATATTAGAGGAATTTCAAGTGTTTTTCCACCCTCGTTTACAGACATCGAATGCCAACCTCCGGATAAAACACGGCTTGTTTTACATTCGCCAGACTCGGGACGAGCGTTGCATGTGAATCAGGGTCCCCCCTCTGGAACTATTCCACGACCATGCCGCAAAGAAAAAGCATCCCGCGAGACGACAGCCTTGCTTTACGAGTTGTTTGACCTCGTTAAAACCGTACACTGACCCTGTCTAACGCATGCTAATGAAGTGCTGCGGTCGCAACGCCGATAACGCCTTCGTCGACGCTGGATCACACGTGCTGGAGAATCGGACACCCCCCAGGCGGCCTCTTCTCTGCTCGCGTGACTCCTCTCATCCCGCTAGCTACGACCGCTTCGCAGTTGCTACCCTCCCTCTTTTCCCCTTGCCCACCTCCTTTCATTTTCGCCGCCCCTCCTGTTCGACAGGCATGCGAATGTGGTGAACCACCAATGCGACTTTCGATTCCGCGGAACCAGTTCGCTGCAGCCAGACAAGGAAGACACGGTGGAAGACACAGTTCTATAGTCTTGAACTGGTTTCGCCGGACAGTTATCATTTTCTTTTCTCTCTCTCGCTCTAAATGCGTGATCTTTCGCGGTTCTGTCTCTCATTCCGAGCGCGCGCAGGGAGACACAACAGCGGAACCAATAACAGCAGCCATTGCAGTGGGAACATTCAAGCAAAACTATTATTAGACATGCAGTAATTTATCACACTTATCAGGTCTTGTTTGCTGTTGCTCATCATTGTAGGTAGGTCATCATTGTACACAGGCAGCGTGGGACATTACTAAGACAAAAAGGGCAAGGAGTTAGCGTTTTTTTTTCGTATCTGTCCGCAGTAAAGTATCGCGATACATACAATGATAGGTGATTAGTGATTACCAACTAGTATGATCAAGTTGTCTGTATGGTCTAGATAAATCTTGAAAAAATACAACAAGGGATCTGGCTTTCTGCACGTAGCGAGCACTTCTCGTGCGATTGGTTAGCGGTGAACTATAATATACGGAAGCATTCGCTTCTCCATGTTTTACGGTGGCGCGAAAACGGGACTGCGGTGCGCCAGCTACGCGCATACAATTCAAATGTGCGGTTTTGATGGTCCTAATTGAGCATTAGCTTTCGCGCGGGAACACGTCATTACAGCATCCCTGGAGTAGTTCATATTGCATGCGAAGTGCTTCTTTTGTTGTTTTTGTTTTGATGCCGGTTAAATGCAAACAGATCGTGACTGTTGCCTTTTTTTTTGAAGTCTTCATTACCTTCGTACATTACAGATATGAAGATCAACCAATTGTTACATCAAGGCAAAGGTTACACTATCCGATATCCAGCTACCGCTAGCCGGCGTTAGGCACCATTTATCCAACACTAAGCATGATTTAGTCAATATAAGCCATCGTTTAGGAAAACAATGGCAAGCTTCAGCAAGTCCCGGTAACGGCTGGTAATGAACCAGGAAATACGACAGTCCAAGGTGCACAGTCTCCTATAAGTACACAAGAGTCAACTAACGCTTGTGTCTGAGGGAGCTGCAACGCATGGTGAGCCGGCACGGAAGGCTTCGACCCTGCCCGGCCCGTTTCAGCCAATTATGCCTTGCACACTCTTTGGTTATTATGATGATACCTGCCTCACACACGATACATTGTAGTGAGTGTTCTGGAACTTTTTTTATTGTCACGACTTTCACTGGCATACTCTGTATGTATACTTTCGCTTAATTACGCCCGTAACACTTTTGCAAAATAATTGGAGAGTAATGCATAATAAAATTGTAATCATGGCTGGCTGTCATGTACGTAGTGCTAACCACACAATCGTATTTTTGCATATTAAAGAACGACTACAAAATATACTACACCCATTTAATGGGAAAAATGGCAGACTTTTATAGTTTGCGTCTACATAAGCTGCACGTAAGCTGGGGCTGTTAAATAAAAGTAACAAATCTCCTGCAAACGTCATTTATTACGTCATGCAATAATAATAATGAAAAACACTCAAGCTTATTCTGGGATGAATACGGCAGGCTGGGCAGCGTTACATAAATTAAGAGTGTCATGTCAACTCTTTGGTTGTCTACATCGTACACTATGTGCTTTCGAGCTCGAAACGAAGTTTATTTTCACCACCCTTCTTCCCCGAGTCGCCGCCACCATAGTTTCATAGATCTGTCGAAGCGAGCCACATCCATTAGCAAGCGAACCATCGTCCTCGTTGTTCACTGAAGAGGCCTATCTCACCGTCTTCTTGTGACGGCCTTCGATTTTTGAAAGTGTTAGGTGTTTGTGGGAAAATAACTCGGGAGCCTTTACTGGCGCTCGGCGCAGTGACGTCCACAACATGGTGTACATTCTAACTTTCCAAGAACAAGCAAGCCTCTGCGCCCCACTACCATTCTTCCTCTCTTCAGTCCGGGTGGCGCGCAGTTTTCTACAGCCTTAAAACAAGCTCGTGCTCAGGATTTCCGACACCACTGTCACCTAAAACGCTGAAGTGAACCAGCCTGCGGCTTTAGCGCTCCCCGTCGAACGGGGCCTGTATGCAGTGTCCGGAGCGCGATCCCCCGCAGGGACCGGAAGCAGGAGAGTGGGTTGGCTATATAGTCGACGATGGCCGAAAACCTCGGTGCGAACAGGGGAGTGAAGTGTGGCGGTGGTTGCAGGCTTTCAGCTCGCGGCAGCGACAATGTGGAAAGAGATGTATGTCAGAAAGGAAAATGCGGCGACTATGGTGAGAAAGCGAAGAGGGAGGGTAAACAAGAAGTGGCATGTCCGTCAGAGATGCTTCGGCGAGACAATCTACAGGCATTCTCGTGATTTCCAACAAGCATGTGGTGCACAATGCGTGTGGACCGCTCAAGTTCCTAATGAAGTAACTATGCAGCTTGCGAAACTATGTGACAAAAGCAGGTTCGTTCTCAGCAGACACTAAGGAAAGATAAGCTAAGCGTGTGGAACCTGTATAGGGCAAACGTTTTGTAAAAGTAGAAGCTCATTTCTCCAGATTTGATGTTTGTTACTTGTCGGTTAACATAAAAAAATGACGGAAATTGGGGAAAAAAGTCTGAAAACTCGTAATATAACTGCGCAAAAACAACAACAACAACAAAAACGGACCGAAACACGAAAGGAGAGAAAAGGACAGACAAGCGCTGACTATCAACTGAATCCAAAAAAAAACGAGACACGAGAACGAGAATTGCAAGAACGAGACAATATACAGGGCCGGATAAACAGCAAGAGAGAAAAGGGAAGGAGAGAAAAAAAGCACGAGAGACCAAATAAAAAAAACCTATATAGGCCACATCAAGCATAGTACGCCCGTCATACCGAACCAAGATAACTCTATCATGTATGGGGACAAGAAACAATGACGCAAGACTCAGAATTCTTGTGAGTATGTGCAGCCTGAATATTTTTGCGCGCTCTTTGGTTTTTATGCCGGAACAATGCTTCTTGCAGTGGTGGTGGTAGTGGTTAGAAGATGAGAAAAGGCACCTAATTTCTGCAACCCGGTCGGGAGCACGGCGCCGTGCCTGCTTCTTGCAGTAAAGCTTCAGTATCGACAGTCTGCGCCTGCCGTCTCTCCCTCTCTTCCGCCGTGCCCCCGTCCGTCTCCTGCGCAGTTACTCCCCTCTCCCCCTCCCCATGTGTAGGGTAGCAAACTGGACGCATAGTCTAGTTAAGCTCCCTACCTTTCCTACATTTCTTCTCTCTCTCTCTCTCTCTCTCTCTCTACATTATGAATCATTACCAACTCGCGTAACTCACCATTCTTCTGAAATCTGAAAGGATGAAAAATTTTTGAACTCGGAGTGTCGCCGCAGCCGTCGGACATTTATGTGGTAAAAGGGGCCAATACACCCATGCCTATACACCCCTCTCTTTTCCTGTTGCAAAAAGTACAGCAGCCAATCAACATCATAATCAAGACCTTTCTTATATAGAGCTCTTACTTCCTCCGCTTGACCGAGTGCTTCCACGTTTTTGAGGGCCATGAGAACACTTGCGCTTCGACAAATGAGGAAGGACGCTCATGAATTACAGTCGAAATACGGAAAACACGAAGGTGCCGGCCGTAAAAATAAGCACACTTTTTTTCTATATGATGGGCATACCAGATGAATGCTAAACATTTTTGCTAATTAAACTGCCTTGCTAGCACACAAAATCGGCAACGTTTGCATAGATTGGCGCGCATGTGGCAACAGTCACACCGCATCTCGCACTTAAAGGGCACCAACAACAGCTCCGATTATATTCATGACTCGCGAATCGCGTTGAGGAGTCTACGGAGCACGCAAGCGGAAAAGAAAGGCGTGGCGGGCATGCGAATGTATCTGCATACTCGAAAATGTTTCTTAGATACATGCACGCACGTCTTATCTGCGCTATATAACGTAAGCAGTGTACCGTTGCAGCAGAACCACCTGGCAAACCTTTCCTTATGAATTCGTCTTTCCTTGCGGTATGCAAGAGCGTCTTTCACTCTATAGGAAGGTGGAAACTTATATTACGAGTTTGTTGAAATTGCGTGTTGCATATCGACGTAGAAAAGTGCTATACGTCTTGTACTTTTCGTTTTCAGTGCATGCTAAAGCACTCCAGGAACCCCACAAAACAACAAAACCAAACAGCGTAGATACACCATTATATCAATAGACAGGGTGTTTCAAAAAATGCGTTCAATATTATTTTATTCAAGAATCACAGAAAGGATCCCCCCCTCCCCCCGCACACTTTGGCAGAAAGACCCTCAGTTGTGTAGAAACACCATTTAGGGCAGCAAATATAAATATAAATATAGATATAAATATAGATATAAATAAGATATAATATATTATATAGATATAATTAAATTTAGCCAGTGGAAGTTGTCGGTTGATTCAAATGAGCGAATCTAAGTTCTTTCTTCGAATAGTGTATAGCCGGTTTGAAATTTCGGAAAGGCGGCCACCGGTAATTACAGCGAAGTGACGAAATCTGGCTGATTTAGCTGGTGAAACCCAAACCGACGCACCAAACAGCGCATCTACCATTCACTTCTAAAACGCCCTCAATGAAAAGTTTATTGTTTGAGATTGTGTGAAAAGCAAAAGGAATGTCGTGGGCAGCACGCAGATGACCCCTCCCCCCCCCCCCCCGCCTCTCTCCTCAGCAAATCCTATAACATCGGGCACATTTCTTGAAACGCCCTGTATATGACACCCGGGCCTAATATGGGCCTGACTCTGATCCGGGACCGACCCGAGCGGGAAGCTCATGGGCCCGAGCCCGGCCCGGTCCAACAATGCCTCCCGGTCCGGCCCGGGCTTTCGGGCCAGCGCAGTGCTCTAAGTTGGACGTGCGCACCACCGAGCTTATCAGCAAAACATCCTATACATTTCAAGCAACACCGCCATTTCGTATCGTCATAGGGGGCATTTGCAGGAGGAAATTGTTAGGGAGCCTTCATGTGTGCGTGTGGCCTATAAAAAGGAGGAAGCTAACAGAAAGGGACAAGGCAGGGAGCTTAACCAAAACGACTCCCGGATGACTAACCTAAAAAAGGAGGAAGCTAACAGAAAGGGACAAGACAGGGAGCTTAACCAAAACGACTCCCGGATGACTGACCTACACTTGGAAACTAGGGGAGTAGAAAAGGGAGAAAGAGAAAGGGAAATAGAAGGAAATGAAAAATGCAGAGAGAGAGAGAGAGAGTAAATTTATTGCAGTGTGTAGAACTCCACTACAGGTCAGAGACGTTCCCACTAACCCACCTATGAAGGTTTCCTAGAAATCGTGGAAGCTAGCCACATGTTAGTGCTCTGTGCGAAGCATGGAACGCTCAGGCCTCGATTGCCTTACTTGACAAAGAGCTCGACACACTCTAGTTTGATTATCTGTGCTCACGCAGATGGTTTTCAATCGGTTGCTGTCTGCCATTTTCTTTAGCAGATCCCTCATGTACATGTGGTATGCAGGCTTGTTATTAAAGTCACGGTTATGCACAATAAATGTTTCCGTTGGCAGTCAGGGCTTGTCCTGTGCAGTTCTTCCCATTTGTCGCTCGCGTTTTCAGGCTTTTTAATACTGCGCATTGTGTTCTAAGCTACACCGGCGTGTAGTAGTCATTGTGAATGTGGCTTAAGACACACAGTGGGTTCAGTTATGAGTGGGCCCGACCGGGAATTACGAAATTTTGCTAGCAATATTACGCTCCCTTGATCCTACGTTAGGCTTACGGTTTCCATCAAGAATGACGAGGTGACGATACTGTTCTGTGCAGACTATGATTGGGCGTCGCGTTTAACCGTGCGTACACGTACCACATAGGGATGGCCGATACCGCCGCCTGCGTACACTGCGGATATGAAGAGACGACACGTCATGTGCGATTGGCCGGAATATAACGTACGAATGCAGTATATTTCTAATACAATTGACAAGTTAGATGACCAGCCTCTGACAGAGGAAAGTATACTACGCCATCATCTAGACTCATCATCGCAGAAGGCCGTGCGAGTGCTACTAGGCTAACTACTAGCGTGTCTGAGTGACTCTGAGTGGATCGATTTTGTGTGTGCGTGTGTCCGTGACTTGTACCTATTTATTTTTATCTCTCTCTTTCAACCCCCATATTCGCCAACCCTAGTGCACGGTACCATACTGAACCCTAGCATTTGGTTAACCTTCCTGTCTTCCTTTTTTTTTTCTCTCTCTCGGCCAAAGTGCAATAAAGTGGATTCCAGTGGCCAATCTTACATAATTTTATGCTGGGAATTTTTCCTTAAAAATCTCGTTATCAAATTACTTGGGCTTTTGGTTATTCTTGAAACTGCCGTTGCACGTGGGAGTGTGAAAATTACGTCGGACACCATGCACCTAGCCTTTTTTTTTTGAAGTGGCATAACATACACTCTCAGAAACACGTCGTGATGACTACTGACGTCTTAAGTGCTCCTTTCGACCATTTTCGTTCGCCTCAACATGATTTGCGAAGTGGTGCTTAATTTTTACGCGCTAGACGTTGTCCTCTTTAGCTCTCAAAAGCACCCACGCGTGGCGCTTCAACCATAAGAAATAAACGCTCGCTTAGTGCCATTTCCTGAAATATAGTTATTGATTCATTAGAAGATAGTACCTATTCTCGTGGCCTAGAAAAAGCTTCCTACACAAATCTTCGCCATGCCACCGCTCTGTCATCAAGCTTATATTACAAACCAGTGCCCTTAGAAGGTAACCAGGGCAATACATATACCCCGCAATGACTCGAAGCAAAGCGCGCAGCCCACTTTCGGTCGCGTGTTCCAGTATTGTAACCCAATAAAAGCAGAAGACAAGGCTGCTGTTCGAAATGTCGGCTTCAGCGACACACTGAGTGTTTCATCATTTCTAGTACTATAACTAAAGAAAATTCACATGGGCTCTCGAACGTGTAACGGCTAGAAATAGAGCGCGGATGAGATTAGCAAGTGTGGTGCAGATAGAAACGAATAAAGTATACAAAATTTGCATATATAAGACTGATTAGACTGATCCGTACCTTAATCTATAGATTAAGGTACGGATGAGTCTAATCAGTCTTATTCTCGCGTCATACTACTAGATGGTTATGAACGGAAATTTTAGCCTCTGGGGTTAAGCTGTTCGACAGGAGCAGACAGCAACGAGATGACGAAGAACACTTACCATCCAGCAGCGTTGGTAATTGGAGTCCTGAAGAGTATATCGACCACTTCAAGTGCACCTTTGCGCAGCACACTTAACATGAGTAATAGTGCATGCAGTATCCGTTGCGTTCCGCCACCGTGGCAAACTTCCCGCGCTTTGACGCAGAGTGAACGAAGCATGCTTTCCGAAGAAAACGCGTGTGTGAAAAGAAACATTTGCGACACCTTGCGGAGTGCATGGGTGCCGCGAATTATCTAATGCCATTTTCATAGCGAGAGGGTTGCTACGTCACGCAAATAAGTTGTTGTGTCAGTGATTTCTATATGCGGCATCGGGCGTATATTCTCTTGAAGGCCCACTTGCATTTAAGTTATTTACTAAGTCACCAAAGAAAAAAAGAAAGATGGTTGCGAACCACATCTTATAAGACATATCGTTCTATGACTGCGCAGACAACGCGAGATTAGTAAAGCGTTTGGAACGTGACAACAAAATTACTGATTCGTCACCTTGCATCACTACGAAATGAGCTAGTTATAAAACGTTCACGATAATGCGAGGACGGCAGCGGCTGGTATACATAAAAGTGTTAGTACTTCCTTGCGCGGACAGTATTCCTTGAATGCCGCTAGTAAAAATACTACAAAGAGCGGTCGTCAGTCAGGGCTGCGTCAGTCGTTTACAACTTGCTTCCCTTTGCTACGAGATTGTTCTTCCCACTTCGCAGACTGTAATTATTGCTTCAGAACTTTCACTGCGAATTCACTGAAAACGTCCGTGATTTGTAGCATAACGATGAATTGGTTTAGTGGTTATTTATTTCCAAACAGAACTTCAGCGATATGGTGGAGGACTCCGAACGCCGTATGGTGGAGGACTCCGAAAATATAGACAGCCTTGGCTTCGTGACCTAAACTTTAGTGCATGGTCCTCTAGAATTTCACCTTAATCGAAAATGCGCTGGCTGCGACAGAGATTCAATTCCGCAACTTTTGGGTCAGCAGTTCAGCATCGTCACTGCTAGACGTCCACGGCAGGTCAATTCATAACCGGCTGAGCGAGTTCGCTGAGGATCGGAATCATCTGTAGCACACCCGATTAGTTGTTTGATTAATTAATGTTGTCATCACGGCAGCGTCTGTGATATACGCATACCAGAGAACATAACATATAGTGGCCCCAAATGTCCGCGTCTTTTGAGCGCGCCGTGATTTAAACATTAATGGCTGCCAACTAGCGCAACTTCAAGTTCAACTGATTGATCAATTTTTATTTCTTTATTTTTGCAGATGAGATGCCTACAAAGAGAACTGCTATACGTGGTACGTCGGGCCGGTTCCCGGGAGAGCAGCTCTCTAACAGCTGCAGCCACGGAGAAGCAGCGCCCCGTGGAGCACGATGTGTGTCCCGTACATGGAGACAAGCTGCAGTTGCAGGGCCTCAGAAAACGGCCGGTCGGTGCAGCCAGCGACACCGCAAGGCCATTCCACGAAATTCCAGGCCCTAAACCGTTGCCGCTCATCGGAAACATCTGGAGATACCTGCCGCTTATAGGTGGAGCATGTCTTCTTCATTCTGGCTTGCTATCAACGCTTCATTCGTCTTGGTATACGATATGCTGATGTGGGCTCGTGTGCCTCGAGGTTGGAAGGATGATAATTTGTTTTTGATGGTTTTGCTTTTTTGTTGGATACAACAAAATGAATCCGACAAGCAACTAGACTAATGAAAGGCATAGGATCCATTATTAATTGCCCTTAACAGTAAGCGCAATAGTTATGACGGGAATTGAACAGACCTGCAGTGGACAAAAATCACCCTTTCAGTCGGTGGTATCCGAACTGACATTGATTGATTGATATCTGGAGTATAACGTCCCAAAACCACTATTTGATTATGAGAGACGCCGTAGTGAAGGGCTCCGGAAATATCGACCACCTGTGGCTCTTTAACGTGCACCCAAATCTGAGCACACGAGCCTACAACATTTCCGCCTCCATTGGAAATGCAGCCGCCGCAGCCGGGATACGATTCCGTGACTTGCGGGTCAGCAGCCGAGTACCTTAGCCACTAGACCACCGCGGCGTGGCGTCCAAACTAACAGTCTTCAAAATACGCTTACTATGCTTTATCA
Organism: Rhipicephalus annulatus; assembly: GCA_013436015.1. NCBI lineage: Eukaryota > Metazoa > Arthropoda > Arachnida > Ixodida > Ixodidae > Rhipicephalus > Rhipicephalus annulatus. Next base: position 34,461 of record WOVY01013612.1, read on the forward strand.
ACTGAGCTATGATCGAAGACGCTTCCTCGTCCACCTTGCTGGATATTTCTAAAAATGCAACACAAATAACGACACTATAGTTTTTCACAAGTGGCAAATCTATACCGACTGTACGCACAAGAGAAAGCTGGGTCGTGTGAAAGGTGTAAGTTTGGCTGAAGTTCACGTGCTGTTGATATTGCTCTCATGGTAAGGTATCCTTACGTATGTATCGTTTTCGACAAAAGAAAAAGCGAGAGTCAGCGCTTCTAAGTGTGGCAGCTTGCGCAAGTTGGTATGGCATGACGATAGCTAAAGCGCGAGAACAAAACGACGACACAGAGGCAAGAAGGACACGAAAGACACGAGCGCTAAGACATAGCGCTTGTGTCTTTCGTGTCCTTCTTGTCTCTGTGTCGTCGTTTTGTTCTCGCGCTTAACTATCGTCAGCGCTTGTGTTCTGTTTCTGTGCGAAGTTCGATCATGTATCCGTGTACTCGACTCGCTGAAATGCTTGCTCTTATGAACACACTCTATTTTTTTGCTTTCCCGTGCGCTCGCAGGGGACATGGACCTGACGCGTATGCACCGCAACGCGCAGAAGCTCTTGGACCGGTACGGGACCCTGGTGCGAGAGGTGGTCGTCGGGGACCGCGTCGTCGTGCACGTGTTCGATCCGCGAGACATGGAGCACGTGTTCCGCCACGAAGGACGCTACCCGGCGAGGCTGTCGCACCGGGCGCTACTCAAGTACCGACGCGAGAGGCCGCACATGTACAACAGCGGAGGACTGTTTCCTTCGTGAGTGACACCTCGTACCGTCTCTCGAGCGAGCATGGCCTACGGGGTGAGACACAGGCGTCCATCTATCTACGTGGCTGGGGATTTCCTAGTTAAGCACAAATCAGGGGCCAATTTAACAAAGTTCTTTTTTTCGTTTGCGGTCAACATTCGCGAGAGGCCGCACATGTACAACAGCGGAGGACTGTTTCCTTCGTAAGTGACACCTCGTACAGAGTCTCGAACGAGCATAACCTATACGGGGTCAGACGCAGGCATCCATCTATCTACGTGGCTGGGGATTTTCTAGTTAAGCACAAATCAGGGGCCAATTTAACAAAGTTCTTTTTTTCGTTTGCGGTCAACATTCGCGAGAGGCCGCACATGTACAACAGCGGAGGGCTGTTTCCTTCGTAAGTGACACCTCGTACAGTCTCTCTCGAGCGAGCATGGCCTACGGGGTCAGACGCAGGCATCTATCTATCTACGTGGCCGCGGATTTCCTAGTTAAGCACAAATCAGGGGCCAATTTAACAAAGTTTTTTTTTTCGTTTGCGATCAACATTCGCTAGCCAGCTTCGTCAAAAGAATGTCTAGCTGCAAGGCCTACGGGGTAAGACACAGGCATCTATCTACGTGGCCGCGGATTTCCAAGGACGCGTATAAATTGTAGTTGAATTCACAAAGCTTCCATTTAACTTTTTTTTTGTCACTACTTTCGAACTATCTTACCGTAAATGCTTTTCGTGGATGTGGGCTTTGGTGTTTCAATGAGTACCACGTAGCTACACCGAAATAAAAACACAGATGATACTTGCAATGATGGAGCACCGATTGGAAATATTCTGCTGCGGAAGTTTTACCGTTAAAGGGAAAGCAGTGTAATATAGATAGCAGTGTAAAGGAGAGGTAACCTTTTCGATATGAATACCCATACAGGGTGCAATGATTGCATTTATCTGCAGAAAAGTGTTTGTATCGGCTCATGCATAGCACCTTTACTCAGTGATCTACTATTGGCAAAAATGGGCAATGAAGGACAAAATGCCAGCTCGGGGTACCCCTTTTTCGATTAGAAAAGCTGGCGGTTGCCCAGCGGAAAGAAGAATCGAACGCAGTACTTCCATTTTATTGTTTGAGGTGAATGCTCTATACCTCTTGGTCACCGCTGTGGTTAGGCCAGATCAGCCATAAGACCACGTAATGTTCCCCCTCCATTAGTTCATCGTGCAGTTGTTTCCGGGCAAACAGTACTGTGGTCCTTGCGATCTGTTGGCTTCCTTGCGACTGTAATTACGATGGCCTTCCTGTAACTTGATTGTAACATCTGGCGTACCTCCCTTCCTTACCACTTTCCCTATGTCTCTGTCACAACTGTAGCCTAATGCTCCTAGTTTTGTTGACCGTACACCGGCAAGAGCTTGTCAGAAAAGGCGCAGTTATTACAATGCACAAGGGAACCATCACTCACTAAATTCGCCCGTGTGGAACTACCTTTGCAGGAATGGCGAAGAGTGGTTCAGGCTGCGACACATGTTCCAGAAGCCCCTCATGCAGCAGGGGGCCATGTCTGCCTACGTGGACGTCTTGCAAGAGGTTACCCTGGACGTCGCCAACCTGGTACGGCAAACGCGGGACAGCAACACGCTAGAAGTTGAAGACTTCCTCAAGCAGCTCTACCAGTGGGCCCTGGAATGTAAGACTCGCCGTTGCTTCTCAAGAATACCTTGTTCGAGGCTGTAATGTCACGCTACTTATAGGACAAGTAAGCAGTTTCGTCGGGCATTTTTTCGGTCATCATTAAAAAAAAAGAGAACGTAATGTTAGCTAAAACTGAAGAAAGAAACTTGAGGCGACCTTATCTGTTGACCTGGATAATATGTTTGATAGTGGCACAATTGTGCTTCCGCGTTCGTCTGCCCTGGTGTATTGTTAAGTTACCAACGTGTTCATAGGTGGCCTCTGACAGTTGACTGGTCCTTCACTACCGCAAAGTTATGCCCTGATATCGCATCTATCAAGTATAACTCTCAATTTGAATCACAATCGTCGGTTTCGCACAAGTGTTATTCTTTAAAATGCATTTTCTGTATATCTACGAAACCGAAAGTGTGTGCTCGACCGGAACTTCTTGTAGGAGAAACAAGAGTGCATCTTGTTGCTCGTGCCTCTAAAGAGAACCTTTAGTTATCTAGGGCCTAAAGACTATCACACACATTATTAAAACAAAGGCCAAACGAGACAGGAACTAAGGGGAAGAAATAATCATAAACCTACGATGTCGCTTGGGTCAACGTTTCGACAAGGGTTCGTTCCTGTCAGGGCATCGAACAACGTGTGCTTTTCTCACTTTTGCGTATTCCACGTGCTCTAACATGACGCACATGGTAAACTACGCTTTGACGCAAGAGACCTTGATAAATATGAGGGATTAAGCGAGTGAAGGTGCGCAGAACAAACGAATGCCCGCGGCTATAGACATAGAACACGTCGTTGCTGTTCCCTTAGATCACCCAATGCAACGGTAAGCTTTACGTAAAGTAGAATCACATCTGTGCGTCTTTGTGCATGTGTGTACCGGACCCGTCTCAACAGACATTTTATTCAGCGCATTGAACGCATTAGGAGTTCAAGCCTCATCCCGAAAAAAAAAACGCATTTATGGCTTACCAAACGAAGCCGCCCGTCTTTCTTTTTGGTGGCGAAATAGGAAAAGAGGCTATTAACTCTTTTGGCTAGCCTAATAGCAGGATGAGTGCTTGCGACAGAATACACTCAGTGCACTGTGACGTGGGGGGTGTATTTCTTTGTGATCCAACATAGAGTGCAAGCGGCGTCGACTCCTGTTTCGTAACGACGTGCTGAACTATCCCCTTAATTTTTTGCCACACTGCTACACTGTCACTGCCGGTTCTTGAAGAACCGGCAGTGAGGGTAACATGTAGGGTAATCGATAATGCAGCATACAAAGATTAAACGAGATTGTATGATGTTTGCGTATTACATCGTCACCACCATGACAGATTCGGTGATGAGTCTTCATTCTATCCACTGTTCACACATCCTGTGTCCGCTTATATGGGCTATTAAGCTTGAAAGGGTCGAAGCCTGATTGATTGATTGATTTCAAGTTTAACGTGCCATAACCGCCATATGATTATGAGAGATGCCATATTGGAGGGCTCCGGAAATTTTGACCACCTGGGGTTCTTTATAGTGCACTGAAATCTGAGCATATGGGCCTACAGAATTTTAGCCTCCATCGAAAATGCAGCCGCCGAAGCCTGAATTCGATCCCGCTAATTCGATCCAGCAACCGAGTACCTTAGCCACTAGACCACCGCGGAGGGGAAGTTCGAAGCCTCGTATATCTAAATTTCTGAGTGTATCGATCGTTATATCGCTGCCCTTATTATTCCGCAGCGATGCCTCACGCATACGTACACTGTTTGAAATACTACGAGCACTGATACAGCAGTGACTTGGACGGATGTCTGTTGTAACCTTTTTACACGGAATTCAAAGCTTGATAGAGATAGGTAATAGTGCACTTGAAGTTGTAAAAGACTATGTCTACTCAGAACAGGTAATAACCGTGGAGTCAAACCACGAGACTGAAGCAACTAGAAGAATGGAGGTGGAGCACATTTGTCAAGCACTCTCATATTATGACAGGTAGATTGCCACTATCCTTCAAGAGGAAGGTATATAACACCTGCATCTGGCCAATACTTAGCTACGGAGCAGAAACCTGGAGACTTACTAATGGGTACAGCTTAAAGTGAAGATGTCGAAGCGAGCAATGGAAAGGAAAATGGTAGGTGTAACCTTAAGAGACAAAAAGAGAGCAGAGTGGATTAGGGAACAAATCAGGGTTAAGGATGTCACAGTTGAAACCAAGAAGACGAAATGGACATGGACCGGGCATGTAGCGCGTAGACAGGATAACCGCTGGTCTTTAAGGGTAACTAACTGGATTCTCAGAGAAGGCAAGCGGGTTAAGTGGAGACAGAAGGTTAGGTGGGCAGTTGAGATTAAGATGTTTGCATTTATAAATTGGCAACAGCAGGCACAGGACCGAGTTGGCTGGCGGAACATGGGCGAGGCCTGCAGTGGACGTAATCAGGCTGATGATGACGATGATGATATGGGTCTTGAAAGATATTGCTAAGCGTGACGCGCATGCTCCGCAGGTACGGGTGTGCTGGCACTTAACACAAGGCTGGGCTGCCTGCAGCAGGGTCTGAGCAGTGACTCGGAGCAATCGCGGCTCGTGGAGGCCGCATCCGAGACGCACCGCATCATCATGGTGACGGAGAACGGGCTGCCGTTCTGGAAAGTGTGGAACACCCCGGCTTACAAACAACTGGTCCAGTCACAGGATTTCATGGCCAGGTGAACACTGCACGTGCGCGATGACTGCATGCGTTAGGCATCTGCATTTTCGTATTCATTGGTAATTATTCGCTATAGCCATGCTAATAACTATGTAGTTTACCTGTAAACCCAACTTTTCATAGAATACAAGCTTAGGTTGTTGAAAGATGGTAGTTTTTTGTGAGCTGCAAAGCAAACAAAAAATATCGCACGTTCAAAGCTCTTACGATGCATTTTTCTTGCTACACGCTATTGCAGAAGCGCGCAGTAGAGCTACGAATTGACGAAGACGCATGAAAGAGTATTACGCAGAGACAAAGTATGTCCTCAGCAAGTATGCAAGGCCCTAGCACTGCTCAGTTTACTTTTAATATTTTGATATTTTGATGCCTTGGCATGATCACTATAAAAGTTGTCGTAAACAGACCTAGGATTCTTTTTTTTTTGAAGCGACAGTTTTCGTTTTGAACCAGATTTGCTTACAACAATAAAATTAAGTATTTAACGCAAGTGCTGCTCCAGTTGATGCGCCGGCCATAAAAAAGAAAACAGCTTTGATAACCAGTGTATGGACACTGAAAAGTAGACCATCTAGAGTCATCTAGATCTAGTCTTTAGATCTAGTCTCTAGATCTAGTCATCTAGATCTAAACTGCAGGTTTCTGCAACACGGAATATCACTCCATCACGTCGATCGACACACTTCGCGAGAAATACTGGGAAATGAAGTGCTATGAGTGGTCCATAATCAAATGTGCCACGCAGAAAGAAATATGTTGCGAGTACAAGACATGAATGATGATTTCATGATAATGACAGACGTAAATACAGATGTGATGCTGACAACCTGAAAGTGCAAGAAATTGAACGTGTGTATTCTTCCGGCTGCACAACCATTTTGTCTAGAAAATTCATGGTACTGAGGCGGCTTTTGATGGTCACATCACGCGACAAATCGAATCGCGAAGAACACAGTCTTACTTCTATTGTTAGAGTGCGTAGTGCCACTCAAGCGTCACGCCATATATCGTGCGTCGATAAGTGCGGTGGAGAGCTACAGTAACTGTGGAATAATATAGCATCTCAAGTGCTCCTCGAAGGTGTGACAGTAAGCTCTTTCTGTACCCGATAATGAAAATGTGTGACATTGCTCTTGAGACCTTGCTGTTTCACGAGCGATGTCATTTGCAAGGGGCATATGCGAGTAGTAGACGAGTAATAAGGGTGCATACATGGTGTATAAAGGACGAGTAATAAAAGGACAAATACGTGTACTATACTAGAAGTAAAGGGCGTATAAGGCGCACATACGGATAGCACACATGTAGACAGGGGGTTCAGCAGACCAGCAGTAATAAACATTCATAAGTGGTAAACGAGTAAGCGCCGTACAAGGAATGGACAGTAAGTGACATATACAAGCAGTAGGTGAGTATTAGGGGGCATGCAGAGAGTGCACAAAGGGCGAGTATTAACGGGCATATGCAAATAGTATACGAGTAGTAAGGGGCGTGTAAGGGACATATACGAGTAGCATTACAATTAGTGCACGAATAGAAAGGGCTAGCAGTAGTAGTAGAAGTAGTAGTAGTAGTAGCATGCGTAGTTTTACGTCCCAAAACCACGATATGATTATGGGGGACGCCTTACTGGAAGGCCGCAGGAATTTCTGTGTATAATGGAGGAGTATAATGGAGGAGTATAATGGAGGAGTATAATGGAGGAGTATAATGGAGGAGTATAATGGAGGAGTATAATGTATATACAGGAGGAGTATAATGAGGAGTAGTAAGGGGCATATACTAGTATAGTCGTACGGAACTTAAGAAGGCCGGATAGGCACTTCCCAGATGACAGAAGCATGGCAACCGATCACCTCCGCGCCTAAAAAAAAAAAAAACGAATGGCCCCGTCATACACGTTGTTATGCTCTGCGAAAGCGGAGTCTTTGGCCGTCCGGCTCATGACGTCAGTTTCGACCGCGTGCCCTTGGTGTAAACATATACGCATCCGCGTTTTTGAGAGGAAATGCAGCAAACTTGTAGTGTTGCATACGACTACAGTATACGAGTAATATGCGTATAAGGGACGGGCAATAAGGGGCATATACAAGAAGTAGACGAGTAAATCCGGGTATGGAAATTGACGTAAAAGAAAAAAAGTGGTAAGGGACATATAGGGGTCATATACGAGCTGATTACAAGTATACAGGAGGGGGCATATAAGGATGCGTTCTGTGGGTAATATACAACTAATATGCGAGTAAGGGGTGTGTAGGGACGGGCAGTGAGGCACATATACGTGTAACAAACGAACAGCGAACAAGTATTGACAAGTAATGAGGTTATTTAAAGAATGTGTAAAATAGGGATAGTAAAAGGCACATATTAGTATATGCGCATGGGCATATAAGCGACGGATATAAGGGACGTGGAGCATATCTAAATAGCCCCTTAATGAAGATTGAAAACAGGGGCATCGAGGATGATGAAGCGAATATCGCAAGTACACAAGCTGCCCGAAACTCTACCCACAGTCACTGGCAACCGCCATGCTGTCCGCGGATTTTCTACTGCAGAGTAGGCTTGCAGAGGAGATTGCAAATGAAAAAGTAAATGTTTTAGTAACAAAATAAAAGGCTCTTAAAAAAGAAAGAAAAATAAACATGTCGAACCACGTAGCTATTGGATTGAAATGGAATGAAAATGATCTATCATTTGTTTTGTTCTTCAGAAGATACGTCGTTTTTAAAGTTAAGAGAATTAAATTACAAACCGGAAATGAACAAAGAAATCGGAATTAAGAACCCTCACTCTTCTAACTTTACTTTTTGCTTTATGCTTCAGTCAGAAATTATTGATTGATTGATATGTGGGGTTTAACGTCCCAAAACCACTCTATGATTATGAGAGACGCCGTAGTGGAGGGCTCCGGAAATTTAGACCACCTGGGGTTCTTTAACGTGCACCCAAATCTGAGCACACGGGCCTACAACATTTCCGCCTCCATCGGAAATGCAGCCGCCGCAGCCGGGATTCGAACCCGCGCCCTGCGGGTCAGCAGCCGAGTGCCTTAGCCACTAGACCACCGCGGCGGGGCGTCAGAAATTATACTTCACATCAGACAACCCAATGCGCGTGTAAGAGATCTTAGCAAACAGGACCCTAAAAAATAAAAAAAAAACAATTCGCCAGATCCCACGTACCTGGGAATCCACGTTATGCGAAGCATGCGGCGAGAAGGTGACCGTGTTGCAATTTTTTTATTGAGTGACACGTCATGAAATGACGCTAAATATATGTACAAATGTTGCATGCACAGGCATATGTTGAAGAGATGTTAATATAACTAGTTGTTTGCACTTGCGTAACGACGTCAACTAGAACAGCGTATTAGAAACACCAGAAGCCGATATGAAGCACTGATGCTCGCGAGGACGCTGGCCCTGGACACTGTTACATCAATAAACTTCAGCGCATGACAACTAACCATAATTGACCTTAACCCAACGTGACGGCTGTAGGAAAGGAGTACATATGTAATGCTTATAAAATTGGGTAGGCAGCACTGCAACCCGCATAGACGTTTCACGATGATTAGCGTCTATTTAAACAGTAGTTCTAAGACCTGGCGTAGCTCTGTGGTAAAATGCTTCATTGCCATGCAGAATGCTTTAATTTGATTCCAGCTGGGACACTGACGTTTATTTCGACATCGACACTACTGATGTCGGGTATTTTTTTAACGCTCGCGCGTTAACATTGTTCATGTGTGTTCTCGTCGTTCCTGCGTAGATAGAAAGTGTCAATCACCTGTGGCACATACCCACATACCAGCGGCACACACCCGCCCGTGGGTATGTGTCACTGTCTGGCGGGAAGCGTTTGACGATGTACGCGACGGGATTGTGACATTATTCATGTCTTGAGGAGCGCGTCACATTCGTCAAACCATCTTACCCTCCCACACTAATTTTGGTTCACGCCAAGTTAAGGGGCTAACCACGAGAGCGCCCAAACTTAAGCGGCTAGATAGATAGATAGATAGATAGATAGATAGATAGATAGATAGATAGTAGATAGATAGATAGATAGATAGATAGATAGATAGATAGATAGATAGATAGATAGATAGATAGATAGATACATAGATAGATAGATAGATACATAGATAGATAGATAGATAGATAGTTCGCTAACAAATGCTTCGCATTTAAAAAGGACTTGTTATGCGAAGATTTCACGAAACAAAACAAGCTTCAGCTTGCTAAAGCTGCCAAACAGAAAAAGTTCTTTTGGTTCTCGCATTGTTCGCTTTGAGAAAAAGATAAAGGGATTAAAAAACAACCAACCGAACAAATAAGGTTTTCAAGGTTTGTGAAGCGTGGCACAGCTCAGCTTCTGTGCCACAAGCGTTACGTACTGGCGTTGCAATGCCTTCTAACACCAGCATTGATTATCACTCCCAGCAACTGACCACGAAGCTAACACACAGCACTCAAGCGCGTGCGCAAAGGTCACAACGTTTAGTCGTAAGTGCACACGCTTTAGTTTCGACATGATAAGGTCATATGGGGGAGTTATTTTGTGACTGTTTCCATGTGAAATGCAGAGAGAATGAGTGTTGTGCTACGCTGGACAAGAGCAGAAAACTACATAGTTTTAGTTGTTGCTATTCGAAAAAAAGATGATGTGCATTAATCACTAGTTAGCTTTTTCAAAAGACGCGTGTATCCCATCTCTTGGTTACTGACAGCGCAAAAGGCCTAGAACCAGCGAAAGAACACTGGGAAGAGCAATCTGTACTTTGTACACAGTTCAAGAATGACGTGTCTAATCGCTGAAGGATTCACTTCAGTTGGTTACTAAGCTACTGGCGGTTTTCTACTGAACTACCTTGAGCTACGAACAGCTGCAAATTAGAAAAATTTACGGTTTGTTCGTTTTGTTTGGCTTGTGCAATCAACACACTGCGGCACAGCCACATTGACCAAGAATCTGCATCTTGAAGACGAGTCGAAGATAATTTGAACAATGAATGATAAAAAAAATTATGGTACTATGAGACTTCTTCGTCGTCTTCTCTTGAAACCGTGAAAATAAAATCGGGAAGTTCAATGTCACTTTTGTTTCTCAGCTTCCCGCTAAAAACACAAAAAGCGTTCGAGTGTTTTTTCAGGCTGATATGGTCGATACGCTTTTTATGATCTGCGTCTGGACACTTTGAGACACGCCGTACCAGCGAACCGCTGACAGAACTCTTGAAATGGCGTGGGAGTGTTTACGTCGCCAATTTATCAACACCACAGCACAGTTTTACAAAGTATGAATAAATGTGCTATTATTATGCCCGATAATGGGGCCCAGCTACGTGAATATACATTCGAACTATGCAGTGGCGTATAGGGGGGCTCGCACTCGTTATTCTGTGCAAACGAACTTGCGACACGATGAATTTTCGTTGAATTTAATGACTGGTGACTGAAATAGAATAATTGAACTGCGTGGAGGCCGACGACTTTTTCGCCACCGGGCACTGTTGAGGGATCGCTTGGGGAGCGCACTGAATAGTAATGCGTCCAGAAGGGTCTTTTTTTCTTGTCATACCGCACTGCGGCAGCACAATATGAGAAAAAAAGCCGTGAAACAAGCATAACACCAAGAGCAGCTCTGCGATTCGAGGGATCCTTTTCAGTCACTTAGGACAGTGCCATTGTTCATGCTGTCCCTCCCCGTCCCCACCTCTTTTGGGTTCATGAGAGATGTTTTAAAAGAGCCCACTACGTGGACTGACTGTCCATTTAAGCGCGTGTTTGATGGAACTCCAAAGCAGAGTGGGCATGGCGAAATGCACCAAGCAGCAATGCTTACCAAGCTCTGTCACTTCGTTATGCAGGCAGTCCTTCTCGGAGGCTTGTTCTTCGAGCCCGCCAGCTATCAAGAGCCCGTCTTTTCCCCGGAAATCAACTTATCTCAACGAGCCACACCATTCATCACAACTGGACCAGTGCACGTGTGGTTCAACTTCCCTGCCGTCACCAACGACATGGCGCTACGCTCTGTGACGTCATCATCGTTGGCACCTATAAACTCCGGCCCTCAGCGGTTCAACTTCAGTGGGCATGGCGAAATGCACCAAGCAGCAATGCTTACCAAGCTCTGTCACTTCGTTATGCAGGCAGTCCTTCTCGGAGGCTTGTTCTTGGAGCCCGCCAGCTATCAAGAGCCCGTCTTTTCCCCGGAAATCAACTTATCTCAACGAGCCACACCATTCATCACAACTGGACCAGTGCACGTGTGGTTCAACTTCCCTGCCGTCACCAACGACATGGCGCTACGCTCTGTGACGTCATCATCGTTGGCACCTATAAACTCCGGCCCTCAGCGGTTCAACTTCAGTGGGCATGGCGAAATGCACCAAGCAGCAATGCTTACCAAGCTCTGTCACTTCGTTATGCAGGTTGGTTGTACGCATTCTTCTGTTTGTTCAAGCAACAGGTTCTTGGTTGTTGTGCCATGCCCACGCACCTGCCTCGGTATTTTGTACGACTGTTTTTTTGTGTGCAAACTTATGCTCTGTGGCGATATTGAGTCAAACCCTGGACCCGATATTCAAAAAATACTAGATAAGGTTTTGGAAGGGCAGAAAGAAATTCTGAAGAGTATCTCTGATATAAAATTGGAACAAAACGCCCAACGGGAAGCATTCACAGCTGTCCTTCAAAAAGTTTCTAATCTAGAAACGCTTCTCAACACCATGAACAAATCTACTTGCAAGATCGATAACTTTGATAAAAGTTTAAATGAACTAAAAACATCGGTAGCAGATCAGTCGGAGAAGATAGTCGATATTGAAGACCGTAGTCGGCGATCAAACCTAGTAGTATACGGCCTCACTGAATAACCCAACGAAACTGAGGCCGTCTTAAGAAAAGAAGTAGTGGATGAACTGTTTTGTAAAAAACTTAATGTATCCTGCAACTCGATTGGTCGTATACATAGACTCGGTAGACAAGCTGGAAATCGTCCCGTAATCATGTATCTTCAGGACTTCACGGAAAAACAAGAAATATTAAAAAACGCAAAAAAACTTAAAGGAACTGAAATCTACATTCAAAACGATTACTCCCGTTGCACACTGCGTCGACGTAAACTACTGTGGGAAAGTGGAAAAATTGACAAAGCAAATGGGAAAAAGCCATATCTTGTACACGATAAGTTACGGATCGATGACGACACTTTTATGTGGGACGATAGCAAGAACATGCGCGTGAAGGTTCTAACCGTTCCAAAGCCGACACCAGTTTCAAGCACAGTTAGTGCATGACAAGCCCTTCGCCGATGTAATCAAAATTTGCGCCTCCTTAATATTAATGCTCAAAGCATTGTTAACAAAACTGTAGAACTCGAAAGTATCTTGTTAACCTACGCACCCCACATCACCGTTCTTACGGAAACTTGGTTAAACGATAATCATTCTGATGAAGATATAGTACCGGAAAGCTACAAAATAATTAGACGAGATAGACCGAATAGAGGTGGTGGTGTCGCTGTTGTCTTGAATACTCACACAACCACTATTCTTTTAGATCAAATAGAAGATCATGAAAGCTTTTGCCTACAGTTAAACGTCTTTGGAAATACAATTATCTTAATTGCCGTTTGCCGTCCCCCGTCTTCAGAAGTAGAATTTTTAACCAAGCTTTACGATTACTCACTCAAGCATTCCAAAAACCACTTGATTATTGCCGGTGATTTTAATCTCCCGAACATCAACTGGGCAAAGTTACGCTCTCCATGTTTTAACGATCAAGTTGTTTTTGATATTATGTTGGCGTGTGATCTAGATCAAGCAGTAAGAACTCCAACACGCGTTCAGGAAAATACGGCATCCATTCTTGATCTCGTTTTTTATAGTAAAAGTTTCTCCAATGTATAGTATCTGTAGAAGACGGTCTGTCCGACCATAAGCTTGTCCTTTTCTCATGTTCTGTAGTAGATCTATCTGACCAGGTGCCCTTACAGCGAAAAATGTTTAAAGACTTTAGTAGGGCTAATGATGAATCTGTTCTCGACTACCTTGATTTGTCTTTCGACGGTTTTTCAGGCAATGATGCTAATTATCTGTGGAAAAAGTTCCGGTCGCTGTGTGAGTTTTGCCTCGAAAATTTTATTCCAAACAAAGCTAAAAAGTCAAACCACAGAAACCCTTGGATAACCAGAGAAATTATTCATTTAACGCGCAAGGTTAAGAAAACGAAAAGGCGGCAACCGAAAGGCCCGCTGCTTCAAAAGTTAAAAGATACACTTGCTAATAATATACGCGCAGCTAAACTTCATTACTTCTCGGTGACCCTGCCACAGTTCCTAAAAAGTGATCCGGCAAAATTCTGGCGCAAACTTCAGCCTAAGAAACAAAAATCAGTCGAATGTATTAAGCTCGGAGACGAGATTATTCGAGATTTTAAGCAAATCGCGATTGAATTTAACCGCTATTTCCACTCAGTGTTTTCTGACCCGTCCGTGTGTGTCAATTCAAATGATAACTGTATTAAGGTTGATCCAAATTTCATAACATTTGAAGGCATATTTGCCATGCTTCTTAATATGAAATCTAAAACATCATGTGGCCCAGACAACATCCCTAGTGTATTTCTTCGTCGCTACGCCGAGTCACTCGCACGTTTCCTGGTTGAAATATTTCGCTCGTCCATATCGCAAGGCATTGTCCCGAAAGACTGGCTCATCGCCCGGGTGGTCCCAGTGTTTAAAAAAGGAGATAATGCCATCGTAACAAACTATAGGCTCATATCACTGTGTCGTGTTGTAAACTCATGGAGCACATTATTTCGAACTACATTTCGAACTTCTTAGATGAGCGTAATATTCTGTCACCATTTCAGCATGGGTTTCGTAAGGGCCTTTCTACCACTACTCAGCTTATTACTTCTATTCATTCGTTCTCTGCTGTAATTGACAAATCAGGCCAAACCGACGTAGTTTTCATAGATTTCAGTAAAGCCTTCGACAGAATTTTCCATTCAAAGTTCATTTTCAAGCTTAATTTACTGGGTCTTCCATCTACAATCGTAAACTGGATAAAATCTTACCTGCATTCCCGCGTTCAATTTGTAGATATAAATGGCTCTCATTCAGACTTCCTTCCTGTTAACTCCGGCGTCCCCCAGGGAAGTGTTCTGGGACCATTACTTTTCCTGATTTATATTAACGATGTAGTATCATGTGTTAAAGAAGGCGTTGAAATACGATTATTTGCAGATGACTGTTTGTTATCTAGCACAATTAATTCTTTTAATGATCAGCAAATTCTAAACGATAGCCTTGACGCAATAAATAATTGGTGCGACCTTTGGGACATGAAACTAAATACTGAGAAAACCGTATTTATATGTATTATACTAACAAAAAGCAACCATATGAACATCAGTACACAATCAATGGTCTTCCTATCTCGCGAACTGATAGCTTTAAATATCTTGGCGTTACAATTACTAGTAATCTAACATGGTCCTCCCACATTCTTAATGTATGCGCCTCAGCCCGACGAAAACTAGGCTTACTAAGACATAAACTGAAAAATTCGCCTGCGAACATAAAGCTTCTTGCGTATAACACAATAGTACGACCATGCCTTGAATACGCATGCATAGTCTGGGATCCACATACAACAAAAGACATTGACAATCTCGAAAAAATCCAGATTAGCCGTCCGCTTCATTTACAACCGATACCGCCGTTATGACTCCCCGACAGAATTAATGCAGATGAATAAAATCCCTACTTTGGAATCTCGACGCAAAATGAATAGGCTAAAATTTCTTTTCCAATTATCACACGGGAATATCAGACTCGAAACATCGGCCTTCCTGACTCCGTTATCATCGCGTCCCACCAGGAATTACCATTCTGCAAAGTTCTCGCCTATCACAGCGCGCACTAACAATTTTAAGTATTCTTTTTTTCCCCGCACTATAACCGACTGGAATAACCTCCCGCATGAAATTCTTTCATCTGACAATGTACTGAAATCTATTGATCAAATGTTTGACTTGTAAAATTTTGTATTAATATTTTACAGTGTTTTCAAAATATTTTGTATTGTCCTGTTTATTGTTTTTACCTCGCTAAAGATTGTATAATTGTTCTAACGGCTCTGTAACACCCCCACTCCTGCTTGGGCCCATTTGTGGCCTGCAGTATTGTATAAATAAATAAATAAGGCGATCAGGTGCCATTCGCCAGCGCCAGCAGTCAAACCCTTCCCGTTTGGCGTGCAGTAACATGGACTTTGCTTAATAAAAAACGCTTGTGCATACCTGCTTTGGAATACCTCCGTAGTTTAACGTTCGCCAGCGTCGGGGTTGGCCCTCCCACTTATATTATGTGCGTATGCCTGTACGTGTGCGTGAATACCGATCGCATCGAAATTGTAAAAAACAAACAAACTTGGAGCGTGGAAGATTAGCACCACTTACCGCACCCTTAGCCGCTCTTACAATACCAATCACAAGCATAGCCTCCGTTCGAACTCAATGCAGTGGCGGTGTCGCGCGTAATTGCACAATACCGCAAGGTTTCACTGCGAGACTTTTTTGGCTCCTGTTATCGTAAGGTTGCATTGCTGCCCATTTAGAAGACAAAATTACTTTACTGCAGAAGCAAACGCTCGTTACGGACGTTGTTGTCAGAGTGTACTATAAAGACGTTATCTGGGACAGTTTGGACAGTCATGGCATGGCACGGAGAAAACAAGCAGCACACGTTACACGATCTGCCTCTCGCTTTGCTCATTGTTTGCCCTTTCTCTCGGTTTTCCGTTAGCGCAGTGTAGTCAGCAAGTACCTGGAGAAAGCCAAAGTGGCGGAAGAGGGTCCCGACACCGGAAGAGAACGAACCGTGCTCGAGAAGTTCCTGTCTATGCCCGGCATTGACCTCAAGGACGTCTTCGCCATGATACTCGACATGTTCCTCGCCGGCATCGACACGGTAAGTTCTGCACTTTCTCAACAGTTGTCCTTGAAGAATGATTTACGGTTACGCAGCTAATTGGATTGTGCACCGCTTCAGAGACTGTGAAACGTGCTCATTGACCTCCAGCAGATACTGGCAGCCTCAAGCTTGTCATGAGCAATAACTACGTTGAACGTATTTATATATTCTAAGCCTACTTTAAACAATAAAAAAACCTCTCCGTAATAGGGTTTTTTTACCCTTATTCTTAGTGGTTGCTTTCAATACCACTGCAGGTAAAATGAGGTGACCTGGTTTATCTCAAGATGCTAATAGCAGCTTTTATTGCGTGATCATCCTCGCAGTTCAATCGCGAATGAGTTTAATTCAAATACGACAGCTCGTGTGCGGGCGTACAAGCATTGCGCCTGTAACATTGGAAATTGAAATTTCTTCGTTAAAGCCTCGACCACAGCTTCATAGTTGAAAAGTATGTAGCTTTTTTTGTTTACATTTTCAGATTTTATAAGTATCAGCAATGCATCATCATGCGAAAAAGGTTCCCTTATTCCATGGCATGAACTCATCAGCGCTGGGCTCTGCCAAGGGTATACTAATGCCGTTCACTGACCGAGGCCTACGCTTCTTAGGTACGGCAATGGGACGAGAACAGTGGCAGTTATCGCGACGCGAGCAACGATGAAATCGCGAAGCGGGGGTCGAAAACACATTCCTAACACTCGGCTTGTCAAAAGCTGCGAGTAGTAGCGAAGATAGCCCAAGACTGTCTTGTCAGCTCGCGTCGAAATAACGCTGATACGTGGTCGTAAACCACTTGAAAGGCAGGTCAATGTTACGGTCCACTTTTTGCGATAAGCACTAGCTGACGCAAGCGCTACAGTCAGTCTCTGCTTTACGTAATGCCTTAACTTCGCGCGAGCTGCATATCGAGCTTATATACGAGCTTTAGACGAGCTCATTCATGTCCGTGTGCCACAGAATTTTACTGTCTCACTTCGAACCAACGTTTTTTTTTTTTCAGCCTGCTTATACCCCTGTCACACGGCAAATCTAATGTCATTTACAACGAATGGCATTTGTTTGTAATGCCATTTGTTTGCTGTCACACGTCATATGTGATGTCATTTGATGAAAGGGACATTTGCAATCGAATGAGTTAATAAAACTCATTCGCGTTTGGTTTCGGACCGAATGAGTAGTCTCGACGCCAGGGGTCTTTTACAAAGGTCGCTATCGGCTCGTGTATACGTAACTAATTTAATTTGTTAGTACTTTATTTCTAGTATATTAGTCAATAGTTGACTTGTGGACATTAAGGTATACACCAAAATGTTTGTGGAAAAAATTGTGCTCAGGTACAAACATAAAGTTTCCTAAAATTAACCAGAGGGGACTCTGTCACTGCGATCATTCAGCGACCATGGGAATGATGGGTAGTGCACACATTTGTCTAGTCGTCGTACTTGCAGGCGGCGAATCGTACTTGCGGCTTCGTTTATTGCGGTGTTTCGGTTTTGTTTCGAAGGAAAGAACGAACCCTTTGAACTTCGTGACCCGATTTGGAATAGTGAGTCTAAAAGAATAAGGCGGTGAAGCGCAAGCGCTAAACATTTGATGTTTTTTTTGTTTCGTGAGAAAACAACTCCAAGCCACACAAAGAGAAATACGAAGACTAGCACGCCAGAAGTACGAAGATCAGACAAATGTGTGTACCATTCCCATGCTCGCTGAAGCGCCGTGCGTTGCAACTCCCATAGACACTAGCGCCAGAGTTCCGCCTAGGGTATATTAGGAAACTCTATGGCTACAGACACTAGATGGCGGCCATGTTTCAGTTCATTCTGATGTCGTCACTGCTAACGTAGTTGCCTCGGTAGCCGGTTCCGTGCGGTTTGTTTGTGTTTATCTGCAGAGATTCGCATGTGCGTTTATCATGTGTGAGCCGGAGCTCAGAGGCCACGTACAGTGGAAGCAAACGGAGACGTTTGTTTTATTTCAAATTTGGTAGGATCGCATTGGCGACGTCCAGAGATGCTAAAAACTCCCAAGCATTTCCCCGAGGGTGAACATGGTTAAGTGCGAATACACGGGGTGATGCTATGAGGGGTATTTATTAATTCGAACTATTATATTTATTAATCACACTATGGTGCCTTTATGGTGTAATGGTTTCTGGGAATCGCAATTTGATCACACGGGGGAGTTTACGCTAACTCACTGGCGAATGCCAACGGATTTTAACTTTACTCCCCCTCACGACCCGCTCTCGACGGGAGACTGAGAGAGAAGGCGAGCGCGCGAGAGAGAGGGGTGCGCGCGCAGCTGCAGCGAGCGAGGAGAGCGGAGGAGCGAGCGAAGGAGGAGGGGGTATAAGGCGCGTTACTGACACCGATATCAGCGTCGCGTCCGTGGCTTATTCGGTAGAGCGTCGCGCTGCGGCCCGCCAAGTCCTCTTTCTTTTAAAGAAAGAGATAAGGCTGCGGACGCCGCCGACGGCGGTGGATGGTTTGGGGTCGCTTATAAAGTGTATTCACACTTAAAAGAATTTGCAAAGTGTACGCGGCGATAGTCGAGGTGCTCCAGTGTTGGGTGTTCTTATGAACGCGCTACGGGTTGGACAGTGCTCTCTCGCCCTCCTTGCTGGCCTTCCTCCGAGAGGCACTAGATGCGTCCGTCGGAGACAGTGGGCGCGTTCCACAGAGACGCTGGACGCTGGAAAAGGGCTGCGCATATAACCCTGCAGCAATTTTTTAGTGATACATAAGAGTTAGATACAAGATTGGATAGCTCTTTATTTCTCCGAAAGCCGCGGCTTGAGAGGGTCATGGTCATCATTATAAAATGACATTAGTTTTCGTCGTGTGTCAGCGCGCAGGTAAAATGACATTAGGTCCACTTAATTTCACTCGTTGTAAATGAAAATATATTTGCCGTGTGACAGAGATATGACTCTTCATGCTCTCATAAATCCATTAAACTTCAACATGTAACAAGACAACGTTTCATGCAATTATAATGCTTTACTGACAGCGGGTGGTCAATGGGAATGCGCCCTAAACAGATTAGAGGCCAGCCTTCCTAATAATTCAAGGGATGCGCCAACTCCGTTGTGTTAGAAAGAAGGCACGCCCTTGAAACGGCTATTTTTCGCTTTGTATGTTATGGCGAAAAAAATTTTAGACTAAGCTCGCCTCGAAGAACCTGGGCCAACAACGACGTCTCGTCGCCAAGGCCTAGGAGGCAGCGAAGGCCAGAGGGCTCTTGGGATGAGGGGACCTCCCACCTAGTGTAGAAGCACAGCCTGCACCGCTATACCGTTTCGAACAATAAAGTTTATTCATCCTCCTCTTTTTTGATGGGGGAGCACGCAGGCCCGATGGGTTACCCCCTGGCTACGCCTATGGTCAACTCTGCCCCACACATTTACTCAGTAGAAGGTGCCCCATTGCCCCGCCGCGGTGGTCTAGTGGCTAAGGTACTCGGCTGCTGACCCGCAGGTCATGGGTTCGTATCCCGGCTGCGGCGGCTGCATTTCCGATGAAGGCGTAAATGTTGTCGGCCCGTGTGCTCAGATTCAGTCGCGTCAAAGAACTCCAGGTGGTCGAAATTTCCCGAGCCCTCCACTACGGCGTCCTTCATAATCAGATCGTGCTTTTGGGACGTTAAACCTCTTATATCAATCGAAGGTGCCCCGTCACTGTGCACGGTAGTGAGCATCGTTATGTGCATCGTTGGGTGCGTGTCACGGTGAATATGCATGGTTATGACAATGCTAATTGAATTTGCTGATGCGGTCGAACTTGACAACCTGCCCCCCTCCACCTATTGGAGAATATTGCGTAGACATCTATGCCAAATTCATTATAAATAAAGATCACCCTAGTTCGATCGAATTGCTTCCCTCCTACTCAACCCGTATTCTGGCGTAAACCTGGTGCTTCCTCGTTAACTTCGTAGACTAGAATCACGCGACTAATTATGCTCCGATCATTCCAGACGGCGTACTCGACCACCTTCATCCTCTACTACCTGGCCATGAACCGGCGGTGTCAAGAGAAGCTGGCTCTCGAGCTGGCATCCCTGCTGCCAACCAAAGACTCAAAGCTCACCGCGGAACAACTTCACGAGGCTGTGTACCTGAAAGCGTGCATCAAGGAAAGCTTAAGGTACCCTACTGCGTATAGATGTGGCCGAATTGATTGCGAAGCTCCAATTAAAGAACGATAAAAACTGCCGCTTTACGTCAGCCAGATACGAAAGTCTTGTAAGGGACGCTTCTATCGCAAAGGACGCTTTTTTCCTCTATCGCTAAAAATACCGTCGGATAATCTGCAGTTACGGTGCACAATATTTGCAGCTAAGCGATCTGAATGAAGAACTACCTTGAAAATACCCAATACAAAGGCATCAGTTACGCCTCACATGAATGGTTAATGTACTGCGTGAAGCGATCGGTCTTGCTATTCAAAATTATAAAAAGAAAACTGCTTAAGCGTTCTCTTTCAATTCGCCTGTGTCTACTGTTACAAATAGTTAAGTCGTAATAATTAAGTTTTTAGGTGTGATGCTCATTCAGGCGGATACTTTTTGTCCGTCACGCTCCTTCAAACAGAAACCGAAACTGAATACCTGCACAACGAAAACTAGAACATCCGTGTAAAAAAAAAAAAACCGACGTGTAAAAAAAACCACAATACATGACCACCTGTGCCGTCTGTCAGTCCATCCATCCGTCTATCTATCCGTCCCTTTACTCGTCGGCGATTTCAACGAAGACATTATGGAGGCATTAACCACAGAAGCACCTAGAGGTACCTCACGTAGACATTATGAACCTTAGGACCTATGTTCGCCCACTCGACATTATTCACTTCGTGTATACACGTGAAGACCCAAACAGAGCAATAGGTTTATCCGATAGGCAGACGGCAATAATCCGAGCTGAATGAGAGAAAAATGTTCCAGCAGAGTCATCGCATTTATAGTCGAACCCATAAGGTATGGATCGCGACGGTTGTCCCAATGTTGGCCTTCACACTGTGCATGTTTTTACAACATTGTTTGCTCTGTACTGCTGTGCATGTGATACGCCACCGTGTTAACAGCGTTTTTCAACACAGGTACGTACGACGTAGAACACGAAACACAAAGCCTCTGAACTTCGTTTGACGGTTCAAAGATTTATATGAGGTTTACACATTTGACCTTACGTGCGACATATTTCAAAAATGATTACTTCTATCATGGCCAATTGAACGTTTTCTATTTTGACGTTATGCGAAAGGTTGCATTTGACTTTTTACCAACACCAAAACAATGTGTGGGTGTGTGGTGTTTAGAATAAATTGTGAACGTTTTAGCGCCCTATAATATCTCAAGTAGGGGTGAGCCGCAGGCTAGCCTGATTAGAATATGTACAGTCCTGACGAACCCTAGTGTCTTCTGTGTGTTTAGAACAAATGATCGATGATTTAGAGTAAGAGGTAGTTTACTATGGAATAGCAATAAGCTGTGTGTTTTAGAACAAGTTTTTAACGATGTTGAGTACTTGGTGCTCTGCTATGGGAGAGCTTAAAGCCGTCCCGTGGGCCTCGCAAATGATGAGGCCTCACCGACAAAAAATCTAGGCATAAATCCCTAGCGTTTGCCACCGGTTCCGGGGGGGGGGGGGTTAGAAAAAGGGGGTAACGATTTAGAGCACAGAGTACTCTACTATGGGAGAGCTTAAAGCCGTCCCGATAACATGCCTGAATACACAGGCATGGTTCAGTGTGCACCGACACATGCCTGAATACACAGGCATGGTTCAGTGTGCACCGACCCCGCCCATCTAACAACCGTTCAGCAGTTCTGCAATGCTACCTGTGAAAGCAGTGTGAACGTCGTCATGACACGCTCCCACAATTTCGTCGCTGGTGTCGTTTCAGAAACTTAAGTGCCTTGGTAAATTTATTCCGTTATTCAGATACCACTGCTCAGTTATACGTGCTAATATGACCCATAACCGCGAACCTTTAGTTAATAATATGCCTAGTGCATATATTCACCAACAAACCATAATTTCGCTTTGAGTGAAAACCAGCAAGCACGACCATTTTTCACAGCGGAAGGGCAGGCGCCACGGCAACGGGTTCGATGAAGTACCCCAAGAATGTCGATCCCCCGCAAACACACACACGCGCGCACACACACACGCGCGCACACACACGCGCGCGCACACACGCACACGCACACACCACTCCGCTTCTTAGTCTATGCTTAGTTAACTCCTTCCGTCATAGGAATAGGTAAAATGTGTCCATATAGACGGTTTTAAGATTGCAAGCGCTGTGCCCCCCCCCCCCCCCCAAAAAAAAAAGTTTCCGGTCACGTCATTTACCAGCTCGTAACGTCGAGACTGAAAGGATGTTTTAATGTTTTTTTTTTTCAAGGGTAAGGAAAGTATCTTAATCGTTTTCCAGATAAAAAAGAACATGCGTGATGTATCTCTGGTTTTTAAGTAGCTCAAAAGAACATTTATTTCAATATATTTTGCGAAATGATGGAAGGAAAGTGTAGAAACTCGGCGAGCTACTTTCTAACGCTCCTCTTGCCCACCTGGGCTATTCAGGCACATCGGTGGACCTGTGTTTGTA
Source organism: Rhipicephalus annulatus (assembly GCA_013436015.1). NCBI lineage: Eukaryota > Metazoa > Arthropoda > Arachnida > Ixodida > Ixodidae > Rhipicephalus > Rhipicephalus annulatus. Next base: position 57,223 of record WOVY01013612.1, read on the forward strand.
AACAGTGAAATGTTCTATAGAATTAGTTTAATGTTAATATCTATTCGGAACTCTGCAAAACGCTCCGTGTGCCCGCAACACTGGTCGAAAAAAACGAAGATGGCTACGCCTAGCAGGGTCAACGCGGCACTTTCGCTTGGTGCTGTGCTGGAGTTTCTTGGTTGTGGTGTCGGATAGTGATGCTTCGTCGAAGGCGAGAAGGTGCTGGCCGAGGTACCGCCTCATTCTCGTTGGCAAAAAAGACTTTACTGGCGAAACAGTGGAAACAGTTGTTTTTAATCCATAATTGAAATGTAGTCTGCGAATGTGGTGTCACAATTACACGTACGTAGTTTTACCCTGTCTTATCTTTGTTTTTGTTCACTTTTTTTTTCATGTTCGAACAAGACTCAGCCCCATAGCGATTGGAGTCGGCAGGGTCCTCCCGGAAGACATCGTGCTGTCAGGATTCAATATTCCAGCAGGGGTAAGTTTGACAACGCCTAATGCGTGTTTTTATCACTACAAGCGCAAATTTAGCGACCCGAGAAACTTCACAGCCCTCTTTTCTATTGACGTTTCTATAGTGAATTTCACGGTGAACAGAACACTCACAAGCTTTCTGTATTTTTACTGGCGCAAGAACATGTGCTTACGTGGTGAACGTCAACGTAGCGCGAAACGCTGTCAGAAACAAAGCTTTCCTGACTAGCCTTATCGATACTGCCACGTTTCATGGGGAACAGAATGAGAGAAAAAAATGCGTTTGCTTATTCATGTGAATGGTGGTGCTCAACTCATTGCACCATTATTTGGGCTTTCTATGATCTTTCTTCTTCTCTTTTTTTTTCCGTATTCTGATGAGCAAGAAGTAAAGAATTAGTTAAGTCGTGCTATAGCAATGCGTAATAGGTGGAGCACAAGCTAACACGTACAAACAAACCAGCAAAAGCGTGATTTAGGGCAAAGGCGCGTAGGCAGTGGCCCAGGGTGAGCATCCGCTTCATAGGCAGAATGCGTTTCACTCGCTAGTACGAGTATAAAGACTGGCGCACACCGGCGACTAGCAGCGGTCGCGAACGGTCGCAAAGCGACTGCTTTGGCTAGTCACTTCCTGACCGATTTTTCAGTCGCGCGACTGCGATCGCAAAGCGGCTGGAACCAATCAGCGATGCTCAATTGTTGTTGTTTGTTTTTTTCATGGCGCTGGCGAGAACGAATGAAAACAATGCGGCGCGCTCGGTTCGCTCCATGCACTCACTCAGCTGGCGGCGATCAGCTGATCGGTGCTGGTCTCCAGAGTTCTCGCTGAAAACGAGATCCGCGGACGTGATTGATTGATTGATATGTGGGGTTTAACGTCCCAAAACCACTATATGATTATGAGAGACGCCGTAGTGGAGGGCTCCAGAAATTTAGACCACCTGGGGTTCTTTAACGTGCACCCAAATCTGAGCACACGGGCCTACAACATTTCCGCCTCCATCGGAAATGCAGCCGCCGCAGCCGGGATGCGAACCCGATCCGCGGACGTGACTCTCCGCTTTTGCGACTTCCGGTCACTCGCATGCAGCCTCTGCCGGTGTGAACATGAGTCACTTTTCGGTCGCCAGTCGCGAATGGTCGCGCGACCGCTGCTAGTCGCCGGTGTGCACCAGCCTTAACGTTGCATGGGGTTCGTACGTCGGCGTGGTAGAGAGGAGTGCATATATTCCCCGTAAACTGCAGTAATTACATTTAATTCGCCCACAATCTGCTCAAGCCGCGCACAACAAAGTGCCGAGTCGTGTATTTGTACACGCCCCGCCGACCGCCTATTCACACTATACACCACGGTGAGGGTGCTGTCGCGTATAGCCTGGTCACGCCGCAAATAGAACTCGGTGCACTCCTTGTTAAATTGACGACACCCCCCGTATAAAGCGCGACTGCTTTCGAATGAGGCGGTTGTGAAATACTCCCACCCAAGCCTTCTAAATTTCAGCAGTACCACTCTGCAAGGAAGCACACGCACAGCGCCGTCTCGGCGCGTTGTTCCACGCTCGCCATGTACGAACTTATCCGCCAACAATAAGTGTTGTGTTTTACTCCTACGTATAGAGTTCACACAGCACGTTCACGACGCGACATCAAAGTCCGCGTCGCATGTAAACTGTAAAAAAAAACGCACTTCAATGAACTAAAGTAGGGCAATCTCGCGCCAGATATGGAAAGAGGATACGACTAAAGCGACCGTCTCCGAGCAGCTCCAGAGAACAATACACTTACTCCTGTAAATCTCGTAAACAATTACGGTGTCAGGAGCTGCAAAAAGCTGCCATGCGCAGCTACAACGCCGCACTTCTGAAGGCTGTATTGCGGTGGGCTGATATGGTCGAGCAGGCCTACAGCGAGCAGGATTCCTTGTCTTTTCACAGCCCCTTTTTCGTTAGATCGCATGTTGTTATTATTATTATTATTATTATTATTATTATTATTATTATTATTACATTAGATCTTAACGTCGCAAAACTACGATATGATTATCAGGGACGCCGTAATGCAGAGCTCCGGAAATTTCGACTACCTGAGGTTCTTGAACGCGCACTAAAATCATATATACGGGCCTCTCTATCTCTCTGTTTCTCTATGAATTTTCTTCTTCTTGCTTTCCTTGTGTCACGTGTGGGTTGCGCGCAGCTGCTATGGCCCGAGTCATGCAGGCGCCCATGCTCCCACGTACTCCACATACAAGTGTACTGGCGTATATGAATCGGGCAGCGCTCGTGTAGTTTGAAGCCATCTCGTGTCACTATCGTGTAGTAAAAAAAAGTTCTGGCGCGCCATGCGTGCTTTTTACATTCCCTCTGGAACGCAGACTGTGCTCATCATGCACAACCAGGTGGCCTGCCGACAGGAGAGCAACTACCCGGAGGCCGACGTGTACCGGCCCGAACGATGGCTCAAGGAGCGAACCGAGGGGACGCGGGCGCACCCTTTCACGCTGCTGCCATTCGGCTACGGACCACGAATGTGCATCGGCAAGCGCTTCGCCGAGACCGTCATGTGCCTGCTCGTCGCCAGGGTACGCACGTTCCGTCACCCAGTCCGCCTCATGCCCGTTAAAGATGCGCTAGAAGCAAATACTCAGTTTACTTAGGGTAATTGTTTTATATAGAGCCGGATTGGAAGATGGGCTAACGGAAGTTTTCGAGCGCAAAGAACAAAGCGCAAATAACCAAACCAACTAGCTTGATGCTTCTGCGTTTACCATAGCGTTGCTCGTTTAGCTGTAAACGCAAACTGTTTAGCTGTAAATGACAAACGTATACTCGAGATGTGGCTGTCCTAAAGCCCATTCAAAGTAATCTAATGCTGCTGCCTGTTTTCGTACCCCAAAAAGCGCAGCAGCGAAACTTCTCTCACCGCCACATGCAGAAAAGTTAAGTGATGTGATAACACGGGCTAAGTTAGTCTCGTAAAATTGTGTGTAATGGCAATTTCCTCTCGCACGGCTTTAACAATCTATGTCGACGGCCTCTGGCATGAATTCCACGACTGTCTGGGTGCAAGGTAAACGCAACGATACGTTGTCTCATTTCAGCAGATCAGACGATCTGATGATCGGCCGACCCGCTGAGACAGACTGTTGGACTTAGCTGCATCGGTTTATATGCGGCATGTAGGTGCTGTGGACATATCAAAATGCAATGCATTGGCGTTCTGACAAGTGATTGCGTAGACATGTAAGAATACGGTCGGTATAGTCTCCGGGCTAATATTAATTGGTGCCCAAAACAGCAAAATGAACGAAATCGCTCAGAAAATTTTCACTACATTGGGTTATTGAAGTGAACATGAATCAAAGCAAACGGTTGATTGATTAATTTGTGGGGTTGAACGTCCCAAAACCACCGTATGATTATGAGAGACGCCGTAGTGGAGGGCTCCGGAAATTTCGACCACCTGGGGTTCTTTAACGTGCGCCCAAATCTGAGCACACGGGCCTACAACATTTCCGCCTCCATCAGAAATGCAGCAACCGCAGCCGGAATTTGAACCCGCGACCTGCGGAATCAAAGCAAACGGTGTTCCAGCCTTTCGCTTTAATCAAAATGCGACTGACGCCGCCGGGATTCTGTTCCGGGACCTCCGGGTCATCAGTCGATCTCTGTGGCCCGTTGAAACGTAGGACCATTTCCGTGTGTTGTAGCAGTAAAGGAACGTTTAATGAAGAAGCGTAGTAAGGAAATCAGTCGAAAAGAAAACAAGAAGTTATACGTCTTCTGTGGACAACAAACGAAATATTGAGGATATTTAATCCTTCCGATATCCTTAAAGCCAATTATCGACAGTAATTTGTTAATGGTTTACTGCTGCATGTAGGAGCTAGAAAAAAAATTATAGTGCACCTTTTTTAAATATTAAACTCTTTTATGCTGTCGTCTGCCATGGCTTCGCTGACGTATTTCCGTCACAGATATGATATAAAATATACACCAACAGATTGAAAAAAAAATAAAACCGAGAAGCAGGCGTTCTGTCGTGGAACGTCGTACAGCGACCTCCCGATTTGCAGCTGTTATTGATGCTAACAGCAAGCCACTTTTGTACAACATATACCATTGGGTGGCCCTCAGATCTCCGCAACTTCAGCGCGTTTTCAAAATCAGTGGCGAGATGGCGCGAATGTCTCGTGTTAGGCGTTGGGTAAGAGTTGGGCGCGCTCTAAAGATCGTTGCCTCTCTCGTTTCGGTGACCTCCGCCTACACGGAGTGTAGTCTTTCCTGCGCGCGCACTTACCAGACTCGTGATTAGGGAGAGCAAGAAAGTCCCTTCGCTCGCTGCCGCGGCCGCGTTTCCGAAAGGAGCAGCCTGCTCTCACACCAAGAAGTATAGAAGTGTGACAGTTGTTCGCGCTTGTCCTGTGTGTACTTGTGCATTCGTTTCTTCCGTCTTTCTGTCCGTTTAAACAGTGCGCTTTAAGTGAAGAGTTGTGACAGTTGTTGGTCAGCGCTCGTCATTTACGTGCACGCTTATTTCGTGCGTGTTTTCTCCTTTAGATGCGTGCTGAAAGTTTCGAGCGGCTTGCTGTTCTTCGCGCGACTTCGCAATTTGTTGCTGTAGTATGCATTCATTCGCCCTTGTGGCGAAGAAATGCACAATAAACGCTCAACTACCTCTGTGAACACACGTTTCACTTTCGTGTTATACCTATTCGTAGAAAAAGGGATCAGCCTTGTTTGTTTTTGTTTTTTACCATGCGCTCGCTGTCTCGACAGAGAAGTGCTCAGAATAAAAAGGAATCGATATATCGATAGACCACACGTGCCACCATTTTACGAAACCACGGAGAATTAAGTCTGGTTCTCTTTTTTTTTTGCATGGCGGGGATAGTCCAGGTACGCGTTACGGTAAGTGCTATATGAATGGTGACCGCCTTGTAGTACGTTTTTACGTCTTTCGCGGAGGGGCGGAACGTGCTTCATTATTTGAACCGCTACAGTCCTCCGCAGCACTGTGTGCTATTGACGAACAGAGAACGTCGCTCATTCTAAATTTATGAATGGCGTAGACGAAGAGCTGGTGAATAAATCGTGGAAGGTGCATTATAATTTCATAAGTGACGGCAGAAAGCGTCAGCCTGTTCGGTTAAAAAAATAGCATATCCACGGAGTGCATGATGATGATTTAGACGGGCGAAGCATCCGTCAGTCCGTCTGCGCTGCCGTCTGTCCGTTCATTTTCTCTTCCGTCCGTCCGTGCGTCTATCTATGCGTCCGTCCGTTTGTACGTCCGTCCGTCCATCCGTTCTTGCGTCCGTCCGTTCATCCGTTCATCTGTCTGTCTCTCTGTCCCAGCGTTGGTCCATCCGTCCGTCCACCTAGTGAATACTCCAAGTACCGCCATCTCGCATCTTTTAATCATATATTCATCACATAGAAGTACCGCCATCTAACAACATTTGAAGGACTAAACGAGAGGTGGCACGGCCGGACTGGAGGAGCAGCACGCCTGCGGTTCGTGTCTAGTTCCTACCTTTCGCCGCCTCTAGTTCATGGAACTGTGGCCAAACACTCGCTAAACCTTACTAAAAACCAGAGGTTACGCACAGCGAGTTCAACATGGCGTAGTTCGGCTGTGGGGGTTGACATGCGTACTACTACTACAACTACAACTGCATACATCGTGGACGCACGACCCACGACTTAAAGAGCTTTGACCCTAAAAAAAAAAAGATTGTTAGGCTTCAATATCTCGCGAGAGCTATATTTAGCCAGTCCTGTTGCTTGACATACTATTATCAAAGTCTGCCTATCAATGGCAGTGAAAACCTTGTGAATTGAGCCTCTCACTTATGCGAAGGGATTGCTGAACATGATTTGGTGTTTCTTCTCTCGTTAAGCGGAAGCATTTGTGGGTTAAAGACTTCAAGGGTGTCGCCGGTAGCATAATGCGCACGACAACCTATCTAAATTAATAAGTGGCGCTTCCTAGTCATTACACCAAAAAATTTATTCCCACATTTGGATCCGTGAGAACTGCCCATGAATGAGGTCCTCAAACCTGCGCCGGCTACGTGTGCATTTGTATGCGCAGTTTTGCAAAAACTGATGCTCCCTCGATCGTGGGCTTAACGGCGATCAGCAGTTTCTGTCATGTTGAAGTGTTGTTCTGTAGAATGCACCAGTAACTTCATGTTGCTACATTTTGCTGTTGCATTGTATTGTTTCACGCATGACCATGACTGTTGCCGCGACAGAACAATATTAGGTAGACATTGATGTAAGCTTCGCTTACGCCAATTTTTTTTTCGATTAGGGGAGAAATCTTAGGTGGGTGCACGGGAGGGGGTAGGGGATGGCCGCCCCCTAGTCACCTAAGAGGGAGGGGGGCGCGAAGTCAGCACCGCACATTGGGAGAAAATGGGGGGGGGGCTCTGCGACTCAAGGGGGGGGGGGGCGTTGCAAAGTCAGCCCAATTCACTGACATGATAGGGAGGGGGGTCACTGCGACAAACCTTCACGCCCCCCCCCCTGAAAGGGGACCCTGCAGTGTGATCTCCTAACGGAGGAAGGAACCCTAATTCTTTTCCTTATCTTTTCAGGTTGTTCGCAATTTCGTCTTGGAGTACAAACACGAGGATCTCGACTGCTTCACTCGGCTCATCAACGTTCCGGACAAGCCACTCAAGATGACTTTCATCGACAGGAATTCATGAGCCTCGAATTACCAAAGATGCGCCGGATTTTTTTCTTTTTAATCGCGGTCGACGCTTTCAAATGAGGAGAGCTTTTAGCCATGTGCGCTGCTTCTGCCGATGAAAGAAATTCCAGCGTCCCTCTCCTACTTGGCTGAACTCTTTTTGCCAAAAAAAGAAATGGTCAAAGTATGCTGTGCCAACTCGGCAAGCGAGGTGCTACAGCCGTTATTTGTATAGCTCAACGATGATTCGTAGTGACGGAGCCCGTCTCCATTTGTCTCTCTTGCCTTCCCGTGACTTGGCCGCATCTCACGAGTTTCGGGTTCTTGCGTTTACATCTGCGACAATACTTCGCGACCAACAAGTCACTGAAACGCCACAGATAGCTGTTGTCAGGGGTAATGCAGGTTCATAATATTTTTTTCTACAAAACCAGGGGTTCGAACTGCGACCACACCAACCGTATTCTTGTAAAGAAGAGTCCCGACTGTCTTGTTAGATTCAAGCGTGCCTGAGGCGGGGCATCGTAGCGACCGCCGTGTTTTATTCATATTGCTAGAGCAATCAATTGCGGCAGTTGTGGCGTACGTTATGCACACAAAGAAAAAGGCTTGTTTCAAGGAACTACACGCTGAAGTAACGTACACTACAGTCGACACTACCAACGGTACAAAACCCAACTTAAACGTGTGAGCGTGCCTGAAAAAAAATGCGCAATTTTAATTTTAAACCCTGCATTCCGGTTACATGTTTTTTTTATGGAAACATGGATGACCTGACGCAGAAGTTCTATATCCATATTTTGCTTTTATAATCTAAAATAAAGGAAAATTAACTGATTGTGTTGTTGATTCATTTTTATTTGTATGTTCTGTTATTATATTTTTGTGCCAAGAGGCATGGCTCTGTAAGGTCTTCTTACTCATTTTTTGTTGGAAAAAGGAAAGCTATACTGACTTTGAAAAGTCTATGTCGATGTTTGTCGATGTGATTGTTTGAACTCGTGGGTACAAATGCGTCGTCGTCATATACTTTGTACAACAGACTGTAAGGTGTCCCCCTTTTTTACTGAAGAATACGAACGATGACTCCTTTCTCAGACTATCCTCAGTTTGGTTTTTTTCTTTTTTAGTAACAATGTGTGTCAAAAAAAGGCACGGTACCTGTGTAATTATCGAATGTCATGCACTCTGAACTGATAGAAGTCGCAATCATCATAGCCTATATATGTTCACAAAGAAACCTCGCGCTGAAAACGTTAGTAAGAAATTATATCTAACCCGTATGCTAGACAGATCATCCGGGTGCTAAGCGCATCAACAGGGTTGACCAATAGCGAAAACTACTAATAAACGAATAAGGCCCCCGTTCTCATGGGTGGCTCACTGAGCTCACCAAAGAGGTCGTCGTTACTCGTTGGCCCGTCTCTACACACAATTTACAATTGCTATAGTTAAACAACACAAGGCCTCCGAGAGTACAGGACAGTATAGCAATACTCTTACGGATGCCGTCCTACGCTTACCTACGTTCGAAAGAAAGTATTGTCAAATCATCGATTATATTTCGTTCTCTTGACATCTTGTAAGTTCTTTGTGGTCCTTTGTTGCTGTTGTTACAACAAGTGTTTTTTTTGCGTGTCTCTGATGCAGATAAAAACTAAATATATTCAAGTATAACAAGCACGAGTTTCGCTAACGGTGAAAACTGAATTTGGTTGAATATATAATGATTTGAATTTTTCTGTTACTACATTCAATACAAAAATTTATTAAATGTAAAAAAAGGAGATAGAAATGATGCTTCCAATAAGGCACTTGGAAAGATGGCTCGATGGTGTAGCAGGTTGCCGCTTGTTCCGCTTAAGGTTTTGCGGCCTCACAATAAGACTCGTTTCGGGTCGCACAGTATACCCGAAGCAACAAAGTGTCTGCTTCGAAGAACCCACTTGAAAATTCCCGCCCTTAAAAAAAATGTTACTTTCTTCGTCCATGTTCACTGTGACCGACACTGGAACATGAATGTACTTGTGTAATGCGCCTTAAGTGTTATTTTCAGAGTTTCGGTGTTTGCCTGCATCGCTTTCTTTTGTATGTGGTGATGCTCAAAATAGTACTGTACAGATAGACCAATAAAATGAGAAGTGGACTAGTTACAACATACACAAGGACGTCGTTTGATTTTATTTTCTTTGGGTGGGCCTGACTTTGTAACATGTATATCGAGATTTGGGCTAGTCGGTTATTAATGGTAATAATAAAAAAAGAACGCGATCGTTTCATACGGGGACTGTACCAATAGTTCCTGTTTCCTATTTGTCTATTGATCCAGACATGCGCGTGCTGCGTCCTTCGATTTTGTTCTCGTTTGAAGAAGGCACCCTGTTTCCTAATCACTATTCGTTTCTTTGATTTAAAAGCAGAGTTATGCGACAAAACGAACTGTGGCTAACCGTGAAATCATTGCTAAACCTTGAACTAACTGTACCATAGACAATTATTCGAGCTATACGGAGCTTGACTCTATGATAAGACAGATGCTTGGGCTAGTTGCTGATTGGGAATCTACATATTTGTACAGCACAAGACTACGAGTAGTTACGACGTAACTACAGAAGAAGAGGCAAGGATAGAAAGAGCGCTGTAGCGCTCTTTCTCTCCTTGTCTCTTCTTTTGTAGTTACGTCGTAACTACTCGTAGTGCTCTTTCTATACTTGTCTCTTCTTCTGTAGTTACGTCGTAACTACCCGTAGTCTTGCGCTGTGCAAATATGTTGATTGACTTTATGCTTCGCAGGCTTGCGAAATGGGACGGTACCAGTGTTTCCAAGATCGGCCGCGGCTTTACTAGTTGATTCTAGGTGTAACGGAAATTCGCAGGTCATAATTGATGCGTCATTGATGTCAATATTGCTGCAGCCTTCTGTAGTGTTGACCCAAAAATTTGGTTCACATATTGGCGTGGAAGGAATGTCAAATTGATGCAGAAATAAACATGAAGAATGTCGTCAAGTGTATACAAGGTTCAAACAAAGAGGCACGTCATTTGTCAACATGGAAGGCGAGAATGAAGGCTGCTCTTCATCGTTCGATGAAACATAAATGGATTGACGCTGATGCCGCCAGCGTACATAACAAAACAAGCATAGCACTGCGAGCCCGCCACCTAGCGGCCGGGTGCCTAAGAAACGAGTATGCAACGAAACGGTCAACGTACGTAGGTCTAAGATGACGCAAAAGTGACGGAGACCCGACAGACAGCACGTGATGGCGAGAACATATATTTTGCGTGGATATGCGTGTGAGTACGCCGGCCCCACGAGAATGCCTTAATGAGATGTCCGTGTCTTGGACGCACGGCTATAGCGGAGACGTGACACTCTGCCCGCATTCCACTCACGTCTCGGGTGACCAGAAGAGCGCGGTGCTGAAGGGAAAAGAAATAGACAGATATGGCCAACTCCAGCTGTCGGTATTCATTCCTTTAGATTTCCTCACCCCGAGTAATGACGAGGGAAACATAAGAACGACGCCTCGCTGTCCTGCGGGAACGTTTCCTTCTCCAAGAGCGAGTATAAACACACACACACGCACAAAAGTTGGGCCCACTTCCGAGGAAAGCGCATCGACCAATTTCTTTCTGCGGCCAGATGAAAAATGCATATTCCTGGCATTTACGACGCGCCCCTGAATGTCAGCATGGCGTGAAGGGTGACATACGCTGCTGCGGTCAGGCGAGGCCGTAGGGGACGAAGGATAAATAACAGTATAGAGAAAGAGGTGAGGAGGACACCCATATTGACCGTCTTTTTAGCTTCGTCGTGTACCGCATGTCTGCATAAGCTGTTCTCGCACACGCATTCGTGCTTGAAATCAAATAACGTCCGGGTTCGCCCGGGCTACCCCGTTTGCGAAAAGCTATTTTGGTTCCGCTTTTGGTGAAATCAAAGGTAGTTGACACAGAAAGTCTGCGTTTTGATCACCGAGACGTTGAATCCGAGAGCCAACGGCATGTGTTTTTTTGTACGAGCCAAGAGCAAGAGACCTAAACAAAAGCACGTCGTCTTCTTCAGTGTCCCTTTTCACGAGACTGTTGGCGCGCACATCGTCTTCGTTCTCTGTCTATTTCGAACGCGGCATTTGCCTCCCCTTAAAAGAGCATCGCCCCGATGCTATAGCTGAGCCAGTCATTCACGCATAAGGTCACTTTGTACAAGGGACGGTGCTTCGCAAAGTCACTCGCTGACGTATGACTTAATGCGCACTACTTGCACAAGTTCAGGTCGGTGCTGGTGACGCCTTGTACAGTTTGGGCTATCCGGGACGGCTTCGTACGTAACGTCATGCACTTAGTCGTCACAGCCCTCGATAAGGTCCGAAGTATTTTCTGAGCAACTTTTCGGATAGTCCCCGTCTTCTTACAGGCGTCCATACCCATACCCTGTCCCCGGTTTCGTACGTTACAGGTGTATGACGAAGTTTATAGCGACCAGCGTCGTACTCTTGCTGTTGGTATATTCGCAGACGTGCGAGCTGCCTGGCTTCCTCTGCGCGTTGAGTAAACGTGTCAGCACTCGTTTCGTCGTCATCGCATTCGTGTGGCAGCATCGCGTCCAACATCGTCCTTACTTCTCGTCCGTGAACAAAGCTGAATGGGGTCATCCGTGTGGTTTCTTGTTTAGCAGTATTGTATGCAAACGTTATGTAAGGGAAAATCTCGTCCCAGTTTTTGTGTTCGATGTCCGCATGCATTGAAAGCATGTCTTCCAGAGTTTTGTTGAGCTGCTTGGTCAACCCGTTGGTTTGTGGATGGTAACCTGCCGACTTTCAATGAATAGTACTGCTTAGCACCAACACATGATCTAAAAGCGTGGCCGTGAATGCAGTTCCGCGATCTGTTATAACGATCGACGGCGCACCATGTCTCAGCACAAAGTTCTCTATGAAGAATCGGGCCACCTTCTCAGCTGTGCTTCACTGGATGGCTTTTGTCTCGGCGTAGCGAGTAAGGTAGTCGGTCGCCACTATAAACCAGCGGTTACCAGCACTAGAGGTGGGAAGTTGGCCCAAAAGGTCCATTTCGATCTGGTCAAATGGCTTTGTCTGGATCTGGAAAAGGTGTAGCAAACCGGCGGGTTTTGTAGGAAATGATTGCTCGTTTTCTTAATCTCGTGCAGGTCGGTTTTTTTAGGAAAAATGACCGAGTGGTACGCGCTTTGCTTACTGTCTTGCCTATCACGAACCACAGGTGTGCTATAATCAACGGTGCTCGCTTGCCGTACAAGCGAGCGTTGATGAAAGAGCGCCTCTTCCAGCCCTCAGCTCGCAATGCAGGGTGTACGGCATTCGAGGCAGGTACGAACATGATGCTTCACGGCAGCGGGGAGTCTAGGCCAGTAATACCTCTCTAGAACTCTGCCCAGTGTGCGCCTGTAGCCTAAATGTGCAGATGTGACCTCGTTGTGGCACGCTTGCAATACCTCAGAACGAAGAGTGGTAGGGACGACAAGCAGGTAGGTGGACCCATCTGACGAGAAGTTCATTTTGTAACGGACATTGTTTCGCAGACAGAACGACGATAGTCCTCTTGCAAAGGCTTTGGGCGCGTGCTGGCTTCGTCCTTCTAAATAATTAATCAAGCCAAGTAGCCCAGGATCGTCATGCCGGTGGTCTGCGATGGTTGACGTGCCGAGGATTCCGAGGAACGCTGTCTCTTCATCAAGGGAAGCAGCCGACTTTATTGGTGATCGAGACAGGCAGTCGGCGTCCATGTGTCGTTTTCCCGACTTATACACCATAGTTATATCAAAATCCTGTAGTCTAAGGATCCAGCATGCCAATCGCACGGAAGGATCTTTCAGACTTGTTAACCAACACAACGAATGGTGGTCACTAATAACCTTGAATGGGCGGCCGTACTGCGAGAGGTACTAAGATCGATACCCAGCATCTACATCAGTGTCGCGGTTTAACGTAAGCAGATCACCGAGACGTTGAGTTCTCACCCTCCTTCCTCCACGTCTCTTTCTCTATCTGTGTATTCAGGCGTCAAGCAGGTGGGGTGCATGTAGGTGACTCAACTGCAGCGGTATAGTCAAGCAGCAAAGCCTCCGCCTTTGATTAGGGGTGTGCTGGGTTCTAGTCCTAAGCACCACCATAGGCAGGTGAGGAGTGAGGTACCTCGAGTTAATATCGATACCTATCTCGTACACGTAACCTTTTCTTCACTACATACTTTAGGGCTAGTTGATTTGGTACGCTCGAATGAAGCTATAACGCTGAAAACACAAGCGCGAAAGAGGACGACTGTACTTGCACAAAGCTCGTATAAAGTGAGTCTTGTCGTCTTTCTTGGTTCCTTTGTTTTCAGCGCTATGGCTTCATCGAGTGGTCTTTCCTTACCACTCTTTTCTATATTTTCCTCTTCTCCCGCTCACGAAGCTTCGCCGCACTTCTTTGTGGGCTGCAAGAGCGTTTTTCGGTGCAGTGTCTTTCTTAACAGCAAAACCATTATCTTTCCAGTTTGCAAGGTCAAAGAGTTACGCCATCGCGAGCCCTCATGCCGAAGGCATCCCACGGGAAGGTAGGCGGACATTTGCTAAAGTAGACTAAAGTAAGCAAAACGGGGAAAACTGTAAACAGAGAGTATGATTACGCAACCATTGCTCAACCAGCATTTCGCAACGCTGGTGATGTTAGCTAGCATCTCAGGAGAATACGTGCAAACAGGAGTGCATCTACGAAACAAATGGCACTGACGAGAAATACCTTCATCAAAGTACAGCGATGTTGATCGACGAGCGTGTTAGCACGTAGTTTGCTCAATAGGGTGTTGCTTTATTCTCCGAAGAGGGACTCAGTGAGGCTGCGGTGCAAGCTCCGCTGACGCTTCACGACGACAGCGTTAACATCAGGTTTAAGCTTCACCGAGCTCTGCACCATTCATCACTTAGCTCAAAGTGGGGCCCCAAGAATAGTACACAGCGTGAGCCCAAAGTTAATACTCGTCATTGTGCTCGGCTGTATCTCTTGCTGAGACACCTGAACAGCAAAAACAAAAACAAATTGACAATAAAACTAACAAGGTCCTTCACACATTAGCCTAAGACGACTCGAAGACAACCATCTTTTTTTTCTTTCTTAGCGTATTGATCTTTCTCCGCTCCTCTCTGATGGCTTTCTGCCCTGCCGTGGTGGTCTAGTGGGTAAGGTACTCGGCTGCTGACCCGCAGGTCGCGGGATGAAATCCTGGCTGCGGCGTCTGCATTTCCGATGGAGACAGAAAAGTTGTAGGCCAGTGTGCTCAGATTTGAGTGCACGTTAAAGAACCCCAAGTGGTCGAAATTTCCGGAGCCCTCCACTACGGCGTCTCTCATAATCATATGGTGGTTTTGGGACGTAAAACCCCACATATCAATCAATCTGATAGCTTTCCGCATGATGTATCGCATGGCCGCCACAATGGGAGGCATTGCAAGTTTTCTACACTACACAGTTTTGCCCAGCCTCCGAGATCGGTGCACCTCTGACAGAGCGACAATGCCATGTGATTACGTCACCATGCGACGTTTAGGTATGTGAAGTTACGATTTCGTCACACATTTAAATGATCTCTGACGTCCTCACGGGGTGACAATTTTCTTTCATCACTCGTGTTGGCGCCACCGACGCGGGACGCCGACGCCACCGACGGTCAGTTTTTGTGTCTGAAAAGGAATATAAGGCTTTGGCCTAAGCAAAAAGGCTTTGCTACTAAACGTACAAGCACAGACAAACTGACAGTGCAGCAACTAAACGTAGTGGCGATGCCACTTAAGAAACGTCCATCAATACACGCATGCATGCAAGCGAAAAGGCGATTTCCAGTGCCCTTACTGCCCGCCCACGGTTGCGGTGAACTCGAGATTGTCGCATTCCTGGCATCGGCCACCGATTGCTAACTCCATTACTGCGTTCCATGTGAAGGATTATTTGATTACTGGTGCAGTAAGCCATTGTGATGCGGGGATCAGCATTCCGTGAAGAGACCGATGACTTTTCTGTGCTGCGATTGTCTAGCAAGCATGCAATGCAATCATCTTGGCAAGGTAGAACTCGGCTGGATCATATGAAGCCACTACAGTAAGAGCACCCCTTAGTTCAGCTGTTTTAGATGCGAAGCAGCTCTTTGACGAGCCTGTGTAACGATGTTCCTCCGTACAACGCGGCACGCGCCACAGGTGTTGGCGCGGTGCCAAGTAGGTCACACCGCTGCTGAGCATGGACGTCACACTCCCCTCGCTGTACACGCTGACGTCACGCCCTCGCCTACCGCGTGCTCGCTGCGGAGCCCACAGCTGCTGCCTCGTCCGTTCGCCCGCAACACCTCACTACACCGCCGACTCATCGGCAGGTGCGTAGCCAGAATTTTTTTCGGGGGGGGGGGGCACCACCTTCAAATGGCCATTTTTCGCTCTCTATGCCATGGCAAAAAATTTCGGGGGGAGGGGCTGCACGTGTCCGGTAAGCCACCACCAGGCTATGCCCCTGCTCGTCGGTTCACGCACAATAAACCTGACGCACGCCTAACGTACGCGTTGAAACATGTTTGTACGGGTCGCCTACAAGACCTACGCCAGCCATTGCTTGAAACGAATCTTCCAGCGCTCACTGCAGCACTCGCGTCAGCATGGTTCTACCCATGACGTCATCCATGCGCAACGCTACTGCTTCGCATCACATCAGAGTTCCCTTCGGAGAGATGGTCAAGTTTTTCTGTTCACTTTTTAATCCCAATTGGCAAAAGTTATAGCAAAGTAGGCTACGTTAGGGCCGTCTATCCCATCATCATGGTGGTTATGTACAAGATACACTAAAACGAGAAAAAATAAATAAATAATAATCAGAGGCACTTTGAACTGATGTGCCACCCACACGGGTGGCACATAAGAACCCAGTGGGGTGGCACATCAGAAACTATTTTGATGTGCCACCCCACTCGTTTCCTGTAATACATTGGAGAACATGCAGTGTGAGGATGACACGCTCTTCAATACTGCAGATATGAAGTCCTCAAGTTAGCATGCGGTCTGATGTTATGCCAAGAAAGCGATGCTTCCGCACAACAGGCTCTACAGTTTGGTTGACCGACACACTGAGCTGGTCCTGATGTCTTCTGGTAAAATGTAACACTGCAACATTTCGTTACTTTTCACCTCGCTTCTTGTTATCAAACGGAGCGACAGGATGAATGAAAGCTAAGTCAATCATGTCAGGTTTGGCCTGCGTGCCAAGTCCTCTGAAGTGTTGTTGAAGAAAGAGATCAAGACATATGTGTAAGTTTGTAAATCAACAAAGACACCCGTGGTTTGGGCACAATGACGGAAGCTCGCATGCACACATTTGTTTGCCTTCTCTGTACGCGTAAAAAAAATAAACCGAATCACTAACTCTATATGTATACTTTTATATCATGTCACAATAACCGATTGTTCTATGAGGCATGCTTTTAATAGCCTAACTGTAGTTATCCTTGGCAGAGCATTGCCCTGTGTTGCGAGAACTATAAGTGCAGCAAAATGGAGAGTTGGTCCAGTTAATTTTGCTGTTTCACCTGCATACAGCTACCAGTTGTCAGTCAGCGCTCGTGTTGTCAGGTCGTTCTTTGTGCTTCGTCTTTCATGCTGCGCCTATATGAGAAATACAAGGGTATACACTGTGATGATGCTGTAAGAAATGATTCAACACGTTCTCTGCGACTGCTCTCAGAAAAGCAGACAGATGCAACCACCTTATAATGCCCACCAAGTTAGATGACCAATCTTCGTCAGAGGAAAGAATACTTCGCCATTGTTCAGACTTGATGTCGCAGAATAGGCCTGTACAAAGATTACTATAGGATTCCCGCGATCTGCTGGCTTGTCTGAACGACTATAATGTTAACGTTGTCGTGCGTGCGCGTGCGTTTGTGTGTGACTGTATTATTTATTTATTTATTTATTTATTTATCTCTATCCTCTGTTTTTTTTCTCGCCACTGGGCACACAAGATAACACCATCTGGTTAAACGCACGCCTTCATATTCTATCTTTAGCTCTTCTCCCGATTCCGTATCCCTTTTTCCAGTTCAGGGTGGCATACCAGTTTTGCTAAACTGATAAACATCACTGCCCTTTTTCCCTATCTCCTGCTTTGCCACTTATGATAGATGTAACCATTTCCTGCGACCACAATCTCTTGAAACAACTTCTGACCCATCCAAGAGAACCAAAAGTGAAACGTGGTTATCGCTGAAAAAAAAAGGAGGGGGGCTCAAGGCTACCTTGAAAAAAAATCACTGGAAGGTTGTGACACGCAATGTTCTTCTAGCGCGTACGATGTTTACGCGCTGCCAATAAAGAGATGTCCGAGAGTCCGATACGACGACAAAAAAAAAAAAGAAAAAAAAGACAGCCCGGGCCCACGAGCTGGCAGCTCGGTCGCATTCCAGCAGGCTCCGAGTTCTCAGGATTTTGTGGTCGTTTTGCTGTTCCGACAGGGCTTCGTATCATCATGATCCACTGCCGAAACTGGTGCGAAAGCGCGTTCGAGGGAAACGATTGTTTGCTCCCTTTACCCAGGTACAATTTCAAAGTTGGGAAAGGGAAGGCGAAATAGGGAGGTTGGGATTGAGAGCGGGGCACCTACGCATCGCGCCGTCGCCCCGGCAACGGCGCATGCTCAGACGCTCTGCGCAACCTCGCCGGGAAGCCCTTCTCACTATCTCTCTTCTCTCAAACGTTTTCGGGCTTCTTTTTCCTTTCTACCCGACGGCGGTACTACTGTCTTTCCCTGTTCGACATCCTTGCTCTCGTTGTCCGTTCCGCCCTCTCTTTGTCTTAGTACTCTCCCTCTTTTCCTCTGACGTGTCACCCTCACTCGCCGATCCCTCTCCCTTTCTCCACGAGGCGGCCGCGCGCTCCCTCTACGCCCACGAAACTACGGCGGTGACGGCGGCACACTAGAGGAAGACCGTTACTTCGGCTGGGCCAGTTGCAGCTGTCGCTGCGTTCGTCCTTAGCGCGCCGCCGCTGACACCTATCTACGCGCCGATTGGAGAGACCTCTTCGAAAGACGAACGGGAAGCTCGGAAGAACGCCGGGCCGTCATCTCAGGACCAAGAACCCGGGCCGAAAGCGCCGACAACAGGCCAAGGTGAGCGCCCACGGAACCCCGGAGACAGAAAAAAAAAATCTAATAACCGAAGGGGTTCTGAACGTTCCGTCGCCCGCCGTTCGAGGGCAGCGCGGTGCCGGCGCTTGCCGCAGAAGCAGCCATGTTGCGCACTCGGTTGAAGGAGGGGGCCGAGGCGTCTCACCGCCAACAGATGTTGGCCTGAAAACCGTGATTAGCGTCCGCGACACGTAGTTTCTAGGACCGGACGATGTTTGTCACTTTTGAGCACACGATATCTTAATGTCTGAGGCGTCAGGGGTGATTGCGAACTTGCGAATGGATATCGGAAGGACCCCATACGCTTGACAAGGCAAAGTCAATGGCAGGCACAAATTTTTCGCGCCAAATGTTACGAAATTAAGGACCTCTCCTGTAGCAGAACAATACAACTGAAACCTAAATAAATCGAGACATGGCAGTTACTCGGAAGTGGCAGCGATACAAGCAAAACAGATGCAGAAGATACAGCTTCCTCCACCTGACTTGCATCCACAGTCACCGGTGAACCTTTAAGCGAAAATTAGTGAAGTACCTGTATCTCTTCTGAGCGACATAATATTTTTTTGTTGTTGTTAATGCGTATAAATTTATCGTTGTTACGTGAAAATCGCAACATCGAAATGACTAGACCGATTGTGGCAGCCTAGGCTAAGGAATGTCTGTCGCGACCTTGATTGAAACCGTCACCCCCGGAAAATCTTTTCAGGCCTGCGCCCAGCAATCTGACGTCATTTCCGGCCGGCCGACTCTCGGGGAGCAGCGGCAGCGAGCGCAGCGCGGGCGGCGGTGGTGACGGTTCGGCGGCGTGGTGTTGACGGTGTTTCACGTTTGTTGCTTTCCGTTGTTGTTTTGCGGCAATTTCGTTTCCGTGCGTGATGCTGGAGTGATGCGACAATGCCGAATAAGTGTTGTGTACCCGGATGCACCGGCAACTACAAAACAGGAAAGAAGATACAAGTGTTTTCCTTCCCTAAAGACGCCGACGCTCTCAAACAATGGCTACGCGCCATTCCTAGGAAGGACTTCGTGCCGACTTCGTGCACTAAGGTAAGAATTTGAGATGCTCCTGTTCTTAGCTTGTCGTTGCTTGTTCGAGTAGAAATCACCTATGATGGGAAATACTTGAGCGTGTGGCCGCCGGGCCTCGCGAAGCGCTGACGCCAGCAGCGTTCGCAGCAAGGATGGTCAGCTGCGCTTTGTTCACTAACAGTGCCGTGGTGTCGTCCATTCTTGCAAGCTCTCGGTGGAAGCGCTTCGTGGAGTGCGGTGACATCACGCTCCCGTGTTTCCTTTCATGTTGCTTGTACCGCTTAGCGCAGCGCTTTTATTTAGATGCTTGCGAAACGTAGGTAGACTTTGTTTTAGCTACACGGACTGTAAACACGGTCATGCAAACGGGAGCGCATTTTTTTCTTTGAGAAGTGGCGTCTCAGACGTTCTTGAAACGTTTGTGCAGGTGTGCGCGGATCATTTCGACGCTTCATGCATTGAGAAGACGACATCGTAGACGGATCCAAGGACAGGGAGAGTTATTGAAGTTGCACTCCCAGTACCACGGTTGCGTCCTGGATCTGTCTCAACGGTATTTCCCGGCTGTCCGTCCTACCTATCAGTACGAGACCAGAGCACGAGAGAAACCCCTGACGCCAAGAGGAGCCGACAAGAAGCCTCCCAACTCGCCCGTGCTGTAGAAGAGTCGCTGGCGTCATATGAAGCGGAGCAAGAACGAGACCGGTTTTCGTCCCTCGAAGAACTAAGGGCTCGCCTGCAAGGGGTGTCAGTGTCTCCGAAGTGGACTGTGATTCATAAAGAAGAGTGCTCCATGTTTTTGAACATTATCGACTATCGTGAATCTTGTTTGAATGCGTCATTGACCGTGTTTGCAAACCTTGAAGTCTTTGCCTGCTATCAAGGTTCACCAATCAAGAACCTTGGTAGCGCTGTTGTACCAGACTCAGTTCAAAAGTAAGTTCCTTGTTGGAAATTTTGAACAACCTGTCGATGCTGTCTGAGGAGCGCTGCACTTATTGCCACCTGGCTCAAGCAATACATTCCCTTGTTTGAGCCTTGTTTCCAGTTTTGTATCTCTTTACAAGTTGTTAGCTTTTAAAGGTGCTGTACTTTTTTCTTTTTTTTAACTCGAACTGCCTCGGTGCCCACTGTAGCAGTTGTACAGTCCGTTTTGGTACCTAAGCTGTGTACACTTTCCTTGTGCACTCTGTGTACAGACATGTTGTGCACTGTGATTTGTTTTTTCTTAGATTTTTGTTTGATTTTTTTCCCTAGAACATGCACCTACCTGTGGCAGTACAATTACTTTTCTTTCTGTCATTTATCATGCTGTGGACCACAATTTAGTCACCAGTGTTCTTATGTATTGTATTTTTGGCAAGTGTTTGAACCTGATACCTTGTGTTGCTACTGCTACTATGATAAACGAATGGTATGTTTTCCTCTAACCTACAATTTAAATGAAAGTGTGCTTTTTCTGTTCCAAAGCTCGGGGATGTTTTTGCTGTTACAATCTGTTTTGTTTTCTGAGTTTTATGTGGCAAGATATTGTGTTTTGTACTTTTGGCATATTTTCAGCATTAAGGGCAACATCTTGTGTTGCCTGTCGTCTGCCTGGACCGAGAACAATGTGCACTGTGATATTTGTACAGACGGCGTCTGGCTGTGATAAATAAATACGCATTATTCCATTCACGATATTCATTATTTCTTGATACCTTGATAAGTTCCCCCGCAACGGTGGCTCAGTGGCTAAGGCGTAGCGCTGCTGAGCACTAGGGCGCAGTTTCGACACCCGGCTGCGGCGGGCCGCATTTCTGATGGAGGCGAAAAGCAAAAAACGCCCGTGTGTACGAGATTTCGGCACACAATAAAGATTCCCAGGTAGTAAAACTTGATCCTGAGCCCTCCCCTACGGCGCGCTTCATCGCCTGCGTTGCGTCGGCGCGTTAAACCATACAATCAAGGATACCTTGATAAATCGTGCGGACATGGTGTCAAGGAACCTCGCCCGAGTCGGTAGGCGTTAAGGGCGCTCGCGGCAAGCGCTCGCGGCTGGCGCAGCCACCAGCGAAGGGCGGCCGGCCGGCCGGCGCAATGTGACGTCGTCGACGTCACGTCACGTGACGCGCAGGCCTGAAAAGCTTCCGGGGGTGACTTGA
>WOVY01013613.1:0-96323 GCA_013436015.1 Rhipicephalus annulatus
TGGATGGATGGAGGATGGATATGGCTGTACCCTTTATTAGATCGGGCGGTGGCTAGCGCCACCAAGCCGTAATACTTATGAACCAAAAACTATATTATTTTTTTTCCTTAAAAAGTGAGTTTGAGGATTCGTACTTTGCAGTGAAGAGTTAATTTTCACTCGTGCCTTGACTTTAGCCACCAATCAGATAACCTCCTTCTAGTTAAGTCTACCCGCTTAAAGTTTATTTTGCCCTCCCGTCCCTAAACCCCAGTGCTTTGAAAAACTCTGCGCCATCATCCTGAACTATAGGTGAAGCCCTTTACAGAACATTATCAAGTGTTCGGCAGTTTCTTCTTCCTCTCCACACGCACTGCATACTGTGTCTACCCCTTCGTATTTGGCCCGATATGTCTTGGTTCGCAGTACTCCCGTCCTGGCCTCAAACAGTAGAGAACTACCCCGAGTATTATCATAGATCCTTTCCTTGGCAATTTCCTGCTTAAAAGTTCGATAGATCTCTAGTGCGGACTTCTTAATCATGCCCATTCTCCCACATGTCAGTCTCCGTTTCCTTCACTTTCTTCTTAACCGATAGTTCTTTTTGGTTTGGCCACCTGCTGTTTTCTAAGTATTTACCAGTCAACTTCCTGGTTCGCTTCCTCCATTTTGTATCGACATTCTTCATGTACAAGTAGCTGAAAACCTTCCTAGCCCAACGCTCTTCCCCCATTTCTCTCAATCGCTTCTCAAATTTATCTTGCTGCTAGCTTCCCTGCCCTCAAATGATGTCCATCCCATATCACCTTGTACTCCCTGATTTGGTGTATTCCCGTGAGCTCCTAAAGCAAGCCTACCTATTCACGTTGCTTAATTTCTAATCTTGCTTGAACTTCTGATCTCATGCACAAGACCGCATTGCCGAACGTCAGACCCAGGAACCATGACCCCTTTCCATATTCCTCTCACAACATCATACCTATTGTAATTCCACAGTGCCCTATTTTTCATCACTGCTGCATTCCTGTTACCTTTAGTCGTCACGTATATTTCGTGTTCCCTCAGGTACTCGGTCCCATTGCTTATCCATACGCCCAGATATTTGTATTTATCTGTTATCTCTAGCGTGACCTCCTGTATTCTAAGCTCACTACCTTCGTTGTCATTGAAAATCATGACTGCTGATTTTTCCTTACTGAATCTAAAATCTAACCTATCTCCCTCATTACCGCAGATGTCCATCAATCTCTGCAAATCTTCCTTGTTGTTGGCCATTAGCACTATATCATCTCTGCGTACATTAATGCTGGTAGTGCCTGATCAATAAGTTTTCCTTGTTTGACTAAAGAGAGGTTGAAGCCCAGTCCACTTCCCTCTAATTTTGCCTCTAATCCTTGTAGGTACATCATGAATAATAAGGGTGACAGGGGGCACCCTGCCTAAGCCCCCGTTTTACCTCTGCAGGCTTGGATACCTGTTTTTCCCACTTTATAACTACCTTGTTACCTTTATAGATACCCTTTAAAAGATTAGTGACTACATGTTCCACGCCTAGTGTGTCCAGTATTCCCCACAATTCCTCTTGAACCACGCTATCGTACGCTCCCTTGATATCCAAAAATGCTAGCCACAGGGCCTGTGTTCCTTTTCTGCTATTTCGATGCACTGCGTCAGTGAGAACAGATTGTCTTCCAACCTCCTGTGTTTCCGAAACCCATTCTGCAGTTCCCCCAGCACCCCCTCATCCTCTATCCATGCCTGCAGTCTTTCCTTATAATCTGCATCGCCAGCCTGTAGACCACTGATGTCACTGTTATAGGACGGTAGTTGTTTATGTCAGCTTTGTCCCCCTTCCTTTATAGATCATGCTCATCCTGCTAAGTTTCCATCCATCGGGAACTTCACCATCGATTATTATTTTGCTCACTGCCTCTCTCAAAGCCTGCTTAGACTTCGGACCTAATGTCTTTATCAGCCTAATTGGAATGCCATCTGGGCCTGTTGATGTACTACTAGGAACCCTTTTCTCAGCCCTTTCCCACTCTTGTTGTGAAAATGGAGCCATTGCACAACTTGATTCGTCCTTGTCTGTTGCGGTGCATAAAGTACTTCTTTGTTGAAATTTTTCTGTCACCCTTGTTCTTATATATTCAATAGCTTCGTCCCCTTCTAGCCTAGCACCTTGGGCTGTAGTTATAAAACTCTGCTCTAGGCTCGTCTTATTTCTTAGGGAGTTTAGATGGTTCCAAAATTTCGCAGCTGCCTTCTATCTTTTTTATGTACTTCTGCCAGCCACTGAGCTGCCTTCCTTCTAATCTTTTCATTGATCAGAAGGGGTGCATCCCTTCTACAGCTTAGAAAGGTTGCCCATTTTCTTTCAACATCATCTGTCGGTTCACCCCGCTGCTTAGCATGTCTGTGTTCCCTAGAGGCTTCCTGACGTTTTGCTATGGCTCTCTTAACTTCTTCATCCCACCAACTTTTGGTTTGTGTCTTCTCTTCCGGGGGTACTTGTCACGCGTCTTAGCAAGCTCTAGGCTCAAAGAGTCTAATTAGATCCGTGTATATCCACACTGTCTTATTATCCTCCGTGATTACTTTCTCAAACTTGTTTAGTGGCTATTTTAATTTGCCTTCTGGATAAAATTTTCCTGTAGTTGCTCATCTTGTCTCCTTCCCACTTTCACTGCTCTTCCAAACTTAGCTTGATACGTTTGTGATCGCTACCCAGACTTCTGGAGCCACCTTCATCTATGTGCATTCCCCTGAGCTTATCATACATCCTATGTGACATCAGTGCATAATCTATCGTCGACTGAAGTCTTCCTACCTCCCACGTTATTTGCCCTTCACACTTCTCGGTACTGTTGCAAATGATCAAATCAAGCCTTTCACACATATCCATGATCATTTTGCCTGTCGGGTCGGTATACCCATCTATATCTTCTATGTGCGCATTCATGTCTCCTAGTATAATTATCTCGCACTCGCTTTCTAACTCCTGAATGTCCTTTGATATACACTCTACCATTGCCTGGGTTTTCTCTCTGGCCTTGCTCCCGTCCACAAGTACACGAAAACCAAGGAGTGTCATTTGACCTGCCACTTTCCCTTTTAGCCATAAATGTTCCTTGCACTTCTGCTTGACCCTTTGCCAGTCTGTACTTTTATGAATGAATGCCCCAATACCACCCCCTTTTCTGCTTGCCTCTGTTCTATTACAATATTTCCACGCGAGTCCGGATTGTTCGGAGGTTGTTCCGATGTCCCTGAGATCTGTTTCTACAAAACCGTATACCATCGGCCTCTCTTCCCTTAGCTGTTCTTCTATCTCTTCCCACTTCAGCCTGTTCCTACCACCCTGCATGTTAATATACCCTATGTCTGAATTGGCTCGGCGCCTCGTGGCTACGTCTATTTATGCCCCGGACTCTACCTATCTTAGATATTGGTGCCACTTTGGAATCGTATCTGTCCATACCACCTGTCGAAGAGTCTCCCTGGTTGTTTTCCTCGTTACTAGCTATCCTGCACCCCGAAGGGCTCGCTTGCCCCCCAAAAAAGCTACTGCGCGTCCTGCAAGTCGCCAACCCACCTCATGACCTAGCCGCCCATCGAAGTGAATTCTGTCTCGTTGAAAACCCCCCCACCTATGCCACCTCTGTTTATTTCCACCACCTCAAAGCCTTTCTCTCGACTCATTCGCCATATCTCTTGGTTTGCGTTGAGCACCGCTCTTTGCCGTTTGCTATCACGCACGGGTACCTCCGGTATCGTGCATATCACTGCCTGTACCTCAGGAGAAGTGGCGCGCATGTCATCGACGCCTTTCGCCAGTGTGGCTGCTAGTCCTGCTGCATCTTCATTTAGGACATCGTTTAAACCGCCTGAAATTATCACAAGGTTTCGTCTATCAGCTGTCGTTTTGAGCTTTGCGCTCGCTTGCCTCATGACTGCTTCCAGCTTGCGTCCTGGGAACGCCCCTACTGCAACCCTCTTGTCACCTCTTACCCTCTCTTTGATGGCTTCTGTGCATCGATTTAAATTCGAGTCCCCGGCGATTATCACATGCTGTGACTTTTCAGCTGGAGCGTTCTGCACCTGGGGGCTACTTGCACCTGTGACGCCGGCTGCTTTGTTCCCTCCCTGCCCCACCATTACCTCGCTGAAGCTGGGCCTTGCGACAGTTGAACCGGTATCACACAGGTCCCGTTAATTAGGGAGGCGATCGCCGGGCTAATTCCAAGGGCTGTAGTAACGGCCCCCCGAACCGCACCACGAAAGCGTGGACAATTTAGAAGTGGTCCTTTTTGGCGCGCCAGCGGACGCCGCCTGTGGCCCAAAGAACAAGGCAGAGCCGAGAGTTGATAAACCAAACAAAATTATATTCTCAATAATGGCAGATCAAAAACAATACACAAGTATGCACACTCCTCAATAGTTGAATACAATATGTCACCAATCAAACAGCGTACTACACAGTACAATCAGCCACACTCGAAACAACGGACACAGACAGCAATACGCACTACAATGCAGTCGCATGCATCGAACAACCAAGACACTTAAAGACTATAGAGTTCGAAAACTTATTCAGTCCAAAGTTCTCGGAACAAAAGTCTGGATGATACTCTTCCGAGAATCACTCACTCAAAGTCCAGCGTTGTTGTCGTTCCGCTGCCCCTGAAGTTTCTCTTCCAGGAAACCTCGCGTCTTCAATTGGCCACTCTTCAAGCTTCAACTTCTTCGCCGGAAACGCGTCGGCTTCACACACGCAGCTGTTGCCACGCGTCTCCGCTTGATAGCGGTAAACACACGCTCTTGCCTGTAGCATAGAGAAATAAAAAAGGTGAAGAGCGGACACTCCCGTAGACCCCAGTGGCCCAATCGACTCTTGCACACCTAGTGGTTGATGAGAGCAAGTGGCGTGCGCTTCCGGTTTCGGTTTCACTGGCGCAAATTTTGAATTACTCTGCATAACCAACGTTTGGCTATGACGAAAGTTCATGATTTCAGACCACTATTCATCGCCCAAATGGATAGTTTTTGTAGGTCATTTTGATTTAGCGATTCCCTGTTTTGTTTTGTTCAGTGGTTCGTGCGAATCAGTCGTGACGTAATTTTTATTTCGATTAAGTTATAATAAAAAGAGATGCAGGTAATGATAATTCACTACGGTTTTATTCATCGCGCTTGTGTTTTTCTTTTGGAACAAGTGATCAATGTATATATCAGTCAAAGAAACAGAGCATCCGCAATGTTTTATTCAAAGGCAAGGTAGAGTATGAGAATATAAAAAGCACAATATGACAAAGGTAGACAACAAATGCATCTCGCCTTACAAATAAATTGTAACAAATATTGTAACAAATACATAGAGAACACAGACAACGCACACATCGCTAGAGTTGGCAGAAGCCGAGAAGCTGGTGAAGTATGACACACCGGGCCAGTGGGTAAGTAAGGATCTATGGCAAAAACACAGCGCACAATGCTGATGAAGAAGGAACAAGTGACTTATACACAGCAATGAAGTCGCGAATCACGCCTGGGGTTAACCGATATAATGCATAGAAAAAAAGAGCGCACAGAAACCACACAACACAATATAGCAGAAAGGCAAAGGTGCAGTGTGCTGGCTGTGCTTAAGAACAGCTAGCCCAAAATGAAAAAAAAAGCAGACTTGATGCCTGCTTGTCCTCAGAAAGGTAGGGATTTGCAGCTTGCTCACTACGTGAAAGAAACGTTATGCTACAACACTGGCAGGTCTTGTGGCTCTTCTTATGCGTCGCCTTCATCAAAAGCTTAAGATCCCAAGTGATTTGCGTGTGGGTGTTGCTGTGACGCTTGCGAGCTAAAATAGATTGTAGTCATCAGTTATCCAGAATTGTGGACCTTAATTGGTGTTACGAGAGCGGTATTACAGGGCTAATAAGTAGCAGAAAGAAACCACTTTGGCTTATTATTTTTCACAAAGGCTCTACATCGTACGTTATCACTCACAAGCTATATAAAAATAAAATGGCAGCGTCCGCAGCCCCATCAAACGCTACAAGTTTGGGTATTCTTTTGAAAATTTTGATGGGCGAGATGAGGAGGTTGATGAGAAGCTAAAATACAAAAAGCGTGATAACGCGAACTGTGCCCACTTCATACTGTGTTCCTTACCCGCTCGAAGACATTTCAACAAGCGGTTTTGTTATCGATATATTACTTGAGCTGGAGAGATAAAACATACACAGTGACCAAGCGACCCACAGTAAAGTGTACAGGTCGCCCGTATTTGCTACAAAAAATACAGACAGGATACCCAACATTCTTTTTAAGGTTATGCAAATCACTTTGAGCGAATACACAGTGTTCGTACTCCTCATAGCGGGTAACCAAAACAATGAATGCAACGAAGGAGTGGTTAGTCCAGTTGAACTGAATATAAGCATATAAGACCATAATGAAGTCTGCTGTAACGAAGTAATAACATAACAAAGCTATTGCAGGATTCGGCTCAACTCGAATACTTTAGTGTAAACCCGCCGCTAATTGCTAACCTTTGAACTTGTCAAGCTGTATGCCCGAGATTGAAGACTGGAACCTAACCCTGTCTAAGTTTCGGTTCACAAAACGCACATGCCAACATAAACGAACCCGGCAAAACATTTTCAGAAACTTAGCGCGACACCCAGCAGAGCAGAAATGAAAATCGCCAACACTTGACGGATGGTGATACAAAACATAGCACACTTTCAGGTGATGTGCAGTGGCCTCAATTATGGCAAGAAAGTGAGATTCAAGTTGTTGTACGTATGCAAAAGCTGCTTCTGATGGCACAGTGAGATTCCCAAAAAGTTTGCTGGGGACGTGGTATGCTTTGAGCATTGTGAAATACTGGTGGGTACCCTTAAGCGTCTCACTGTCATCTTTCAGTAACTGTGGGCAACTGCAACCATCACATGCATTCCGAAGGAAGTGTTTGATGAGAAAACCAGCTACATAATATGCAGCGGAGTCATCGATAATATGGGAGTGAATGTTTGTCGCAAGTTCAGAGAGATCGTCTAGAGCGGGAAAGTCGTCAGGCTGTGGCTGTGCACACTCCTCATTATCCACAAGAGACGCACTGGTGAGGGAGAATGGCGAGAGCTGCTCTTGGAGGAGGTCACATTCATCATCCTCGACATTTCCGTATTCTGACAGCTTGAAGAGTTTTCTTATGCAGATGTGCTTCAGGCCACAAATAAATTGTGCTACATTGGGGTTGGTGTTGCAACCCTGTTTTTGCCTAATGTGGCCAAATATGTTCTCCAGAGGATCCTGTTGAAGCCTGCGTGTTAACAGGTATTCAAAATTGTAATTTTTGGAGAGGTCGTCCCATAGTTGACAAATTGCCTGAATTGTAATTTGCCAACCTACGATGGTTTGTGGTTGACGTCTGCCAACAAACTGCCATGATGCAATCCAGGGAAGCTGGCCTCGGAGGAAGTCAATCAGCTCTGAATCATTTTTCATGATTGCATGCCGCAGCTTTTGCGAAGTTCTTTTTTTACTCGAGCTGTTCAAGGCATCTAAAATCCTGTCCATACGATCACAAAATTGAGCTGTAGTGATGGCCGAGGCAGGCAGCACCTTCGCATACACCATTGCCGTGATAGCAATCGAAACTGATGCACTGAGGACCCGAGTTGCTCTGCTGACCTTCATATTAGAAAAAGGTTTCTGATGAACGTGCCGTTCAGTCAACTTTGGAGCCAATCACAACCGCAACTCATGTGAGGATTGGTAAAGGCTTACAATGTGCGACCAGTTAACGATGTCATCCCCAATGTATAACTTGTGTGCTTGGACATTATTGCGCGTTGTTTTAATTAAATGCGGAACATCAAAAATGTAATATACCCGCTCACCATTAACTTCAAAAAAAGGCTTTGCTACAGTCACTCTTAGTTGGTTAGCGAGACTTACATTTGAACTGCCCTGGTCACAAATGACTGCTTTCACTGCAATAATAATGCTCCTAAGCTCCAAAATGAGTGACACCAGCAAGTTATGCATAACAGATGATGGTGTTGATGTGTGCCCGATAGTAAAAGCAACCGGTTGAACCCACTTTCTCGAAACACCAACAAGCAGAAAAACCAGTGCTCGATCAGCGATGGTTGAAGTGCGATGAGTGCCATCATCTGTAAAACCCTGGACAACGTCTCTTGAAGCATCATAGTACAAATTCTTTTTGAGTGCTATTTCGTCGAAAACTAAAGCGCACACTCGGTCCCGTTCACTCCAAGCATGAGTATTTGTTGCAATGGAAGTAAGGATTCCTGGAAATATGCCTGGAGTCATCTTTACATTAGCTAGCCACCTCCTTAATGAACGCCGGGAGGGCAAAGAAAAATATGGAGCCAGAAATCGGTATGCTAACGGACCTCGGAAGTTTAAGTGAAGAGCGAATTTCTTGAACCACACGGGAAACCGCTTGCCCTTGCGTTTGGGCCTCAAGCGAACATGTGCAGAAAGAAGTTTAAAAACCTTCTCGGTGACGTGCGGTCGGATAACTTCAAGGGCCTTCGAAGTCGATGACGGTGCTTGGTGAGGCTGTCTCTGCAGTCTTTTGATAGTTTTCCGCTGTGCTGCTACTTTGGCTTGCAGATGTTTAATAGTTTGCTTGTACTTCATTGATGGAGACATTGTCGCTGGCACACAGGAACGCACTGCAATAAACAAAAAAATTGATGTAAAAGCGAAGAACAACTAATCCCATACGAGCACTTTCCTCGCTCTTTCAGACCCAAGGTGCACAACTTTCTGTGATACAAAGTTTTCGATTCCACTACCTAAAAACAAACCATTCACAATGTTGACAATGCACACAAAAAATGAAAATCACTGAGAGCCCACCCCTACATTTTGTAAGTGCACACGTATTGTCCTTTTGAGGATAGTTTTCTCAGAATGTCCTAAACATAAAATAGCACATTAAAAACTGCTGCAATAAAAGCATAGTCACCATTATCTCTAAGGCACTCAGGCGTGAAGCTGTTGGCGCAGACGTCTTCTGGAGGGTCTTGTGAAGCTTGTTCAGTGCCTCGGACAGTGCTGTCGGAACAATCTTGCGAGCGGCCTGCGGAAGTCTCTATATCAATCCACTCTGGTGTTGAAGTGAACATACAACTTACCGGCCACACAGGTTCCTTTTGTGACAGCTGAACGACTGGTTAAGGTTTTCTCCGGCAAGACGAAATCAGCAAAAATTCTTTCACCAGCTAGAAGGGAGCTGCCACCTGCAGAGGTTTGGTCAACAGTCAATATGGGTAAAAAAAAAAGAAATCGCGCCACTGAACGCACCCTACTCATCGGAGCACCTCAATGTGTGGGAGCCGTTTTTTGAAGCCTCTACCGCAGGTCCTGAAGAAATGAAATTACGACAATGTGTCAGTAAGAGGCTTAAAATAACACAAACTGAAGCTCATCCGCACCTTGCAGTGCAGCTTCTGCAGCCATGTCACAGTCACTACTTGAAGCGACGCTCAGAGAACCTGCATATATGTGCAGTTGGTACAAGTTACAAAGCTTGTAGCATGGGGAAACTTAAACAGCTCTTTCAAACGCATAAATTGGTCGAACGTGGAAGAAAAGAGACGCCACCAACTAGGAAACAAGTAATTTGTGATTTTTGGAATTATCAACAGTGGCAGCTTTCACTGATGAAAGGTATACGTACATGTGCACTCAGGCTTGAAGATAACGTGAAATAGCCCTTTAAAGTCTTTCAAAACAAGTTGCGCAGGTCCAGAGCATCAAAACATGACAGAAATGTAAAGCTGCTGTTAGGAAGGTAATAGCCCACAATTCACAGAATTTAAGACTTTCCAAGTGTTACTTCTGTAGTGAGGTTTCTCCATCGGCTACAAAGATCTTCACGGTTAACTGTCGCCACTGATTCAATACAAGTGGCTGCTATTGCACATATTTGAGTTTCAGTCAATCACTTACATGGTGCAGCTGGTTGCACACTGGGAACAGCCATTCTTGTAAGCCTTGTGTGCCCAGGGTCCATGAAACTTTGAGCAGTAAAATGGTCGCTACAAACCCTGTACGTTGCGTACAATAGGCTGGCCGGCTTACTCAGGAGATCATCGCGTCCAGCATACTGCATCCATGCTTTCATCCTGCATTGGCAATGAACTATCAGCTGAAAGGGGAAGTGCTTGAATAGTGATTTTTTATTATTACCCTCACTTAGCAAGTACGAACAGTAAGCCTACAGACATGCAAACCATACAAAAGCTTTAACACACCTGCCGTCCCGTGGTACGCGGAAGAAACTCGTCCCAGGCTTCTTGTGGGTTCTGCCATTGTTGAAGCACCACGATACACAGCAGTAGCTGCCGTAGCTTGGACCGCCGGACGGCATGGCGTCAGCGCAGTCTGAAAATGTTAGTAAGTGGATGCTTCGCTGTCAAATTACGAAAAAGATATGTGCACGTCATAAATGTACCAGCAAACCCCTTTGAATGATTAGCTAATCGATGCACAATACAAAACCAGTGATACATCTCTGACCCATAAAACTCTGACTTACAAAGATATACGTCAAGACCACGAACAAAGATCAGAAGTTTCCAGGCCGCTATCCCTTGTAATGCAATGGTATCGCGGCCTGAAAACTTTAGAACACCTTCGTGCGTACGCAGTATCAGCAGTACATTGGGAAGAAAAATCGTAGTTGAAATTTGTGCGGTAAAATCATATTGGAAACGTAAAAAAAAATTTGTGGGCAGCGTGCACTAGTGGCACAAGGCTAGCGAAGAAACGAAGATGATGGCCACTTGGCTAGTCCAGATTTGCCTCCGGCACACCAAGAATTATTCGTGTTCCGAGCCTTCGGGAAACGCGTCGTGAAGCATGCGAGGCCCAGCGAACTATTCTCAATATTTTGCACCGAGCCACCGAGCCTATGACCGAGCTGCCCAGCTATGCTCAGCGCACAGACGCTCGCGTCCGTGGCAGACGCAGCACGCGTCGCCTCGGCTTGACGCCGTGCCGCCTTTGCTATACTGCATACGTTGCACAATGTTCCCGTCTAACCGCCGCATAGAGCCACAAACTTTCTTTTTAGCGAACCTCCCAGTCCTTAACAAGCTTCAGAAAAAAGTTACAACTGCGTGAATGAGACGCCACGTAAGAAACAAACTCGCACACACGAAGCGCAACGTGTGTGTGTGCATCTTTCTATGTTTGTTGCATGGTGTCTTTTTCGCGCAGGCGTAACCGTTTTCTGAAAAAATGACCCAACAAGACCAACAACATGTCATTCAACAAGCTTCACTTGAAAACGTGCCTCACCTGTTATCTCACGCTTGAAAACGCCGACGCAGCCGACGTTGATGAAAGCGACGAATGCTTCTCGCCGTCAGTCATGCATGGGCTTGTCACTGGGTAGATGGTGTTTATGACAGTACGGCTGAAGAAAAATATTCGCGTAAGGTGTGTTGAATAAATCGTTTTTATGTATAAAAAACATACCAAATTTGGGCGTGTAATTATTAATTTGTGAAAACAATTCTGTTGCATTGATTTTAACTGTGTTTTTTTGCGCTTGCGCCCTCTGAAGTTTGGTGGGAGCACTAGTTCGTTACGTAGTCGTGACGCACTTCCTGAGGCCAGGTTTTGCGGAGTGTCCGCTCTTGTCTTCTTCTTTCTCTATGCCTGTAGCTCGAGCCTTCACCCCTCTGGTGGAAATCCTCTTCTTCTCCTGCTTTGTCGCTACGGACAAAACCTTCGCCGACTACACGGCGGAATAACCTTCGCGCTCTGGCGCTAACTTTCGTCTTCTCCTGATCTCTCATCTCCGCTGCTCGGTTAAATACCTTCCGCACGACATTCAAGAAAGTTCTCGTCATTTCGTCGGCGCGATACGCAGCGAAGGCTGGGGGGGGGGGGGGAGCGCGAGACTGTACGAGGGCCGTCCCCGACAGATGACTCAACCCGGCATGACCACGCCTCTTTCCATCTAGAAATTTCGAGTGCTTGCTCGGCTGCCGATGTGGGGCGAGGAGGTTCGTCGGCGAAGCCACGCTTCCAAGGGGAGAGAGTCGCGCGCCCGGGGAGCCTTTAGATGTTTGTTTTCTTTTTCTTTCTTTTTTGTTGACCTCGCGGCGTCACTCCGGCGTTTCGTCGCGAGCATTTGGCGGCGCGCCCGTTTTCAGCGCTCGTTCTGTGACAACCGGCTAAACCTGTTTTTTCCAAACTTGCTTGCTTTTCCTTCTCCACTGTTCTGGTTGCTGGTTCCCTACTGTTCTCTCGGTAGGTCGCTTCTTTGTTCAGCTTCGCTAGCGCTTCCTCGGCGGACTCCAGTCTTTCTCCCATTGCCCTCGTTTTCTCTTGCTCTGACGCCAACGCAGTCTCGAGCTCGGCGATTCTCATCAGCAGTTCACTCTGGGCAACCATCATTTTCTCCATTTTTTCCTCGACCTCACATTGCCTACACTTCGCGTCAGCCTCTTCTCCATCCGCTTCTACGCTTGGGTCCACTTTCAAACCCACTCCACATCCTGAACACTTTACAGTCTTTTTAACCATGCCTTTCTGATACCAATTGTCCCTATACTCGATAATTACTAAACTCGAGCCTTGTACAACAAAAAAAGAGAAAGTCTAAGCTCAACTACAAAAATTTGCGTGTTCAATGTACGCGCACCTCCCCGACGGGGTGGCAAAAGAAAAAACAACAAAAAATTCAAACACACACACCCGCACCAACTAATAAATACCTGGTGACTGGCCCCCGAAAAAGCCTTACCATAAAATAAGTGCTACGAAGATTTCAACCGCTGCCTTATAATTATAAAGACAAGCTCAAAACATGCAAAAACACTTATCTGCGCAGTCGATCCGGAGCGCTCAAAAAACACGTCCATCCACCTTGACAGCCCGAACTGAACCCCGATATAGGGTCGGTCGCGAGCGCCACTGTGCGGCGCTTGCTCTAAACTAAAGGCAGGACGACTTCGCTGGCAACACAAGCCGTTCGTCAGGCATTTTAATAAAGCAGGCGTTGGCAGTACCTCAGCTGCCGGATGCGCACCGGCGCGCTTTGTTGAAGCAGACATGTGTAAATGCGTTACTATATAACGTGCATAGACAAACTTTGTTTTTGCGATCTGCCTTGCGCAATGACGAAAATATAGCGCACTAATAGGAGTGAACAGGCTGAACTAGCAAAACGATTAATCGCCAAGGAGGTCTGAAAAAGCAAGTGCTAACCAAGATTAGGTTTCTACTATATTGAAGATCAGACGTCCGAACAGGGCTCATAGCACCATCAAACGTCCTAAATGCAGGTGTAATTAAAACCACATCCCCTTATACAAGGTATCTAGCTCTAAAATGTTCTTAAATACAAATAAAATCTTTCTACTTATAATGAAGATGTGGTGATTGTTTTTTGTGTCATTAAAACAATTTTATACCACATGTTTTGTTTATGGAGCTATTTTGATGAATTTCCGCCCGTGGTGGTTTCAGGTAATTCAGAGATGATTGAATGAGTGAAAAAATGCTCTTCAAGTAGGTAATAAAAGAGCGATGTGTGAATTCGTAAGTCAAATCTTTGTGTCAAGAAAGTGGCCACTTGTCTGCAGCTCGTGTTGGCGACTATTGACCTCGAGATCTGGCATAGCCGGCCCCCCGAAGCCAACGGGTGAAGCTCCGATGTGTGGATGCCGATGGCCCGTCGCCGCTCCAACATCGGTGTGTGTCGTGTTTCTTGTTCAAGAATTCGCAACAGAAGTTCACGGGGAGGGTTCGGTCGACGTTGGTTAAGTTTA
Source organism: Rhipicephalus annulatus (assembly GCA_013436015.1). NCBI lineage: Eukaryota > Metazoa > Arthropoda > Arachnida > Ixodida > Ixodidae > Rhipicephalus > Rhipicephalus annulatus. The sequence continues at coordinate 13,803 of WOVY01013613.1, forward strand.
TTCTGCACTGATGTGAAACCCACCGTAAAGTTACGTTGAGTTGAGGCCCCGGCCTCCATGATTTGTTTATGCAACGACGCGTTCGCGGAGTTAATAGCGGAGGCCATGGCCGATAACCTCAGCGCCACGTTCTGTGACCCGAGATAGGACAGCGATGAAAGTTACCGTCGCTCCACCTCTCTCCGCAGGTCCCGCAAGCGTTTGCAACCAACAGTAAATTCAGCGAAAACGTAAGAAAGCCTCGTAGAATACATTGTGGGATACGTGATACAGACTAAAATCTGTGTTTAATTTGCGCTTTTAATTTACTTGTCCCCGTTTGAGTTCCTTTTAGTAGATAGCCAGCTCCACGGCCGGACTAGAGGAGCGCCACGCGCTCACTCTTCTGAATTAAGAAGGAAACTCGCGCACATTAATCTTAAATAAAAAGATAGATATAGGCGTTAGCGTCCGCTGCTTCACATCTGCACATGGTTCCCCTTGGCGGGAGACGGTGTAACATTTTTGCATTGATTAATTGCAGATTTTTTTGTTCATTATCAATTTCTCTAATATCATGTCACAGAACTCCAATGTGATTGTCAGGCATGCTGTAAAAGAGGGCTCCAAATGATTCGGCCAGTTGGGTTTATTTACTGTGGTCTTATGTCTAAGCCTATTGGCTAAGTTTAAGCCTTTGGACCACCGTGGCGGGCATTGAACGCGCGACCTCCGCCTGGGCATCCGAGCAACGCAACCACCATACGTAAGCTGACCACCCCGGCTGATAATATTTCAAAAAAATTGTTAACCAATTTGACTTCTATGTCATGTGTACAGTTACGCCTTGCAAACAAATCGAGTCCGGACCTTATGTACCTAATAGAAAATGGAACGACGATGAAAATCACAACTGAGTTAAACTTATTCATGATATATACTTTGTTAAGTAGTAACTATAGTTGCAGGTTATAAGTATACCCAGGTGATAAGCAATATATAGTGTAAGGCTAAGCAATACATAAATTCAGGCGATGTGGTATGAAAGACGTCCAGGTATAAAATGTCGTCGAACCAGGAGTGCTGCTGGAGTGTAGCGGAAACGCTGTCTTGAAACGGGCACAAAATAGCGTCCTTCTTTATTTCTTCCACTTTCATTAACCCCTCTTTTTAGTCCGGAGGGCATGAAATGAGGTTCGAATCCTGGGTTCAATCCAAGTACCACTAGAAAATTTATTTCCTGTTATATCTTCCTTTCTTTGTAGAGATGGCCATCTCGCACCACAAAGGGCGGTCTGTTTCACGTTGAGTTGGCATGCATAGATATGTTTGCGCGTTTGAAAGGCCTCTCAAGGACAAGGTGTAAAGACGGTATTATCAAGTACGAATAAAACCCATACTATGCGGAAATTTACTGCCACACTCAAGTTTCGGTGGTCTCGGGATGTAGCTACTGTAGAACCTTTACAGACGCTTACAAACGCTTGAAAGAAGGCGAAAGAAATAATAGCAACAATGCTACAGCGAAAGCTACAAGCTACAATAAAGTTCTACGCTTATATGGTTCTTAAAGGAAAAAGAAGAGAAAAGTGAGCCCCGTAACTGTCTGCATCAGGGTGCGACACCTCTACAGTAGCTCACAAGGGATGGAGGTGAGGAGGCACTAAAAGGATAGGATTAAAAGGTCTATATATATATATAGAGAGAGAGAGCAAGGAGAGAGCGAGGCGCAGGGACAGCGAGCGACAGAAGTAAAGAGGAGTTAGGAAAGATGGACACGGTCGCAGGAGTCCGAGGACGGGGCATCACTCGGCGAGAGCTGTTGTCGGCGTCAGGAGATGGTGCAGGGGGAGCCCAGTCAGCCAGGGCTGCGCTGTCGTCGGAGATCGCCGGGGCACAACCAGTGAGCACGAAATCCAGCGAGCTAGTCAAGTTCCACGCTTACGGATCGTTTGGTACATCTCCGAAAAGGTTTACAAAAAACCGCTTCGAATTACGAAATCTAATTCAGGGTCTATTTTATATATATTTTTATTTATTTATTTAATAATTCATAAGGCTATTAGTGCATCTATAGTCAGATCCGGCCCCTTGTTTGAAGACGAATTTGTAGCAGATATCTTATCATCGCAATTCAAAGCATTTTCTTTATGTTGTAGTTGTTTGCTTAACGGAAACTCAATTTACTATTGTTGTACGCGTAGTGGGCAAGTTGCAAATACAACGTTTTCTGCATAGGCAGGCGAAACTTGAGATATAGTCAGGCTTTGTATGGAGGCTTTCTACGACTACTTAGGCTAGATCTGCTTTCCTTTTTGTTTCACCAACAGTCATGAAGTATAACATTAGGTGTCTTTCCTCCCTTATTGAGGACGTGGGCTAAAGCTTGTACCACTGTGAAATTGCAGTGTGTATTTTCCTTTTCTTCATTAGAAACATGTCTTTTTTGTGCATTATTGTTCTCGAGCACGGCAGCAAACTATCCTCACAGGCGAATGCAAAAAAAAAAATTGGCAGCATGTCCACGGAGGGAATGATGGGGAGTGGGGTGAAGCATTCGTCCGTCCATTCGTTCTTGCTTCCATCCGTCCCTGCGTCCGTCTGTGTGACCATCCATGCGTCCATCCGCCCGTCCGTGCGTGCGTCTGTTCGTGCATCCGTCCCTGCCTTCGTTCATGTATCCACCCCTGTGTCCGTTCATGCGTCCATCCATGCATCGGTCTGTGTGTTCGTTCGTTCTTCTAATAAACGCTCCAAGTACCAGCATCTTGCATCTTTTCATCATATATTCCCCATATAGAAGCACCACCATACAGCGGACATTCCAAGGACTGAACGAGAGGAGGCACACGCACACTTTCTTACGGCTTGCGCTTCGTGTCTACTTTTAACCACCTAGAGTTCATGGTATATACTAGTTCACTGCATTCATGGCACTGCGTCCCAACGCTCGCTAAACCTTTCTAAAACCACGGAGGTTACGCCCAGCCAGTATAACCTAGCAACCTTTTCCTCTCAGATAGGTGCTCAATGTACATGCCAATGGCTGCTAAGGAGTAATGAGAGACAGAAGACGTCGGCTTTTAGTTAACGCGCACGCTGCGAATTTTTTATTGCTCAACAACGCACACAAGAAATTCCTCACCGGCACCACCTTGTAGGTCAAAATGTAGAACTGTTTACACACTACGACTACTACTACGACTACGAGAGACGAACGGGTGCCGCTATAAGGAGCTTCGCCCCTAAAAACAATAAAAGCGAACTCTGAAAAAACACCAAGATCTTAAGAGTTAACATCATATAAACTGTATTCTGTGAGCAGTAAAGTGTTGAAAGAAGGTGACAGGTACATGAAATGGTTGATTCTCTCTGGTTAATATACGCAAAATCCGGAAATTTACACGACTGAGACGCAAAGGGCACGATAATATACCATGAACTAGTTTGTAAACAAATAAGAGGTCCAAATAATATCTTCGACGGTGAAGTGAAGGCAATGATATTATTCTGACAGTGGTAGAACGAGATCCAGAGTCATTTCGGGCAAAAAGATGGTTGTAAATGCTTATAATTTTTTTTCTAGAGTCGCTCAATGGCGTCACTGCCAGATTAAGCAATGCAATTTCAAATTACATATGTATAATCCAGTTGAAGAAGACATATTGCGGCGTACGATTTCTGGAAATCTGTAGGAGAACTGAATTCTGTTTAGAAAAAATTTATTGCCACAAACGTCAATAACACTCAACAGAACATTTCCTTCTTATGCATGCTCTAACGATGATGACAAAACAGACGTTATTTACATGAACATGGATATGAGATGACGTTGAAAAAACATGTACATTCGATGGTTCACACAAACAAAACCACAAAAATACTTCGAGGTAAACAAGAGACACAAATAAAACATAAATATGTACATTTTGCATATTTACATGTTGGCATGAGATTCTACAAACACAAACGAGAGAACGAATGCCTCGCGTGGAAGCACGTTTAGTGTGAGCTGAAAAATTGAACAGATCAAAAAGAACAACACCAAGATCACCGAACTAATATACCTTACATTACGACACGGTATTGACAGAATATGTAAATGACACGATGGATGTTTTTCGAAATACACCCATGAACTTGGTCTTTGAGGTATTGAGGGAAAGGTTATTGTTGTCACACTATACAGAGAAAAAAACACAACACAAATCTGACAGCAGCAAACGACAGTCATTAACTGAAGGAATTTCCTTAAATATCTTGACGTCATCAGCATAGAAAAAAAAGAAAAAAAAACAAGAATGGCAAATTGCAATGGAGGCGGAAATGTTGTAGGCCCGTGTACTCAGATTTGGGTGCACGTTAAAGAACCCCAGGTGGTCAAAATTTCCGGAGCCCTCCACTACGGCGTCTCTCATAATCAAAATGGTGGTTTTGGGACGTTAAACCCCACAAATCAATCAATGGCAAATTGCAAAAGAAAGATCGTTAACTTGAATGATAAATAAGGGTGGGCCTGATACCGACCCTTGAGGGACTCCCCTTGTCATTTTGTACAAGGAAGATGTTTGGCCATTTACGGCAACATAACACGGTCTATGAAGGAGATAGCTATGCAAGAGATTCACAACAGAAGAGTCAACATCAAAGTTTGCAAGTTAAAGCAGAAATAGTCAGTGGCTGACTACGCCTTGCTCAGGTCATAGTAGACTCCGTCAATCATCCTCTCTGAGAAATAGGTGAGCGGATTTGCATCATGAATTTAGCACGATTCGTGGTAGTTAAACGGTCAGGGAGAAACCCGTGTTGAACACGAATCCATGAATTATTTACTCCAGCAGACAATATGTTAGAAAGAGCAAGCTCAAAGGTTTTCGATGCGGCACACAGTAGAGGAATTGCGGGATAATGAGAAACATCAATTTTGCAGCCCGACCTAAATACTGGGCAAAGATGTATACTTTTCCACATGCTTGGAAATGTGGAAGAGTTCAGATAGTTAGTAAATACTGTAGTCCGTGCAGGGGCAAATCTACCTATAGACTACCATAAGCTTTTATTATGGCAGAATGGATACTATTTGGGTCACAAGATAAGGAGGGTTTGAAGTGACTATTGCATAAGTAGATGAGCATTTCATCCAGCGATAGATAGGTGTGCTAACTGCCTTGGGATGTGGTCTTATCTCAGTCCTTGAGGCCCTATAAACAGATAAAAAATGCGTGACTAAACAAGACGATAGTTATAGCGTGAGAACAAAACGATGACACAGAGACAAGAAGGACACGAAAGACACGAATGTCCCTGTGTCATCGTTTTATTCTCGCGCTATAACTATCGTCATGTCATACCAACTAGCCCAAGCTGCCACACGTCTAAGTGGCTAAACAGTCAGCAACGGCATGCACTTGAACACCGTCCTAGTTAAGTGGCTTGAAGAACTCCGTATGTTTCTGTAATAATCTTACGGAAACATACGGAATTATTGGACTTCGCATACGAATGATTTCAACCAAAAAATCTTTCTGACAGACCAGCTGATCAGCTGGTCTGTCAGAAAGATTTTTTGGTTATAATGCTATATATTGTTACAATACTCTTTCACGCTGGGGAAGCAAGGGAGACAGCGAGAAAGACGACTTGATTCTGGGATGTAGGGCCCGCTCTCTCTTGCCATCTCGACTTACGCTGGGTGTCATGTGTATTTGCTACAGTTATCGCCCCGTTTCCCAGTGTGCTCTCTCGGAACATTTTGGTGGAAGTGCGGGGTGGAAGAGCACGAAGGAGCTTCGCAGCGGTCACCAAGTTATCGCCACTTCCAATATTTATACCGACAAGGATGCTGTATCAACAGCGACGCCCAATGCACCAATGGTGCCCACCTCACATGTGGTCATTGTGACGATCTTGGCAACGTTTTGGGCCCTGACGGTGACGACATTGATGAGTGGCTTTGACTGTACGAGCTCGTGAGTAAAAATCACAGGTGAAACCCAACAATGAAGAACCCTATCTTCTACATGAAAGGAACAGCCAAGGCGTTGTTCAACAACAACGTGGAAGAGCTCACCCGTTGGGACGTGTATGTAAGGACGAAGTTGCGTGAGTTGTTTGGCCAATCTGCCGGGTGCAAGCAGGCCACTAAGAAAGAACTTGTCACGCGTGTTCGGACATCCCCAGAGTCTAAACTGGCCTATATTGCCCCACCGCAGTGGTCTAGTGGCTAAGGTACTCGGCTGCTGACCCGCAGTTCGCGGAATCGAATCCCGGCTGCGGCGGCTGCATTTCCGATGGAGGTGGAAATTCTGTAGGCCCGTGTGCTCAGATTTGGGTGCACGTTAAAGAACCCCAGGTGGCTAAAATCTCCGGAGCCCTCCACGGAGTCTATCATAATCGTATAGTGGCTTTGTGACGTTAAACCCCACGTGTTAATCAACCTGTCCTATATTTGACATGTCTTGGCTCTCTGCCGTGCGGTTGATACCACTATGGCCGAAGCCGGCAAGGTAGTGCAGCGTACGCAAGGGCATCGCTGATGATGCCTTTAACATACTTGTATTTAAAGGCTGTTCGACCGTACAAGACGTCGTTAAAGAGTGCCAAAACTTTCAAGAAGCTAAAAGCCATCTCATTGCCAACCACTTCGCCCTGTGCTCCTAACACCGCTGCGACGTCAACTTGTTAGGACCTTCGTATCGAGCCCCAGCCTAATGCACCCTCTGCAAACATTACGAGAGCCATTCGACGCGAAATATAAGTCATGTCAGCAGCACCCTAGAGGGCCCTGACGCCGACTGATCTCCAGCCCACCATATACCTCATACAGAGCGTTGTGCGCCAAGAAATTACAAACGCGGGCTTTCGGGCAATCTGGTCTGTACACCGCCTCGATGTCCATACGCCTACCTTGAACACCCGTTCAAACTACCACTGTCCTGCCCCACGTAACCGAGATCCAAATGCATGAAGGACGCCTGAGGACAGGCCTATTTGCTTTCGGTGCGAACGAGTGGGACACATTTCGCGTCACTGCCTATGCATGTGTACCCCGCCCTCGTGCACAAGCCAAAATTTCATGAACTTCGACGCATCAGCCCACACTCCTGTCCAAGAACCACCGAGCCGTGATGACTCAGCTCATTATATACGACATGAACGATACAACCAATGCCCATAACAGCTGCTCGCCTTCACTACGACGTAGATTATCCTGGTCTCATCCTCGATCCCTTTCCCCAATCCCGTACTTCGCCCGTCGGTTTCTTTCCGAAAGCTAACGGGTGCAGTTCCTGGAGGTGACGCTGCTGCTATACGACTTTAGGCACTGCGCCATGCTCCCTACCAGGCTGCAGAAATTAGGCGCCTTTTTCTTCCTCTAACCACTACCTCCACCAACCTATACGACTTGCCCTCCAATTCCTCTGTTGACGCTCCCGACCAACAACAGCCTGATTGATGAAAAAGTGGATGGTTTATCTGTTAAAGCTTTATCCGACACTGGCACTCAAATTTCTGTTATGATGTCGTACATTCACGACAGCTTAAAGAAAGTTGTGACTCGAGCCCCTTTCACGATGTGTTTGTGTTGCTGACGGAGGTGCGGCTGCCGTCTTTGGTGTTTGCACAGTACGCGCTACTTTTACCGGCCATCAAATATCCATTTTCTTCACTGTTCTCACACACTGCGACAATGATGTTATCTTTGGTCTAGGTTTTTTGCCAGCCCATTCAGCCCTCATTGACTGTTCAGCTGGCACGGTGCAACTTGACCTGCCCTGTGCGACTGATACGCCCAGCCCACCCCTAGGTCGTCTGTGCTCTGCTGAACATGTTTGTTTGCTACCACGAACAGTCACCTGCATTGCCGTAACGTCATCGCCATCTGTACCTGATGTAGACTACGTGCTCACGCATATCACATCCGTCCTTCTGACTCAGTGCTACTTTTCTGTACACTATTATTCCGTTATCGGAGAACCGTGCTTGCATCCTTATGCTGAACTTGATGCATCGTCATTTGCACATGTCACTGCCACTGCGCAAGTTGTGTGCGTATACCCTTCAGAGGCTATAAAAAGCCTCGCTCCCAATAAACGTTGTTCACTGTTGTACATTCGTGTCTGTACGCTTCAGTGGCGACGAGGCGGTCGAACCGTTGGTCGCGCTGCGACCATGGCTGCGCACGCGGGCCCACCGGGTTTTTATGAGGAGGCGGACAACTGGGAGGCTTACCGGCTACGCTTGGAAGCATACTTCGAGGTTCACGACGTCACGGACGAGAAGAAACACAGGGCAATTTTGGTCACGGCGTTGAGCACAAAGACAGTGGATTTATTGGCTGCACGATGCGTGCCGGCGAAGATGCAGGACCTGAAATACGAAGACGCTGTGAAGTTCCTGGGTGAGCGATTTGCTCCGGCGTGCAACGAAATCGCAGAATCGTACAAGTTCTTCACAAGGAATCAGCTTGCAGGAGAGTCGGTAAATGAATTTCTCGTGGAAATACGAAAGATTGCAAGCAGGTGTAATTTCGGTAGCGCCCTCGACAGGATGCTAAGGGACCGCATTGTTTGCGGCCTGCGCGACGCTAGTGTTCGTCGGCCGCTGTTGGCAAAAGCGGAACTCGCGCTGAGGGAGGCGGAAGAGGCAGCGCGTGCAGCAGAGATGACAGCGGCAAACGTGGACCACATGGCCAGCGCGCAAAACACGGACAATGTGCACGCTATGACGATGAAACGCAGAGGCCATCCAACTAGGCATCCGTCACTACGAGAGTCGGTGAGCAGGGAAGACTGGCGGCACGAAGGGACGTGCCCATGCTGCGGCAAAAGTGGTCATACAGCGGAAAAATGCAAGTTCCGTTCTGTTAAATGCTTCACTTGTAAGAGGCAAGGACACCTAGCCCGTGTGTGCCAGCAGCACCAGTCCCGGCAAAACAAAGTATTCCACTGTGAAAGTCAGTGGTCTGATAATGACGACTACGAACAATTTCTGCTCAACTTGCAAGCGGCATCAGTGAGCATGGTCCATGGAATGAACATTGCACCATGGAATGGGATGGCGTGGCTCTCCGAATGCAAGTAGACACCGGTTCCCCCGTGACAATCATCACATGGCCTACCTACACCAAATACCGTCACCTTTGGCCTCGGCTCCAGAAGACTACCTTGCAACTGACTTGTTTCCTCGGTCAACTTCCCGTCAAGGGTCAACTCAATATCTCGGTGACGTACGGCGGGACCACACTGGACGCTACCTTTGTGGTGCTGGGGTGCTCTGGACCGGATCTGTGTGGGCGGGACGTCATCAAATCCCTCGAACAGCACGGAAGGCAGGTTCTCGCCGTCGGAATGAAGGCTGCCCCCGGTAAGCCATCCTCTACTAAGGACGATTTACAAGTGCAGTTGTTAGACGAGTTTCAGGACTTGTTCTCGGAAGAGCTAGGTTTAATCAAAGGGCCACCCGTTGAGTTACGCTTGCGCGAAGGTGTCGTACCTCGTTTCTTTAAAGCACGTGCCGTGCCTTACGGGATGAGAGAAGCCGTTAGCCAAGAGATAGATCGTCTCGTTCAGACAGGAATCTTGACACCAGTTGCTTGCGCTGACTGGGCAACGCCTCTTGTTCCGGTAGTAAAGAAAAATGGGTCCATACGACTTTGCGGTGACTTCAAAGTAACAGTCAACGCTGCTTGCCACACGGAAAAATATCCGTTGCCCAAAATTCAAGACACCTTTGCTAGCTTAAGTGGAGGCGAAGTGTTCTCTACAATCGATCTAAAGGACGCTTACAGTCAGCTACCTCTAGATGAGAACGCAAAGCAGCTTCTAGTCGTTAACACGCAAAAAGGACTATTCTGCTTCAACCGGCTCCCTTTCGGTGTAGCGGCCGCCCCAGCAATTTTCCAGAGACGCATGGAAGCCATCCTTCAAGGAATACCGGCTGTTCAAGTTTACTTGGATGACGTGGTTGTGGCAGAGAAGCAAGACAACTACGAAAAATTGCGCGAAGTCTTCCAGAGGTTACGGGACTACGGTGTGAAGCTTCACCCAAGCAAATGCAAAATACGGAAGAAAGAAGTTGAGTATCTTGGGCACCGCATATGCCCAGATGGCCTTTTGCCGAAAGCGGAGAACATTGAAGCAGTATCAGGAATGCCCAGGCCCACATGTGTGGCAGAGCTGCGGTCATTCATCGGCTTTGTGACGTATTACCATACATTCCTTGGCAACTTGTCCACTGTTCTCGCACCGTTGTATGAACTGTTAAAGAAAAACGCCCGTTGGCAGTGGGGAGCAAGACAAGAGGCCGCTTTCGAAGCAACGAAACGCCTCGTCAAAGGCGCCAAGTTCATCACGCACTACGATCCGCAAAAGCCCCTCGTGTTAGATACGGACGCGTCGTCTTACGGCATCGGGGCTGTTTTATACCACCGGGTCAACGGAGAAGCGAAGCCATTTGGATTTCGGTCGCGCACTCTGACTGCCGCAGAGCGGAATTACGCACAAATTGAGCGTGAAGCGCTGGCAGTTGTCTTTGGGGTGACAAAATTTCGTGAGTACCTACTGGGTAATACTTTCACGCTAATTACAGATCACAAGCCACTTCTGCGACTGCTCAGCCCGGACAAGCCCGTACCTGCTCTGGCAGCGGCACGGATCCAACGTTGGTCTTTATTACTCAGCGGCTACACGTACACGATCGAGTACAAGGCAGGAAAAAGCCTTCCGGTAGCTGATGCCCTGAGCCGCCTTCCGGCAAGCTACCAGCACGATGCCAGTACCATGGAGTCCATCAATAACGACGCCCGTGAGTACGTACTTTTTGCTGAGCAACTAGACACCACCCTGATGTCGTCTAGTGATTTGGCCCGGGCGACAAAAGCAGATAGCACCCTCAAGCAAGTCGCTGTCTATATTCGCGACGGCTGGCCTAGGAAACTACCGAGATCAAAACCAGACTTACGTCCATTCTTTTAAAAAAAAACACGAACTTGTGTGCAGTAATAACATTGTCTACTGGGGCCACCGAGTGATAATTCCGGTCGCCGCCCGGAATTTCGTACTACGCATGCTGCACGAGACTCATCAAGGGATGACGTCGATGAAGAAGTTGGTATCCTGGGCTGGATCGGGACATTGAACGTGTGGTAAACACTTGCCCTGTATGTGTGCAGTGTAGCAGCATGCCACCTGCCAAGGAGCCTGTGCCATGGCCGGAAACCAAGGAAAAGTGGTCAAGGGTGCACGTAGACTATGCCGGCCCGGTTGACGGACATATGTTGCTCATCGCGGTTGATTCGCACACGAAGTGGATAGAGGTGAGCCCAGTGAAGATAGCCAGCGCCGGACGGACTATCGAAGCCTTACAATCAATGTTTAGTAGGTTTGGCCTGCCCCGAACCGTGCTTTCCGATAACGGATAACTAGCGCGCAGTTTCAGTCGTTCATGAATGAAAACGGAATTCGCCACTTTCGCACCGCGCCTTATCATCCGCAGTCCAACGGTTTAGCAGAGAGGGCATTGCGAACGATTAACTGCGCAAGAACGCTACAGGGACTGCGCAAGAACGCTACAGGCACACTGCAAGGCCGATTAGACCAAATTCTGTTGCAGTATCGCCGCACCCCTCTGCCCAGCGGGAAAACGCCAGCGTTCATGCTGCTGGGTTTTGAGCCTCGATGCAAGTTGGATAACATCGTGTCATGTCGGCCATTTTCTCACGCAGATACGGAGCACCCCGGAATCACTCGCCAAGTTGGAGACTCTGTTTGGTACAGGAACTACGGGACAGGAGCCAGGTGGAAGGCTGGCGTCGTACAGACCCCCGAAGGCCACCGCATGGTAACCATCAAGGCCGCAGACGGCGAACATCATCGCCGGCATTATGACCAGTTGAAAGGAAGAGAAACCGACAGCACGGGGCTCGCTGTCGGTGAAGCAGAAGTCAAGCAAGAGCCCGGGGTTGAGGCACCGCAGACGGAAGCTGGCGAAACCGGTGCGCCACTAACCTCAAGAGAACCCCAGAGCCCAGGTGCGCCAGACACAGACAGCCGACCAGATACGCATGACAACCAGGTTGGAAATGACGTCAGCGGCGCGCAATCTGAGGGCAATAAAAAGTTCGATCCTGGCGAAACCATGTTACGCAGGTCCACCAGAAACCGACGCCCGCTGGATCGCTACCAGCCTTAAGGGGAAAGAAGGCTGATGCATCGTCATTTGCACATGTCACTGCCACTGCGCACGTTGTGTGCGCATACCCTTCAGAGGCTATAAAAAGCCTCGCTCCCAATAAACGTTGTTCACTGTTATTCGTGTCTGTACGCTTCAGAACTGTGCTCTGTGTCCGCAAGGGCTTCCGCGTAGAATATCCCTCACCACGCCGACATCTTCTAGTGACTGTATCCTCTCAGCTTTGTTCGCCAATGATGTTCGTCACTCCAACTGCACCCAAGCCTGCTCTTCGACAGTGAGTCTGTATTATAATGTGTAAAAAATGATCGCGCCAGACATTTTGCAGTGTCAAACTGAACCACTTCCGTTGCGTCCTGGAATCGTACACGGACGTATTCGACTATTGTGAGCGTCTGCTAGGTCAAACCAGCGTTGTGAAGCACCGCATTCACTCTTTCGTTACCACACGTCCTTAGGTAGGTACAGGTGCGCTAAATTTTGCTCTTGAATTTCACACTCACGGGCTGTGACTAGCAGCTCGTGCTGGCCGTGTTGCATTGTTGCAATGCTCCCTGCGATTCAAATACAGAGTACAACGCCACAGTACACGGGGCAGCCACGCGACCAAAAAAATTTTTCTCTCCGAAATATTCTACCAGTTCACTGTTTGCAATTCATTATAACAGCACGAGGTTTTTTTTTTCAAATACATTTGTGATGGTCACGAGAATGAATAAGACGTTTGGCGTGGAATGACCGAATAGCCATTGCTTGCATTATATAATCGTATAAATGTGAGCCACATGAAGAATACTAGCTTTATTGGCAATTAGCCACATGACAACACGCTACAAAACTTTACATGTTATCTGCACTGGATACCTTATGAATGTGCATACCGTCATGTATGCTCAGTGGCATTGTGCTTTTGTGCAATATAGATAAATTATTTAATCGTTGCGCGTTGCATTGCTCTTCTTTTAAGAAACAAGTTGTAAGAGTACCATGGTAGATCTGCAGACATACACATCTACCTGTGTTGATGCATCCTTAAGCTTAGACCTTTCACTCAGACTTGGTGACGCATACAGCTAATGGAACATTATCGCCTTCAAACATTAGCATCTTTCTATCAGACTGTGTGAGCAAGCTGGAAGAGCGAAGTTACGTTCATATATACGGAATGAAATCTATAACAATTCTGCCACAATGCCCTTTTTGTGGCGTTTATTTCTTGCATTTATAACTGCAGTGGAGCCAGATGTGACTGGATATGCTGGCTATGCACTACATTTATGCTTACACAGAAAGCAGTTAGTCATGCAGCGTACAAACTGTATGTTGCACTATTTGGGAATTTCCGGTCATTGCTCCTTGTGTAGTTATTTTTGATTTCGGGGATTGAATTTACAGTTCAGAAAAGACAGCCTGACCCCACTTCTCTCGAAGGGATCAGTCATCTCGGCAGCTGAAGATGATTGAGGAAGTGGCTGTGACGAGCTGCGACATTGCAATTAGAAGTGTATCAACAATCACATCACATTAATTTAACCACAATTACATTACCTTATCAAAGGTTGTGATTAATGTCGAATTTATACTGTTAGATATAGTGTGTTGTGTATAAGTATCCAGAAATAGTACAACACTCGCTTACTATTTCTACGCATTTGTTTTGTATATGTGTCATTCAACGCCAAACCTCCTAGCCATTTGCGCAAAGGTTTTTGAATGAAATAGTGGGGATTTACGGCATTGAAAAAAATTAATTTCTAGTAGAGTAGAGCAAAAAAAAAACTGGTGGTCCCTTGGAAGATTTCAAAACTTTGCAGAATGCTGTCAAGATCCTGTTTGTCAGAATTCTAGCAGTCTTTTATTAAAAAAAAGGCAGATTTGAAAATATTGGTCTCACTTTTTTTTACATTTACGTTATGTTCGGTTCAACCTTGAGCGACAGCTTACTGCTCACACTACTGTGGTGTGGAGCGTGCATGCGCGCACGCGCGCGCGCGCGCGTGTGTGTTATGTGTCTACCGCGTCCTACACTTTGGCCCAGTCTACCTGTACAAATACATAAGGTACATAACACTGATGTTATACATAAGGTACATAAGGTACAAATACATGAGGTACATAACACTGATGTTATGCACCTCATTCAAGACAGCAGCACTTTATTTTCTCAACTGAAGAAGTGTCAGCCGCAGGGAAGAAAGTTCATCTATGCTTCTCCCTTAGAACAGTTGAGGCTTGGGCCAGTTGGAAATGCATATTTGATGGAATGAAGTGCTATGAAGTTGACAAAAAAATAAGAGGCACACAGGACGAAGCGTTTCAATTTGTGTGTCCCGTTTTGTTGTCTCGTTAAGTGTGCTTATTTGATCAAGTATGCTTACCCATGTAACTGCCATCGTTTCAAGGGTGCTTTTATGTGTTACACCACACTCGCACTGGTGTAGCTTATTCTAACATCTATAATTAGGGATATTCATAAACACCCATAAAAGTAGAGTCTAACGTCTCTTTACACCTTACGTTTTTAAGGCGTGTAAGAGAATATTCTGCAAAGTTTATAAACACCCTAAAAGATGTTTCCCGTAAAAGAAAATACACTCTTAAGGGTGTAAAAACTTTTAGAGTCTATAGTCCCATCCATACTGATCTGTCTTATACTTGCACGACGCCTCCTTCAGGTAACAAGACAATCGTGCATACCTTTAAAAAAACACTGTTAATAGGAAAACAATGAATACCCAATACCTGCGGCAAGCCGTGACATGAAATTCATAAGGGATGTACATGTGTCTGGGACACTTGAAAAAACTCTACTAGTGTTTTGTTTGTTTTTTATCATTATATTTGCATTTCGGCATGTAGTATTCTGTCGCTTTAAAAAGAAAACGAGAATTTCAGCGAAGATTTAACGAAAATATCAGGAGAAAAGTTACCTGTCTATGGGAACGATTCTCTGCATAATTTATATGCGTTATATTATTTAGCTTTACCGTTGTTTATTGTATTCCTGTACCACTAGTGCTATATTTCTACGGAGTTACTTACACGGAAAATTCTAAACTACGAACTGCTTGCTTAATAACTTCCAATATGCTGATTTGCAATATCTGATGATTTTGCTTTTGTTGCCAATCATTAGCTGTACACTTTTATACAAAACTAAAGACATATTTTCCATATACAGTTGAAATTTGTTGCTTTCTGATCTCGGTCTGTGTTATAAGTACGTTGTAATTGTATCACTGCCTTATAAATAAATATTGATAAGTTTGTGGTACGGAATCATTAGTGTACCAAGACCACCATAACATATCCATATTCTCTTTTAATGATACAGAAAGTTAACACACAGATTTGCTCTAGGAATGCGACTGAACTTGAGAACGTTTTCTCACATATTTTCTTCTCCTAAAACACAGTCACTGCTAACTGACGATGGCGTCAAGTTGCTGGACAGCTTTAGGAATTTATGATTAAGCTCGAAATAAATACCCCTGTGCGTATGACAGACGTAAATATGTGTGTCACGCATGAGATGCTGTACAAACTGTTCGCAAATCCTTTCTTCAATAGCACTTCTCTGGACAAGCTTGCAAGGAAGACCAGCCACTTCGGCCCAGGCCAGTAACGCTTAGCTGGACTCCCGTTTTGTGACTGAAATTGAAAGTTGTTCACTGGAAAAGGCAAAAAACTTTAAGCAAATCTACTCTGTTCCTTTCTTTCGAAATTAGGGTGACATTTATCAACAGCAATGACTCTACTGCGCCCTACACAATACTGCAATTTGGGTGGTCACACCCTCAAACAATGCCCCGCGATCGGCGCTCTAGAAAACTACACCGGGGTAACCTCACACAATTGCATCGTGTCTACTAACCCTAATTGAAAAGAGAGAGCAAGACACAGATGATGAGATAAGGCAGCGTTGACACACATAAAATCGCAGCTATTTAGATTCAGTTTCTTTTTTCTCTTACAGCGTGCAATCGACCAATTTTCGATCCAGTTCCAAACTTTCGCTAGAAAAACGCAGCATCTTATCTGTTCGCTCACGTGCAAGCACGTGCCTCTAGATAGCCTGATTTTGTACGAAGTAACTCACCGCCGAAAGTGCGAGAAAAGAAAAGCGAATCAATCTTCCTGTCGACCACACTTGCTTGCGAACAAATTTTGAGCGATAGCACGTGCCTTGCCGCCACGCGCCTGCTCTGTAGAAGCGCCGAACTGAAACTGCCTACTACGGCCGGCCATTACACAAAATGCAACTCGTATACACAAGCACACGGGAAAGAGGATCGAAAAAAGAAATAACGAAGAAGGAACAAATAGCTCGCGCTCATGTCGATTTTTTTTTTTGTCTCGCTCCTTTTTCAGCCAAAGTGGCCAAAAGCCTGTAGGCACGACAGCGCGAGGAAGGAGGGGGTTGGAATAGCTCGTTACGGCAGGCAAAGTGCTTGAATATATTCATTTTTTGGTCGGAGACCGAGAAACATGAAGGGCAGGGGGGGGGGGGATGAAGGAAATGAAAGAAGCATTCCTGCGGTCTCAGACCCCACCCTGCACCTCAGGCATTTCGCGTATGCGCACGCCTGGTTCTTAACGCGAGAGGTGGGAGGTAGAGGGAGGGAGGCTGAGATAGCCACACGACTGTCAAGGTTCGCCAATTGAAAGAACAAGAGCGCAGAAACAACGATTGAGCGGACCGTAAATGACCCGCCGAGTTGTTTCTCGCGGCATGCCCCGATCGGCGGGCGCGAGCGACAGCTGTGAGCGGTGACGGTCGCCCTTCCCCTCAGGGGTGGGCTCTGCCCAGCCTTTGTCTGCGATAACCTCGCGCTAACCTCTCGCCAGGTACTGGCTTTTTTCTTTTTTTTTCTGTGCTAGAACAGGTAGGTATACCAGTGATATCGTAACAACGCTTATGCCAGCAAGAGTGTGGGTGAGAATAAAGAATGTATCGAGGGGCATATTACCCCCCACAGTGCGAAGCAGTGAAGGACCATTCCGGAGGCGAAAGCCAAGCTAAGCGCCGTGAACGGGTTTCTATGGCTGCAGGTCAAGAGTTTTGGACACTGGGATATAGACCCGCAGGCTATCCACGCAATAATGATCGCCCTTTCCACCCCTCCTATGTCTCGATCTTTTTGCCTCCGGGTTTCGTGCACCCCCCTTGTTCGATGCTGTGACGTCACACGCACCGAAGCGGACGCAGTGGTTCGGTGGAATATATAAGGAGTGCCATGGCTGCAGTCTGTCACTTCTGTCGATTCCTCCGGATCAGAGCAGCAGGTCCCACGATGAAGGTACGCTACAAACAGCACTTCCTCGGCCACTGCACTACCGCAATGCTTCAGCCGCCACCTCTGGACGTTGGATTATACGGACAGTGCACGGCGCGCTCTATCAACAGGCTGCAGTGCGTTTGGATTAGTCAGGGGACCCTAGTGAATGATTTTATCTCGTATTGATGGCTGATGGATTGACAGTTGCAGTACTTTCAATATGGCGTATCGGTATCAAGCAGGAACAATATCCCATAGCGAACGACGAGCCCAAAACCCATCAGCGGATAGCGATTATATATGAGCTTCTAGATTAGACAGTCGAACTATATCGCTCTTTGAAATGCTGTCGAATGAAATTTAATGATAGCGTAATTGATGTCATATAAGTAGATTCACATTTTTTCATTATTCTAATGACAGGCGAGGGTCAAATACTGCTAGCGTGGTTGCCACCAAAAGAATAACACTTATTGTTGTTTCTGAAAGAAGTTCATGTTCATCTCCTTTGAAGTCATTGTAACGCTACGGTATTGACGCTGGTACTTAACATAACCACCCCATGTACGTTCCCCGAATGCTACTTGGCTGAAAGAACATTACCACTTTCGTTCAAGAGATGTGAGGAAGAAGGAACAGTTGAACGATTCGACAGCTACTGTTTTCCGATATCTCTTTCTCATATTCCATACCAAATATAACTGGCATCATATCAGAATTCATTTGATCATAATGAGATTCCGGGTTATGACCAAGTCGACACGCAGGTATCCGTCATATCAACTGTTTCATTTTCTGTAAAGATAAGCATTATATTCCCTTCCTTGATATTATTTAGCATACAGTGAGCAAATGACCACGTCCAACATTCACAATCTCCTTTTGTCATACTAGGCACATACTTCATATTCACACTCATCACCTACGTATGTTCAATGTTAGTATTTCCACGTCCCAAGCAAGATTCGGATTGTCTGTTCAATAGACTTTTATTGCATGTAAGCAGTTGTTTAACTTACTGACTTAATTGCATTAGACTTTCAGTAGACATGAGTATGCCTTTAAAAGGGATACCTCGCACAGCACGCACCTGAGTCATAATTTCTACTCTGTGAACTCGTTCCCTATCCTATCTCTCTGCATCAGTTTACATAGAATTTTAACACGAACGCCGAACCCGAAAGTTCTGCTGGTAGTCTAGCAGGTAGCAGAACAAATCACAACTCGGAAGCCTGATACACAGGCTTGAGATTCATCAGCAGTTCATTCCCAGTGCTGTGTGCCTCTGCACGGTCGTTCTAAATGGTGGCATAAGGACTATTGGAAAACTCGTGAACATTCAAAAAGTTGTCTTTTTCTGACTTCACAGGCTGTCATCCTCCTCGCCCTTGTCGCTGTCGCCCGCGCTGGGCTCGTCGGCCACGGCCACGCTGCCGTGGCTGTCGCTGCCGTCCCCGAGGCTGGACACTCCTCCCAGCACCGCTCCCAGGACGTGAGTATTCATTTACGTGTGGCCTGTACTACACACCCCACTGGAGTGGACGCCCGCTTTGGTTTCAGTGGCGAGTTATCCCACTGCCGTATAACATCCGTTCACATGTAGGCGCGTTCGCCGATCATTGTCCTTCAAATGCTGTGATAAAACCACTACCAATATTGACAATGACGGCGAACCCTATAGTACCTCCCAAAGCCACCTGCACCTAGGGCTAGGCATATTCAGAGGGTGAAATATATATCACTGGTATTCGCAAGACCTCAAATGTTGGAATTGTTCGCGATAGCAGATTTCAAGTAATCATAATGCAGGACATCTCATACCGGTGGCGACCACTGAGTTATGATATACACCTTAAAAATAGCTTTTTGAGTTTGGCGCCAATATTTTTTGTCGGCCGTAGGAACTCCAAATTCTGACGATAGCGCACTGCTGGTGCCGGCATAATTCATCTCGCTTATGAAAGTTCAACGTTTGGCTTTCACCGCAAAGATTAGTAAATATTTAATGCTTATTGTAGCAGCTCAGTTGTATAAGAGCGTGCAGATAATTTTGAACTTGACAAAGTTGCTGCGAAATTGATAATTAAAATACTGCCAATGCAAATTTTGAGCGCAGCTGTTTAGGAGTCATTTATTATTCTGTCTCTTCTCATTATTCTTTGGCAACCTTGTTCCACGTATTTAAGCTCTCTTTCGTCCTCGTTCACTGTGGCGGTCACGATGACGACGGCGCCCCTCAACGCAGGAGCGGGCGCCTGAAGGTCTGACCACATGCACCCGTCGCAGCGCGTCAGCGCGAGCATTTCCAACGCGGGGCCGCACCCTCTCTTTATGGAGGGAGAGGGCACGTGGCTACGCGAAACTGCATGCCCACCCTCTCAATAGGGAAAGGGAAAGGCACCGCATCAAAATTCCATGCGCTGACGCGCTGCGACGGGTGCGTGGGGTCAGACCTTAAGCGTTGAACTCTAAAGATCTGTGAGCGACGGTGCAAAATTTTTTGCCACGCATTTTCATTTCCAGGCGTAAATATATCTGTGGAGCGTTAGCGTAATGAATTGAGATTGGACACATCATTTATGGCTGCTGGTAAAGTTTACGAACGCCTTTTCGGACTAACACCATGTGTTTCATTAGGCTAGTATGTGCACATTTTATACGAATGCGTTACATATTCGCTATCTTTTCTGCTAACAGACTCTTCGGCACAACTTCAACAAAACTGGAAGTCAATATCCACGCGATTAATGCAGATCGACCTCTTTAAAGTATGTTAAAACATTTTGTTATACGTCAGTGCATGCGATTTGGCTCTGAATCAGAGCACAATGTGGCACAGCTGCGGACGACAGCAGTGCCACATTAATGGGTATGCTAGTCGTTAATGGCCGAAAACCTTTGCTGAATGACGTGGTATAGCTACTTAAAATATATAAAGCTAGAGACAAAAGGATGAAGGAGGACGGAGAAAGAGAGAGTGAGGGAAGGAGCTGTTCTTCAATAAGCAGTGGACAGATGGTATTTACAGCATAGGACTTTAGCGAAGTAACCCAATAGCAGTCTGCATATTAATTCATTTACGGTAAAAGAACTCGGCTTTTACGAGCATGCATCAGCAAATACCGGATGTGTCAGTTACAGTGTCCATGCAAATTGGCGCAAGAAGAAAGACATATTGCAAGCCCAAAGTACCAGGAAATGGAAGGGGAGTCTATGAAGACGAAGCAAAGCATGTCGTTACCGGAGATCTCTCGGGGAAAGAAGCGTCTGAAGCATCGCTGTTCGTCCTTCCGAGCAACACCCTCTTGACGTTTCGCAACGCTACGTTGTCAGGCCTCCCTGCTGAGAACGGTTCCGCGAGCGAATCCCGTACTCTTCAAGCGCGGTGCGAGATCGATCCCGTAACCGCGATGACGAAATTCTCGCCTCGGCAATCACACGGAGCAGAGTAACTGGCTGTCAGACCGACGAAGGAAACTAGAAACACGGCAGAACATTCGTCCGGTTGATTGAGTGCGGCAGCACCTCTACGTTGTACGCACAACGCTGTGACACTTATGCGGGCAGCGTTTGTTTCGCGAGACTATAGAGATGGGACACAGCGTTGTTGCATGAATCCCAGGCCTATATACCACCAACGTAGGCTGCGGCTGTCGTTCTCTTCAGCAAAGGCTTTACGTCACATGCTGCGGCATAGTGGGCGCTGAGTCCCCGCTTTCAGATCCAATGCACTCTTCATTTTCATTGGTGGTTCGTTTTAACACAAAGTTGTAATTTTTTCAGGTGTGAGCACTAAGACTATTGCGCTAAAACTTGTGTCACCGACGGTAACGAGCTTAGTTTTATTTTGACAAGGCTTGATGCCACCCACATGAATGCAGCAATTCATATTTCGTATAATTTTTTTTTAAACTTTTTACACTTGCTCAGTGGTTATGCTTGTCGAAGGTTGCACACTTCTGACGGCCATGATAGAGTTGAGACAAGAAAATTTGCGCTCGCTTGGCACGATCGAAAACAAACCATTAACATTGCTTCTTTTCTGAATTGATGCGCATCAGCGCACGTGGTTACTTCTTGGTGCTGGCTTTAGCCTGCCAAAGGACTCACTAGCTGTACTTTTTATGCGGCGCGTTTTGCGAAGCCGCATGAAATCATCCCGACATTCACTTTGGTGTGAAAAAGTGAGGCGAAGATTCGCACACCAGTTAACATTTTTTTTCTTGGCTAAGTTTGTGCCTCATGCGAATGAATTTCTACGAAAGTGCCTACATTAAAAACTGGTGTCTTCGCAATATGCGCATTATTTCTTGACTACTGTTTTTTTTTTCATATTTCGAAAGTGATAGACCTGCTAAGAACGCACATCGAGGAGAAAACGCGAGCATAAAATTGCTACAATGTCTCAAGTTGCGAGAATGAAGATCAAATTATGCTATCCATTGTGACGAAGCGTGTGTAATGAGTAAAGCGTTTTCAATACTTTAAAATCAGTAAAAAAGGTTCTAACTGGTGATTACGCTGACTTCTGTTGAAGAGGAGAGCACCATCGACAGCTTCGGCGGAGAAACACGTCTCCCTTTTCTCACATCGTGCCAGCTACGACCACCGATCGATTTCGTTTTCTCTTTCAAACACAGATGATAGCGAAAGTAAACGCTTATAAAGGCTCTCGAGTAAAGTCTATTGTTCACGAAATATGGGCAGTATGAAGAATAATTATCGATCGTTAAAACACGTCACGTTTTTTTCGGCGCGTATAAACGAAGTTTCGGTTAACTGCTAACGTTCTCTTGTGATTCCGAGAGGTGTCCGCACCTGCTCTCAAGTCGTGCAGCTTCTCCAAGCGTGTTCGTTGGCAATCAGCCAAGCTTCAGTGAATACGGAACCTTTCCTTTTCCTCCTTCAAGGGTCCTTCAGCAAGTTCTGATAACGACACCCTGATGCGTGAGCGATCAAACGCGAACATATTTAGGCAGACGTTTCTGATGCTTACAAGGGAACAATTCGTTTAAGTTAACACAAGAAGAACTCGTTGGAAGAGCTTAATCGTGAAAAATCGAGAACTGGAAATGCAGACCGGTTCTGGTGTGGTTGCCTCTTAAGTAAGTGCTGAAGTGGTCGTGACGTTTCGCGCACAGAACACTCTTGCAATAATGACAAAAACAGTAAGTGCGGGAATAACTGGTCACCTTACGGTACAGCATAGCTTGAAATAGCTTATTTCAACGTACAAACTTTCACAGACAATACATGAGTGCCCCTACGAATAAACAAAAATGAAAACAACACGCCCTGTTTTCCTCATTGTGAAAGGATCACAAGTGTATGCTTGCGCAGTTAGTACAGTAGCAGAACTCCTACACAAATTATGTTCAGATTGCTTAGGTGGAGAGGTATCATTGTATCTGCTATCGACATCACATGTCCGACAGGGTACCTCATTGAATACTTCTGTTCTATTAACCTGAATGTGTATATACTAGTCCATTAAAAAGGCAGCCTTCGTAATTTAGGAGGTGCTGACACACTGCAGTCTTATTGACTATCATTATCATTAGGGACGTATCTAGAAATATTTACTGAGGGAGAAGGGAGAAAGTAGAACCACTTCTTGTGCGTATTTGCGCGTGCGGTTGCCGTCGTACACGTACACATGTAAAATTCAAACACCTGCAAAGATGTGCTTAGTTAATACTGGCACTATGAAAAAACGAATGAAATACATGAGACAAAACATCGAGCGCTATTTATGGATTGCACTGGGTGTTGAGTGTGCTGTACTTTATTCATTCTGTACTTTGTCTGTGTTAACTAAGAACAATTCTGAAGACGAATGAACGTTATTTAGCCTACCTATAGCTCTCCTTCTGAAACTGAAACACTTCAGCAATGGACAGAGTTGAACATGCCTCCCTCACTCTCCTTGGTGCTATGCCAATGTTTTTCACAGCTGTGCTGTAGTGATTTGCGGAAAGCTTTGCACGACGGTAGTCATTAGACTCAAGTGTAAACAAGGCTGACTTTTTATTTTTCTCCCTCATTTCCTCGAACCCGTAGGTCCACGGAAACTACAACTTCGGCTACAAGGAGGCCCACACCAGCGGCAGCTCTTTCCGCCAGGAGGCCGGTGACGCCTGGGGCAACAAGGTCGGTTCCTACGGTCTGACCGACGCTGATGGTCGCGTCCGTGTCGTCAAGTACGTCGCCGACGGCCACGGCTTCCGCGCCCACATCGCAACCAACGAGCCCGGCACCGCTGCCTCCCACCCTGCCGCCGCTGCATACAACGCTCGCCATGCTGTGCCCGCTGTCGGCGTTGCTGCTGCCAAGGTAGTCGCCGCTCCCGTCGCCCCAGTCGCCGTTGCCGCCGCTGCCCCCGTGGCTAAGGTCGCCGTCGCCCCAGTTGCCCCAGTCGCCGTCGCCGCCCCCGTGGCTAAGGTCGCCGCCGCCCCTGTCGCCATCGCCGCTCCCGCCTACGGATTCGGCTACGGACATGGCTACGGACATGGTTACGGTCTCGGCTACGGTCTCGGCTACGGTCTCGGACATGGTTTCGGACATGGTTACGGATTCGCTCACGGCCTGGGCTACGGCGGATTCGGTCACGGATACGGTCTTGGCCTTGGCTATGGTCACGGCTTCGGCTACGGCAAGTTCTACTAAGTTATTTCGGAGATATAGTGAGATACGGTAATTTTCCTATGTCCTCGTGTGCAATCTCTACTCAGTGAACGCGTGTACAGTGTGTCTCGTCAGTGTGAAAAAAAAGAGAAAAACCGTAATAAAGGAGTTGGAGGTATCTATGACTCTGTTCTTTTTTCTTTTCAATACGAGTGCATTTAATGTTCGTAAGACCTGTAAAGCACTAACACCACATCGCAACAAACTAAACGGGTAAAAATCGTAATCTCGTTGCAGCGCTATTTTCCTAGTATCCGCCGTAAATCTGCAAAATTATCCTAGCAGTAGTCCTTAAAAAAATCTTTCACGTTTACTTGTTTTTGTTCGAAAACAGTGAAAATCTGCATTGCAGTGTCTTCGTCGAGAGCTTCGGAAAAGTGACAAATAATGTCTATCAGTTTCGCATGAGTGGGCAATGAGTGCGCTTGCCATCGCAAGTATAGCGCCGCAGTACGGCCGCTGTTATTAACGCTGCAGTATTTCCTGTGACTAACTTAGAACAATCTACTCTTCAGAACTGTTTTGTTCTTGCGCGAACAAAACAGTTCTGTCAAAATTTTGGCTTAAAGCTTCAGCATCTTAGCAGTGCCTGTCATTTAAACCATGATGAATAAACCGAATTTCTCGGGTCATGGTCACACGCAGTGTTGTGTTAAACGCGTTCAAATGAGCACTGAACCGAAAGCACGCTTCAAACGATTGAGCAACCATCAACGCCTTCACTTAAAAGCTCGGTGAAGTGTCAGTTAAGCGAAGCAGAAATATTGCCCTGTCATAACCCAGCGGCGTTAAACAGCTCGTTTCAAAGAAATTTTGGTGGCGGGGTTGTTGGTTGTGAGCGGAAAAAAAATCGAAGTTTCTGTGAGTGTAGTGGAGATTGATGCAAATGCAGAAGTAAAGAAAAATAATACTTGGCTTTGAGTGAAAATCGAACGCAGTCTATGTACGTGTTCTATCGCAGAGCCTCTCTGGGGCTCGAAACTGTTTTGGAAAGAAACCTACAGGAATGCCATCTAGTGCAAGCAGTTTCATTAACGTATCTGACACTCGATGGCAGATGCGTACAATTGCACGATTCGTCAAAATATGTGAAAATCGACTTCCGCGGATGGCATCTACGTGTACAATTGACGTTAACCCAACAAGACGGCTGTATTACAAGTTTACATATGTGTAATGTTTGTAAGATAGGTTAGCCAGCACTGCAACCACAATCGGCGTTTCAGAAACATTAGGGTCCATAGATGGTTTCATGGTCACAAGCGTTGTACGCAAAACAACTTCCGGTCACATCATTCACCCGCTCCTAACGTCTAAACTGAAAGCACGTTTTTAAGTTCTCTTCAAGGGTATAAGGAAAGTCTCTCTTTCGTTTTTCCCATAAAATCAACGTGCTTAAAGTACAAGGAGACCATTTATAATTTTTATGTAGCTTCTATTTGAACGTACTTCGTCATATAAGAGAAGGAAAGTGCAGAAATTGAGCAGGCTATTTTCTAAAGCTCTTCTTGCTGATCGAAGCTATTAACGCACATCGGTGAAAGAAACCGGATGTCATCAAGGGTCTGTGTTTGTAAACAGTGAAAGGGTCTATTGGTCTAAAAACTAGTTCCGAGACCTGGCGTGGCTCTGTGGTAAAATATTTCATTGCCACGCAGAATGCTGCGGTTTAATTCCTGCAGTTACACCTGGCATTTATTCTTCGCATTCATCGGATCAACACTGCCGATGTCACCTTTTTCTGAACGTTCACGTGTTGAAATCGCCCGTGTGTGTTCTCGCTGTTCCTGGTTAGATTCTACGTGTAAGTCACCTGTGGCGCATATCCGCATACCAGTGGCACGTACTCGCCACTGGTATGTGCCACTGTCTGGCGGAAAGTGTTTGACAACGTGCGCGAAGAGATTGTGACATTACTCATACCTTGACCAGGGCGTCACATTAATCAAACCACATTACCCTCCCATACTAGCTTTAATCACGAGAGCACCTACATGTAAGTGGCTAAGTATATAAATAGAGGCTAAAAGTGGTTACAATACGCAAAATAATGCTTGGCATTTATTAATTAGGAAGTAGTGGACACCTAGAAGCTGTACTTGTTTTTGGAATTCTAGAATAATTTCGAACAGCCAATGTCGCGCACACATGGTCTTATTAAGGCACGATTCAGCTGTGTCCACGAGGATGCGAAGTTGAGCTAGTGATTGAGAAGACGATGTGAACGGCACCCGACTACGCTAAGGTGTTATACTCATGAGGGAGACGCTGAAGCGTCATCAAAGTTTTCTTAAAGTTCACCAAGTCGGGTTTTATGACCCATTTAGTTTCCTTAATTCGGCTTGATGAAGACTTTTTGACCCACGCCGGGAAACTGAAGCTTCCTCGTTACATTGTGAAGTTCGTTATTGAGTCATACATGTACAGTCAAACGCAAAAGCTTACGGACCACAAGAGCCTGTGGCCCAGAGCCTCTTCGCTCCATTTCGGCTATGCAAGCGGTAACCGACAAGCTGCGCTACGCCAAAGAAGCAGCCCTCCCTCAATAGATCGTCTGGATATTTTCGCCCTGGCCACGAATGTTTTTCACCTTTCACTTTTAATGCTTTGCGCACTTCGACTGCCGCAATTACGTCTTCTGTCTCGAGAGCAGTCAAACAGCAAAACTTATCAGTCGCAATCCTCACAATGTAGCCCACGGCCACCATGGCACATAGCTCGATGCCGGCCGTTGTAGCTTTGATTGTGCTAGCGAATTAGAAGTGTGACGCGCATACCTCACATAGGCGCTTTGAGTGAAAAAAAAGGAAACGAATTTTGGATATTCAGAGCAACAGTACAAAAAGAGAAATGATATACCAGTGATTAACAAGAAGCTTCATTACCAGTGTAGCATTGTGGTCCGTTGATGGCACGTGGATTGGAGAGCACGCGTGAAGTTTGGCACGCGTGCTCTATAAAGTTTTGTGGTTGTCTGTACCTTGCTTTAATTTCGAAGAGTTTCTTTGAAAGATAGAGCGTGTGTCCACCCAATCGCATTTCTTCGCAAAGCCAAGAGAAGCATGCGTTTCGCTCCTGATAACTAGAAATACTTGATGGGGTTAAACGTCCCAAAACCACGACATGAGTATGAGAAACGCCGTAGTGAAGGGCTCCGGAGATTTCTACCACCTGGGGTTCTTTAACGTATACACCCGGATCTGAGCACACGGGTCTATATATATGTATACAGCATTTTATCCTTCATAAAAAATACGGCCTCCAAGGCAAGGATTCGATCCCGCGACCTTTGGATCAGCAGTCGAGCAGTTATGATAACTAAGTTTTATGAGAGCTGAACCTCCGCTATACTTTACTCTTAGTCAATTTTCTAGTCTTCGTGAACAGCGAGGATCGTGGCGCATGGCAGATGAAACTATCATAAGAAGCAACAGTCAACCATGCATGCTGTATCCTTACTCGTGTAGAAAGTTTCTTTTGGCAATGCTCATTGGCACCCGGCGAAGCATAGCAGACAACGCGTCGAAGACGAAGCCTCCTCGATCATCCCCATTTGAGGAAGCCGCAGGTGGTGGTCAATTTCCAACAAAAAACAACAGGTGGCACGCAGCATTTTAAAACCTATAGCGGCCTAGCTTAGGAAGCTATAGCACGACCCGCCGCGGCGCGTGGTATTCTGCTTACGGTGCTCGACCAGGTTTTTGCGGGTTCGAATCCCGTTCATGGCAACTGCACTTCGAAGGAAACAAAAGATAAAAAGGTCCCCGTGTGCTTAAGTTTAGCTGCACATTGTACATCAAAATTCCGGGACCAAAACTTCAACAATTATTACGAAGAAGTACGCATTCAAACACTCAATGAAGTTCCGGATTCTTGCCACTAAAAAAAGCGTTTGCCTGTAGATATACCGATGCGTCAAGTCCGTCGGCGATTCCTCAAACCCTTCACTGATAAATCTGAGTGTTCTTTCACACCACACAAATTTACCGCGTACCTCACGTCCTCTTTTTTCATGCTATAGCTGTTAATGCAAAGAAAATGTGAAGATTATACGCTTATGAGGGACACGCTTAAAAAGCGTGCTTACCTTCCATTCACCCGGGAATATCAAGAACTTCGCTCAACCATTCGCTTCTTGATTTGACGCACCAAAATGTCGCGCAAAGCACATTGTGGTTCACGTTCCAGATACATGGCACGAATACTCTCCAGTAAACTGAAAGAAAACAAGCACTGATCCACAAACACGTGAAACAATGAATTGGAGGGCGCGGAGCCACAAGGTTATTTTACTCTGGTGCACATGTCTAGAACAAGTAGGCATTGTCTCGACCCCTGACACCACCCTTCCACGCGGTCAGAATAGATGCTGCAGGTTTGGTGACGTCGAATCTGATGGCGAGTGAATGCCTGTGGCAAGAGTGCGATAAGGGCAGGCCCGAAGTTATCACGGTCTTTCGGTATACTCTGGACACGCAGCCCCCGACTGAAGATGGCTGCCATTCAGAAACGATGAATATTGCCGTACAGACTGCGAGGAAAGCGATAACAGTGAAAGCGCCACCCGTTGACGCAACTGGTGAATCGACTTAATATAGAAACAAAAAAGAAGGGGGGCACAGGCCAATTAAAAAAAAAAACATCTGTTTTGTACACCTAACTACGCCTTACTTTCCCCGGCTGTAGTGGCCTATAGTGGTCATGGTGTTCGACTGCTGATCCAAAGGTAACGGGATCGAATCCCGGAACAGCGGCTATATTACGACGGAGGCTATAAAACATTTTTGGCATAGTTCATGTACAGTCTGTCAAAATATGGCGGTACAAATAAACGAGAAGATATGACAGTACAAGTGTCAACTAACAACTAACATTCGGAAGAACATTGCATTCTAGGTAACTTCCAGCGGATGTGCAGGCAACATTGGGAAATGTGGTGACCACGTGGAGAGAATTGCTGGAAGCCTTCAGCATAAATAGGAAAGGTGCGCAGTGCATACCTGTTTCGTCATTAAATTTACATTTCAATGGCTTGCACGTTTCAGAGAACTCTTCACAACTAAAGGCTAGTTGTAATATATCTATGGCTCGACTTAATGGGACCCACATGCACGCAAGGTTACCTCGGTTGCAATGCTCTTTCCTCTAATCAGTTGTTGGTTGGTACTGGTGCAATAATTTCCTTTTTTTGTGCCCCGAAATTTTTCTCAGCCCCGAAAATTTTCCCAGTTTGATGGAGGCAGAACAGTGGTGGCCTGTGTGCTTAAACTTGCGTTCACGTTGAACCAGTGCCTGCAGATGGTCTACATTTTCGGAGGCCTCCTCTGCGGCGACTATATTGTGGCTTTGCAGCGTGGAACACCTACAATCGGCATTATTCTTTAGCTATTTAACTTCATTGATTTGTTGGTTCTGAAACATGCGACGAGATAAGAAGAAGTTGCGGAACTTGTAGGTGCTAGGAAAATAGCGACGGCGTATTGCTTCGAAGATCACGTGTCTTGGTTATTGGGCTTTGAATGGCATCATATATAATTTAGAATCCTTTCTCACCCGCAGGTTGCAGGATGGAATCCCGGCTGCGGCGGCTGTATTTCTGATGGAGGCGGAAATGTTGTAGGCCCGTGTGCTCAGATTTGGTTGCACATTAAAGAACCCCAGGTGGTCGAAATTTCCGAAGCCCTCCACTACGCCATCTCTAATAATCATATGGTGGTTTTGATACATTACACCCCACATATCAATTATAGTTTAGAATCCAAACTATTTCATTGTTTCACGGTTGTCCTGTAAATATTTTGGGCTGGTTGTCTCGGTATAGCTTGCAACGCGCATTTTTTTAAAATATGGATATATTAGTAACTTCTGTGCAATGCTGCTAGCTGCGGTGGTTTACTGGTTCCGGTGCTCGAATGCTAACGCACCACACCACACGTCGTAGGGTAGATTGACGGTCGCAGTGACCGCATTTTCAATGGAGGCGCAAATGCTTGAAGCCCATGTGCTTAGATTTAGGTGCACGTTAAAGAATTTTCGGCACCCTCCACTGCGGTGTCTCTCATAATGATATGGTAGTTTTGAACGCTAAACACTGTCAATTATTGTTATTATACCAGTGCCATTGTATACGTGTCTGCTACAGAAACTCTCACGCACCTAAGTTCTTGAGGAAAGCACAAGAAAGTTCTTTGATATCTATTATGTAAGCGCTAAAGGCACGTGCATAAGACGAGCGAAGGAGACAGGAGAAGCGCCAAAGGCGCTTGTCCTGTGTCCTTGATTTAGCGCTTAAGCACTGTAAGTGCCTTTAGCGCTTACATAAGTTATGGATCAGTACAAAGTATGTATATCGCCCCGCCGCGGTGGTCTAGTGGCTAAGGTACTCGGCTGCTGACCCGCAGGTCGTGGGTTCGAATCCCGGCTGCGGCGGCTGCATTTCCGATGGAGGCGGAAATGTTGTAGGCCCATGTGCTCAGATTTGGGTGCACGTTAAAGAACCCCAGGTGGTCGAAATTTCCGGAGCCCTCCACTACGGCGTCTCTCATAATCATATGATGGTTTTGGAACGTTAAACCCCACATATCAATCAATCAATGTAAGTACATTGGTTCTGAAACTTTATATATATATATATATATATATATATATATATATATATATATATATATATATATATATATATATATACAGCCCGTACCCAGTGCCTTAATTTATACAGTTAACTAAAACTGCAGCAAGATTGGCATCAAAAAAGGACGAACTGAAAGTCAGCTCGTTAGTAACAGCAGAATTTAAAGAACTCCAAATATATTGCGCATGCTTCCTTAAATGGCCACTCATCACTCCGTATTCGAAGACGATGGGGTGGTTTTCTCTCATCTTTTACTACCCTTCGCACACGCCTTGCCCTCTCTTCACCATTTAGTTCCTAAAAGCTCGTCAACAATGTTAGCACTAAGCGC
Source organism: Rhipicephalus annulatus (assembly GCA_013436015.1). Classification (NCBI taxonomy): domain Eukaryota; kingdom Metazoa; phylum Arthropoda; class Arachnida; order Ixodida; family Ixodidae; genus Rhipicephalus; species Rhipicephalus annulatus. The sequence continues at coordinate 44,899 of WOVY01013613.1, forward strand.
TAGAGCCTATCAGGATTTGGCGCTTCTCGACTGCACGCAATTATCGCCTCTGGCGCAGTTGTAACAAAGTCCAGGATACAAATAAGATTTGATATTTCACGTTATGGACCAATCGAGAGCTTGTACACTATACGGCAGAACTATAACGTCTGCGCCACAGAAGTGCGCAAGAAAGACCGTGTGGCCGTGAAAGAAAATGTGGCCGATTTATTTTTTTTTGTATTTTTGAGAGCTTGGTGAGTGGCGACTTCAATTTAGTGCTTCACGAAAGGTAACATTGTTTGCCAAAGCAGATTTTTATTTTATTTTTCTCGGCCGCGGTTACATTACCATTGACCGGATGAATGCGAGAAGTAATACAGTTCCTTCTTTGTGAGTCAGTGTTTACTTAGCTGAGCAAAAATTTCAGTTTTTTTTTCTCGCGAAGTAGAAAAATTACGTCTGCTTTCGCTACCAGCATCACTGAATATGTTGAAAATTTAGTATACGGAACAGCCTTTAGAACGACATATAGCTTTAGAGGATGCGGTGAAATTATGGAGCTTTCGGGCATACTATGCCCGAAAGCTCCATCTACTTCAGCTCCAGCTACTTTTGAAGCTTTGAAAGCTTCAAAAGTAGAATGCCATAGCGTAATCGGTCCTCGTGCGCATGCCATTGTCAACCGCAAGCCAGGCTTCTGTGCTCAGTGCATGCCTCAACGATGCCGTAAGAAAACGAATGATTGTGCGCCTAATATTGGCCCTTTCAAGCTATCCTAGAACGTCTATACTGCAAGTACAGTTGTTAAGTGCGCACTACGCCACGGCTCTTACTTTTGCCAACGAGTGCAGTGAGGCAACATACGAACCTATGCAGCTGCTCGTATTGCTGAAGCTTTTGCCGCTGATGATTTAGGCATGTTTGAAGACTTTGTAACGGCTGGGTCTCTGAAACACCAATTATTCAATAAACTCCCCTGTTTTCATGCCAGGTACAAGCGTACGATTAACCCCCGTATTCAGAAACGCTCCTCGACTCGAATTCCATCCTTCACTCGAGTGATAAAAAGGGCTGCAGCGCGAGCACGAAGGTGCTAGAAGAAAAGTGAAACGAAAGGCGAGGCAAGGAAAGCAAAGAAGACAACACGAGCGCTGACTACCAACTCAATTTGAGCTCAACTCACTCGAGTGAGTTGAGCACTACGTCGCTGCTCGACTGAAATTGACTCTGTGCTTCCCAAGAATCGCTGCAGATTATTGCCGATATGCAGTGACATGTTCGGCCAAGAGACGGCACTCCCATTAACTTATTCGAGTCGAGGAAAACGCTTGAGTGAGGGAGCGTTTGTGAATACGGGGGTCTGTCACGCACTATTATTTACACGCGTAAAGGACACTCATTCCAGAAGATGACATTCATATGGTGCAGCAACAGCGTGCCTTCATGGCAGATAACCTGCTTACATATAGTAGATGGCTTGGGTTGAATTGCCGCTTGAGCCGACAGTTTTTTTTATTTATTTTATTTGCAATTTCATTGATGTCGACGTCACGGCAAGATGACTTTTTGCTCAGGACTAAGGACGCTGACAAAAACAGCTACACAGCTCTGCCGCTGTGGTCTAGTAGCTAAGGTACTCAGCTGCTGACCCGCAGGTCACGGGATCGAATCCCTGCTGCGGCGGCTGCCTTTCCGATGGAGGCGGAAATGTTGTAGGCCCTTGTGCTCAGATTTGGGTGCACGTTAAAGAACCTCAGGTGGTCGAAATTTCCGGAGCTCTCCACTTTACAACGTCTCTCATAATCATACGGTGGTTTTGGGACGTTAAACCCCACATATCGATCAACCAAGAACATCTACACCAGAGTTTGTGAAACTATATCTCTTTAAACCTGCAGCGTTAAAATAAATTAAAAAGAACTCACGCAAGACAGATCAGATTAGAAATGTTTTAGACACGCATTCATACTGCCGTAGACACAAAAAGAGGCTGGTGATTAATGAATCCTAAATTAGCGAGCTGTAACATCATTTGTCGGTGTTTGCAAAAAGAACAAAGAAATCTTCGCATGTACCTAGAGTGATTATGAGTGGCCCTGAGCACGAATCACAAGTCGCGTTTTCTTCTCATTTTCATCGGTCGCGTGTGCATAGGTGTACGGGTTGAAAGGCGCGATTCAAGGGTTAATGGAATGCCCAATGCGCGTTTCCAAATTGTCGATTGCTGGACAGCTTCCACCTTGTAGACGGAAAAACGAAGTTTAATAACTGCGCGACTCTCATGCGCTGTTGATGCGGCCAGCGACAGCTTATCTCTTCGAAATGAAAACGTGGCGACAAGCTTGCTCTTCCCCCTCTTCTCTCCTTCTACATTTCTACAAGCGCACGCTGGGTTCGTGGAAAGCGGCGCATGGCAACAAGCTCTCAGAAATGTTGACTGCAAACGTGCAGGAAAAGACAAAATGAATGGGAGGGTGGCGCAAGTTTATTTCGAGAGCCTCAGACCTAAGCGAAAACCGGGCACGAATAGTACACGTCGCTTGTTTGTGGCACTGGTCGTCTTACGATGACTAAGATCGCCCATTGCGCGTGCGACTGAAAGTGAAAGTGTCTTTTTTTTTTCTCCGGTCTTCGTTCGCGCAATGCAGAACGAATAGAAAGGCGGAGAGGCCAATCAAATGAAAGATGCGTCGACGAGAAAGGCAAGCAATTTTATGCGCAGAGCGTACCTGCCAGGACCTCATCACTGCTTGGCTGAATCTCGGGGAAGACCAGGAGATTGCACTTTCACGCCGGGCGTCGTCCAGGCGTGTCTTAAGTTTGGCAGCGGCGCCAGCGTCTTATTGTCGCACATGCCAGTAGCGGGGCGCGTGCCTCTAATCTTCGTCTTTTTTGTTATAACGAGTATCATCGCTTAATGAATATCATCTGCTCTTGAGCAACGACAGAAGGTAATCGGCCATCGACAGAACCTGCTGTGCGCCCCCTTAAAGACCATCCATTACACCTTTCGATTTCGAGGGGACGACCAGTAGAGGTGCAGCTGTCTTGAAGACATGTACATTGCGCCGCCATATAGACAAAAAAATAACGTCAATATTTTAGCCAACGTTGGTGTGTTGGGAGTCTTCGTCTGGTGCGCCACCTGCCAGGATCACTCCGAGGACGCAAGCAGACGACGCCGTGGACACTAGTGGATGGCGATGCAGGCAAGTTGCTTCGGTGTTTTCATTTTGAAATGCTCGGTGTGGCACTGACATAAACATCATAAGAAATTCGCAGCAAGCACTGTTTTCAGAGATGAAATAAAATGTGAAGTAAAGTGGAATAAACGACGATGAAGGCCCACCTATATACTTATGTTTAGGCGCAAGTTTAGGGGCCCCAGGAAGTGTAAATTTTTGGAGCACTCTATTACGGCATCCTTGATAATAATGACGTGTTTTTCAGATGTAAGAACACGAATTTGCTTTTGTTCAAATTAAAAGAGACAAAAGTCACGTTCGACGTAATAATGTACATTTGTGGTTGGTCAGTCATGTGTACGAAAAAAGGAAAATCATACGAGGGGCTCGTAATCTGTAGTGTCAACACTTAATAAAATGAATTGTTTGCCAGTTTTTTTTTATCTGGTCAGTGGGCGTGGCGTGATCACATTGGCCCGCATGTGATATTTACCTGCAGACTCTTGTACTGGATAGTAATACATTACTAGCAGTTAATCTACACCCTTATTATTGCAATAAACCATTACGTTTGCTGATGAGGTGCAATAATGATGCTAAGTCGGTTGGTTTTGTGTTTAGGTGCTCGAAACGAAATACAGAAGGTGTAGCTCATTGATGTCCATGGATAGGTTATCATTCTCCAAATGTGGCCTGTAACAACTCGAAAACTGCGCGCAGAGACAATCCATCGCGAATCATATATTTTGCGTTGATCCTATCCGGTTGGCAGGACAAATCATTCTGTAATGCTAATGTTATCATGGTTAATTTTCTAAAAAAAAATCTTCCGCTAACTTCTTTTGTCGTCGTTGTTGTTTACTACAGTCAGGTTATTATTTTTATGTGAGCATTTGTTAGGACCATGGTCAAGTCAAATTGTTCTCTGCGCTTCCCTCTCTTTCTCTCTGTCTTCAATATTTGCACTTCGGGAAATATAAGAATGGCAAACTATAGTATGAGTTGTTGCAAAGCTCCCTGATAGTATCTTTTCTGTCATCATCTCTCTCTCAGTTTTATGGGACAGCTGGTTGCGATAGAATATAATTCATTGCTGTTGCTTGACGCCAATTTCATAATGGCACTTTGCCTTCTATTCTGAACAAAAGAGTGGATAAGAACGAAATGCGAACGATTTTAGCGTGGGACCATCCTTTCCAGACAGAGCAAGTTTTAATGACATTTTAATGATAATTATTCGATATAATCCAAAAATTGTACAGGTCGTACTCGTAGGTTGTTTTGCGTTCCACAGTTCCAGCTCTACGGTGATATATCTCTAAGGCCATAATCAGAAAATTTTCTATTTGTTTGCAAAGAAAGCTTTCCTTGTGCCAAAAGATAAAGTGCTCAATTGAGCTAAGGAAAACTTGCGAAGTGGAATGAATTCGTGGTCAGAACATGACAAAGAATACACTTTTTAAAAGGATGTTATAAAGCCCCTTATTAAGCACTGTAAACAACAAAATTAAAAATATATATATGTACCGACTTACAAACTGTACCTGTTCTTTATGGCTTCACTTCGTTACTGCCCCGTTACCTCATTCAATCAGAAGCTTATCGTGACTGCATCTATTCCTCATGGAAATCAATTTTAGTGATAGCAGACATCTAACTCAATTATTGAGTAGCGTCATCATGCCTTGAATTGAGGAAATTAACATTTCTCTCAGTATTGAAGCCTTGTCAGACGAATGCAGATATTTGCTGTCTATCCGATCGCTGTCAACGGGTATGCTTAATTTAAAGTGTGTGTGTGTGTGTGTGTGTGTGTGCGTTTGTGTGTGTGTGTGTATCGATGTGTCGATATAGGCTGCTATGTCGTGGTCTATCGTACGGTGTCTTTTTCAAGAACTGTGATTCCCACCCTTGTTTTTTTAGGGATGGATTACTTGATTTAACGTCCGGAAAATATAGCTTAGGTAATGAGGAATCCCAAATAAGAGGGTATAGCGGAGGGTACTGATTAGTATTTATTCACATGACCTTTTTTGTTAAGGATGTGCTCATTTTGAAGTAAAATCATGTTTTACTAGTTTGCAATGCGTTAGCGCAATTCAAATCCGCCTTCTGGAGGCGGACTGTCAGATGTCACTGTTACCATGCCCAACGTTGCTCGCCTTTATTACGTGGCTGCCAATACTAGTAGCAGCGGAGCGAAAGTAGATGGAGCCATAGTAGCAACAACGGCCAATGGGTAATTTTCTGCTATCTCGAAAAATATGATTCTGCTTGCCCTGGTTCAACTGGGCTCCGATAGATGGCACCACCTATCCAGCCTAACAAGCCAAAAACTGAGCTTTTGAAACACTTGCGCCATTCCCCATAGTAACGCCAAGCAGTTTTCTTTAAAAAAAATATCAAGCAGAATTTGACAAGCAGCATTACGTCATTTGACCCATAGTAGGTTCTTTCTTCATCGAAGCTAGTTTGATCACTGGTGATTGATTGTAGTTGGACGCTCTCACGTCATCTAATCATTTCGCAAATATTTCACATCGTAGCGCATGTCGTGATGCGTTTAGCTTAATTTATTGCTAAGTAAGGCACTGCTGTTGGCGATATTGCTGTTTTAGACGTTGTCCTACATTGAGCTTTCACCATGATGTATACAGACATTTGCCATTAGTGTACTTTAAAGGCGGCGCGCGTACTGCGTTGTAAAGAGACCTGTGAGCCTCATACAACCCGCGTGTCTTCGCACCTGCAGCTTCTACTGGTCCTGTTGGTGGCTGGAGCTGCCGCTGTACCACACATTGGACACAGTGACGAAGGAATCAAGCAATACGGAGCTCCAGAGGTGAGTGTTATGCTTTCATTGTATGGAACGACCAGGACAAGGAGAAGTGAGACTGTGGTAGTGCGACTATTGAAATGAACGCTCATGGTTTTTATCATGGCGCAGTCTGGAGAAAATGGCAGGACTAATGAATATGTCGGCGCCGCTCGAAGCAAAGTGCTGTCACACACTGAGTAGCCACAACTAAGAATATCAAAGAAATGTTTTCCTCTATGTGGAGCGACAAGAGCTTTTACCCCGCTAAAACTTTTGCCTCTATGATTGGTCCACGGTATGACTGGTCATTGCCGTACCTTGCCTGGATATTCTTCTTTCAGATAATTTCTGGCACATTGTGTTCCAGAAAAGAAAACGTTAGTGTCCTTTCCGATGCAACGGTAGTGATTGTGCCACTTTTCTTGTCATAAAGTTTTGTTTGTTTACGTGCCAATATCGGGGGTAGCTTTGCGTATATGTACAAACAGAGTTACTCCAACCAACGTAAGGAAGCTTATATGGCACCTGCATCACACCGGCTTCTATATTACGTGTTCCAGATGTCTGTCTTTGTTCAGACGTAAAGAAAGCAGATTGAGGTCAGAAGAGAACGATATATCCTATTTCTGCAATAGATTGGTGAATGAATGGAAGGCGAAAGATGAAAACCATGGTACCGTCACCTGGTTTCAAGTACGGAAACAGATCCATCAATTAGGCTGGTTAAATACATTGCAAACACGGTGGTGCACATTCATTCATTCATTCATTCATTCAGTCATTTGTGGTTCACAGCAACTGTAATTGCAAATTTCTTGTTTACGAAATGGAGTGGTAATAAAGTTCACATACCTGTACTATATTCATACATTCTAAAAGATATCATGAACGACTAGGCATTCCTATTTTTCTCCTTTCGCACCCTTCACCTACACAGTTATATAGAAACGGCCATTCCAGTCTTGAATGTTAACGTACCATGTGCTCAATGTTGCCCTTTAGTTAAGGAAAAAGATAGGTTATTTATTTCAGTGAGGGTGCACCTACGTTTATAGAGATTCATCACTACCACCTGGCACGCGGTGAATACCATTTGATGATGTCTTCCCTATATTTCGCGAGAGACACTCTTCACGGTTGTCTAATGGCAAAAACAATTGTATATGTTTTATAACAGGTTAGTAAGGGTGCGTCTTCATTGCTCTGCTGCAGATATCAGCCAGAACAATTTCATAAATTGTTTTTTTCTTGAAGCTAAGCTCGTGTAGTTCACTCTATTCACTTTTCTTTACTTTGCACCTCGTCAAAGAAAGAATAGCTGCTGCCAAGCGCGATGATTCTGGACATCTGCCTTCCTTACTACAGAAGTGGCCTGCACGGGAAACGTCCCTGGAGTATGGCCAAAAAATCTAGCGGACACACCCTGCGGGCAACGTCTGGCGTGCTATTGCAACCGGTGGTGATGTTGACTCACTCCGGTAAATGATGCAGCAGCTTTAGCATCAGTAGCATGAAACCACACACGTGACAAGAATATCAAGTGCAACAAATACGGCATGTCATATAGGACAAAATTCTGCTCAGAAAAGGGTATCTCGCTGAAGGGTGGGTCTTGAAGTCACTGATATATTCTCAGATAGCACCCTGGTATGGAATGTTGCAGGAAACGGTACAAAAGCAGTAATGTACGCCTGTCATCCCTCCATTTACCATTTTTTTTTAAACCAGACGTGTTAGGAAACAGTTTAATGCCACCACTCGTTTCAGAAAACGTGAGTACAACAGTATACTGCTGAAAATAATGCGCAAAGTACGAACGCAGCCTACTTTTAAAAGTATGCTTTGTCTCACGTTGCTTCAAGAAATAGCTCGCTTTCGTAACTTCGAAACATCGGTCACCAAAAACGTTTTGAAGCGGAGTTGCTGCTACATGCGTGGGTGTGGCGCTTGGCCTTCGACAGTACATGCATTGTCATTTGACGAGGTTAGCGGTATGCAGGCCTTTGACGGTAGTTTAATTCAGCTGAGACTTATTTTGGCAGGGCCAGATGGCGCTTGTCTGGTATATTTCTTCGAATTTCAAATGGCCGTAGCATGGTAGCTTTTAGCGAAACAAATTTTCTGGTTAAACAGATGCTTACCGAACGAGGCCATCCCCTTGTAACTGAACATGCGTGTCACGGACTACTGAGGTAACGGCATTATATGCTTCTTGCCTGAATGCATTACACCGCAATATGTCTTCCAGCAAAACCCACGCCGCCCCACCATCGATTTATGTTCGCAGGATGAGCGCTAATGAATTTTTCTGTAGTCCCGGCATTTGTTTGTGTCAGCGTATAGCTGGCAATCGATGGGCAAGGTTCCTTATGCCAAGCAGGGGGCAGAAACATTCTCTTCAAATTAGCTCATTAAGTCACTATTTATCTTTCAGCTGTGTTGCGGGACTGCCAAAGGATGCACCTGACAGGCGTTAATGCACCAGCCTTCTGATTCCTACAAACTACATTGCTTCTCATAGTCGCGTTGGTCCGTGTCTACGAACGGTATCGTAGAAGAGGGAAAACATAACCATTCATATGGTAATACGTTCAGTACAAGTGGCTGTTATATCAAGCACTACTGGCTTAATTAAATTAGAAAGCTAGTTTTTCTTGAATATCGGGTATGTCCTTATTGCTGTAGGTTGAATATTGCTCACGTGAATTTATCAGTCGTTTTTTTATTCCTTTTCTGTCTTTCGGCCACGAAGCCTGGAGGCTACTCGTATGGGTACAGCCCTGCCCACGGCGAAGGCGGTGGCGCATCGTGGCGTAAGGAGTCTGCAGACGCCGCGGGTAACGTGATCGGATCGTACGGCTTCAAGGACCCCGACGGACGGGTCAGGTTAGTCACGTACGCGGCCAACCAAGACGGCTTCCAAGCGAACGTCCAGTCGAACGAGCCTGGTTTGCCACAGCGCAATGTCGGGCTTGGGGCGGGAATCACCCAGTGGCCCATTCCTCAAGTTCCCGCCCACGCACACCGTGCCGGGGCACATTCAGGAACAGAGGGAACAGGTCCCCACCATGGGTCTTGGTCTACCGGCACCCGTCCTCCAGTCACTTTGAGGCATGCTGATGTAAGAGTTGCTGTCGTGGTCACCGTTTATTGTTATGAGCAGAATAATAATGGCTCCGGCCGGATTAAGGGAACTAATATCTTTCGTTATGACACGAATCGAAAGCTGGGTCCTTACTCTCGATTCGCACAGCATGTCGTTGTGGACAGGTGATGAAAAACCTGTGAATTGAATGGCATCCACTCCGTGCATTACAAGGGTGCACACGTTTCTGAAATCCAAAACTCTTCGTGCACGGCTCTGGGGGTGTAAACCACTTTTACATAGAAACAGGAGGGAGGCTTCCTTATTGTACGCTGCAATACCACCATCGAAGAAGCAGTTCCAATAAAAGAATAAAAATAACATTGGTGCCGTACAATAGCGAGCTGTTCCTCGTCTTAGTTAACTTGACTGCACATGCTAAGTTGCTAGTTTAAAATATTTTGAGTTACAGTTATTCCGATTCATTTCTTCATTGAATTAGTTTGAGCTGATAATAAATAAGCCGTCAATACGCAAGCTCCGCTCAGCCTAAATTTTTATGAAGAACAGTGCACGGGAATAGTCCACTCACCCTAATTATAATAAGGAACGTCGAATTGAAATGACGCATAGAAAAGCTTGTGTAACACGCAGCACTTTAGTCGTTCCTATTTATTTATTAGATAAGCGAGAGCATGAACAACATAAAATAAATAATGCAATTAACGCTGTGAATGAAAATGCTTGCATAACTCAGGCAACACTGGCAATCGGTTATTACTAACATAAATAGTTTTCGTTTATGAAGCACGAGAGCAATAACATATTGTCAATAAGATCGAATTATAGCAACTTAGTCAACTTACTTTTATTTACAGGCCTCTGTGGGTGCCCCGTACAGATTTTCGTACGACTCGAGTGGAATTGGAGGCCCCTTCCAGCAAGAGGTGGGAGATGCCCTGGGAAGCAACAGAGGCATTTATGGGCTGTATGGTCAAAGAGTGAATTACGTCGCCGATGCGGATGGATTTCGTGCCAGCGTCCAGTCCAATGAGCCGGGCGTTGGCAATACCAAGAGTGCTACTAGCCTCGGATCACCTTCATCCGCATCTTCCGGAAGGCAGGAGGATGGAGATAATGGGCTCATATTTCCACCTCCGTACCCAGGTGGTCCTGGAGCATCTGGCTCGGGGTCCCCTGGCTATGGCACCGATGAAGTGAGCTTGTGCAGTGTATTTTCGTTGCTCCTCGGAAATTCAAACACACAACACACACACACACACACACACACACACACACACACACACACACACACACACACACACACACACACACACACACACACACACACACACACACACACACACACACACACACACACACACGCGCGCGCGCGCGCGCGCACGCGCAGGCAAAAAAAAACGTTTTGCAACAAGGCACGGTATGGTACTTCCACAGACTTTAGAGTCAGGGTGTGCTTCTTCTGTGACGTAGCACTCAACTTGCACTAGGGGAAGATTGTAGGAGTGGATCGTCACGACAGAGGGAGCTTTCTACACGCGAGGGTTTCGTGCATGTAGCTGCGGAAAGTAGTTTAGTAGCACACTGCTACGAGTTACAGTATACATGAATTGGTTTATCGAGGAAGAACTTGTACCAGGGAGGTCAAGATTAAACCCCACTGCACTGAAATATATTGTAACAGAATAGAAAGTTGGGCGAGTTGGTGTATATTCATATTAAAAGAAAAGCGGCGCACAAAAAAAAAGGACGTGCAGGACGTGGTTTAAAAGGACGTGGTTTAAAAGGACGTGCAGCTAGGAAAATCGATCGGGAAAAAATGAAGTTCGCAGTAATTCTTTATATGCATAAATTGGCACATGGGTTAAAAAATGTTGGTTCCCGCTACGAGTTGATGTGGTTTTTAGGGCACCCAATACATTGGGAAAGATATGTGCTTTGGTGTCAAATCAGCTAGACAAGAAGGACAAGCCAGATGTAAAGAAATGTGCCGTAAACCATAGAAATAAGTATGTGCCTTGCGCTGTGGGGGTGGTGTACCGCATTCTTTTATCTTGTGGCCTTCATTATGTGGGACAGACGGGCCGCTGTATCAATAAAAGGTTGCGGGAGCACTATCTCTCTTTGCATAACGGTACGCCCTCCCATTTGGCTTCGCATTGTGCCACGTGTGGGTGCACACCTCTTCTGTCTAACACTGTTATTATTTTTAAGCACCACGATCAATTCACCCGTGAGGTGTCTGAAGCCTATCATATTAACAAGTCACGTGATGCTTGCGTAAGCCAGACCTCGGTTACACTGCACAAAAAAATAGTTCACTTTTATCGATGAGCGTATCACTTAATCTCGTTGTACCTCACTTGTCATGCGCGGCTATTACTTTTTAAATTCTTGTTGCTCGGATTAAACTTTCAGTTGTGAGTGCAGCGCTGTGTGTGGTTCTCTCTTTGTCTCCGTCTTTTTGTGCGCCGCTGTTCTTTTAATATGAACTGAAATATATCTCTGGATTGGTTCAATCTTCCAACAAAGAAGTGTTTCGCATAGAAAGCATTTTTCTCATGCTCCTGAGATCAAGACACGGGGCAGGACATTGCACAGGAACAAACAGTTGGGTTTGTCATGCGCGTCTGCATAAAATACAACGTGTCACACAATGCGCGAGCCACCGTGGGTGCTCTAACTGTGATTCTACGCGACGATCGGACGTGTATTACACTGGCATGCCTGCTACTTGAATATATGGAGTTGTGTTCTCACAGCATAACAATGTTTAACCTTTGCTGGTGCATTGTTGGCGGAAACCAAAGGCTTTAGCTAGGACTAAAGGAAAACGTTTGCTCAAGAATCGATATGAAGCATACGGGACAATCGGGAACATCCCACTTAAATTGGGAATCGATTTTATGCGAAGCATTCGGAGGGAAGGTGACTGTGCTCTTATAATTATTTTAGAGAAACGCTGCAAAATGACGCGAAAGATACGTACAGGTGTTCTAGGCACAAGCAAATGTTAAAGAGTCACGTGTTTACAGCTGCGTAATGATGCCGACAGCAACACGGGTATTTGCAACAACTGAAGCGGTAAGCTGATAACGAGCCTCTGTGGGATGCCGCTTTGCCAAAATAGTCGTCAAGCCGACGGGACGGCTGTATGATAGGAGTACCTATGAAGCACAGTTTGTTAGATTGAATAGCCAGCACTGCAACCAGAATTGACGTTTCACGAACATTACGGTCAGCTTGAAAAGCAGTTTCAAGACCTGGCGTGGCTCAGTGATAGAACCTCCCGTTCTTTCACTTAGCCTTTCCCTCTTTCTCCGTTAGTGTTAGCCTTCATTAAAAAAAAGTTTTGCTTGCGTTAGGAATCTGATTGACATTCATCTTTGTTGCTCCCCAGGGATCAGGAAGGCCTGACGACGACGGCGTTAGAACGACTGTCGGGTCCAACGAGCCAGGATTCGACGGTGCCCAGAATCCCGCAGATGTGGACGTCTACAATATGTCAGGGCTAGTGGGAATAGGTAAAGAGGCAAACAATTGTTACTGGCTATCTGTAAAGGCTTCTTGTGCAGTAATCCCTCATCCATGGCAGGCCTGAATTTCGACTACCGGTCATAGAACCGCATTTTCGTTGGTGTTCATTTTACTTCTCTGAGTCTATTTCGTTCATGTGTGTCATGGTGCTTCTTTGTTTTTCTTGTCACTCGATCCCTCGTTGTCTCTGACGACTTCTGGTAATGTCATGGTGGCAAGAACATCAATAATAAACAATGATAATGTCAAGCCGATTAGGTCTTTAGTGGTCATTAGCATGATCTTCATGGTTTAATAAACCTATTCATCTACATGTACATGTACTCATCTACATGTATATGCGGTAATGCGAGATATATTTGTGCATTATTATATTTGTGGTGACAGTTACGAAACAAACTGGCCCTATATGATGCCTGTCATGACATCTTCAATACGTCTCCTTTATATACCCCCAGTCTTCATATCTACGAGTTAAATTGTTCAGGAGGTACCATTGGCGATCAAAATGGTTTCATCTCAATAACAAACAAGTCCTCGTGTGAGTATGCGATTCTTCAAGCATAATTCACTCCCGGCTTCAGGGTCAGCGAAGGCATTAAGGGTAACCTATGACTAGTGGCTTTTCGTACGGCACTGGCAACTTCAACGTTTTTGCCGTGTTCTCAAAATACAAGTGCAGTGTTTCGTGTAACTTTAAATGGGGGTGTTCTGCTGTGCCATAAGCCTTTTGATTTATCCGCAGCTTTAGTGTTCTCTGGTCCTCCCGGCTCGGCTCCCGCTGGAGCAGCACTCATTCCACCAGCTGATCTCGGTATAGAAGGGCGCAGCCTTCCGGTTGGTCCTACAGGGGTTGGATTTCTGGCGCGACCCGGAACAGCTGGACCTGTTTACACTAATAATGGGCAGCAAGGCGTAAGCGTCATTCACTACTAATATGTGGAGGTGTAAATAAGCATTGTCCAGTAGTTTTTGTGGGAATTGTTCTCCCTTACAAAGTTGCTCCCCGTACGCTAAACGTCGAATATTTTGGTGATACCAGTATTAAATGCGTAAACTTATCACGAAGTTTCGCGGCCTTGGTTACAATAAAGTCGTAGCTTTCTCTCACGTTTGTTTAGAATGAAAGTGCTGAATGTGGGACAGTTTACTCTATTCAAGTGATTTGTAATAAACAAGTATGTACCACTGCTCAAGAAGAGAGTCGTAGTAATATCTTCATTGAACAAAACAGGCGACCTTGTTCTTCAGGGTATGTTTATAAAAAAGCTGCCAACTCTGCCATTTTTTTCTGAATGTTATGAGAAGTCACTCAAAAGCCAAATTCAAGTCTCCAGTAATATTTTAAGCATTCTGTTTTGCAATTCTTTCAACAAACTTGAAACAGCTCCCCTTAACAAAACAAAAAGGACAGAATAGCACCACTCTCGCCCCGCTTCCAACTGATAACACGTGTGACTTCCAACTTTCGGAAACTGGTCAGTCATAGTGAGTTCTCTTTTTTTTATACGTCATAGCACTTTTGCGTGGAAAGTGATACACGTTTAAATTATTTAAAACAACTCCACTGTTATCGTAACTAATGCGCGCAACTCAGTGGTCTCGATTGATATGTGGGGTTTAACGTCCCAAAACCACCATACGAGTATGAGAGACGCCGTAGTGGAGGGCTTCGGAATTTTATACCACCTGAGGTTCTTTAACGTGCACCCAAATCTGAGCACACGGGCCTACAATATTTCCGTCTTCATTGGAAATGCAGCTGCCGCAGCCGCGATTCGATCCCGTGACCTGCGGGTCAGCAGCCGAGTACCTTAGCCACTAGACCACCGTGGCGGGGCAACTCAGTGGTCTCAGTGTCCAATAGAAGAATCATAATAATGGTTGAGGTTTTATGCCCGTAAATCAGGATATGAATATAGGATGCTGTACTGGATGGTGTCCAGAACATAGACCATCAGAAGTGATTTAAAGCGCGCCTAAATCAAACCACATGTACCCCTAGCAGTTTGCCTACGTCGAAATGCGGCCGCCGTGATTGGGATTGGATGCTACAACTTTCAGGTGAAGAGCCGAGCACCGAGCATGCTAGAAGAGTCAAGAAAGCTCGAGCCCCTTCCCCTTCCAAATTTTTTTCAGTGTTGCTTGCGCATATAAACACGCACATATACATACGCACGCAAGCAAATACATAAAGTGCAAAAAACTTCCCCTACCTTCCCCACCAATACAAAAAATGCTGGCTACCCCTGGAGCATCGTAAACACTTCACCGTGGCACCGCAAAGATAGCAAACAGAGAGCAGCATTCCTGAGTTTTTCGAACAGCCACAGCTGCGTAAAGAATTTAAGACCTTGACGGACCTCCGGCGCAGGCCCGTGTTTTGCGTCGATCTTTTTCTCCCCGTTTCCTTCATCTGTCAGCACTCAACTCCGTAATGGGGAAGTTAATGTGGTCGGACTATCTGGAAAATTCTACGAGAGCGAGAGGGAGAAAGAGAGAGAGAGAAACTCATACCAGCTACGTATTTTTTTTTCATGATGGCTTCTATTTTTTGTTAGCGTAACGGCAAACGTGACGCTGAGCTTTTCTGTCTTATGTGTAAGAGCTTCTATGACAAGAGCTAGCAAAACTTTCAGAGCGCCTCCAAATTGAGCCAGGTTTCTTTCTGATTGTGGGTACTATATCTCCTCAGGGCTCCGGTGTGTACAACTTTGCCTACGCAAACGGCCAAGTCGTTGGACCACGAACGCAGAAGTATGGAGACGCTGAGGCAAATAAAGAGGGATCGTACGGCGTCACAGTCGATGACGACAGATTCCGCAACGTCGACTACGTCACTGGGACAAATGGATTTAGTGCCAGCGGTGAAACGAACGAACCTGCGGTGGACGGAGCCCAACGTCCCGCCGATGTTGACATTACCAAGAGTTCGGAATCAGCGGTGACAGCACCAACGGGCGAATCCTCGGGCCCCGATGGCTCTAGCCTACCTACAGGTACAACGAGCATCGGCGATTTGCCCGAACTTTTTGTATAAACAACTATCGCAGCTCAAGTAAGCCAACGTTGTGCAGTGCTATGTTGTTGTCCGTTACCCTGTTGCATTGATGTGAACCCTCGTGAAACTTTAAAAAGGTTTGCTCAACCTGAAACAATTCATGAGAAACATCCCACTTCTCTTATTGGCACTAAACAGGCTCCAAAGGCTTCACTTTCCAAATACTCACACAACTGACACATACAAGCTTGCATATATTACAAGAACATTTTAGTCTCAAAATGAGCATTATTTATAGTTATGCAAGCGTTTCATTTGTCGCTCGGCCATGCACACAAACGGCATTGCATTTTCGTAGTACCTCATTCACAGCACACAGTTCCTCCCCACACTTTGTCAACAATATTGTGAGCAATGAAGTTTAGCTATGAAACAGCAAGCTCTGAGTTCCTCCCCACACTTTGTCAACAAATATCGTCAGCAATGAAGTTTAGCTATGAAACAGCAAGCTCTGAAGAGGGAAACACCTCTGTCGACAATGTCTCCCCCCTCTCTCTCTCTATCTATCTCTCTTTCTCTCTCTCACACACACACGCACGCGCACGCATACACACACAAACACACACACACACGCACACACACACACACACACACACACACGCACTCACACTCACACTCTCTCTCTATCTCTTTCTCTCTCCCTCTCTCTCTCGAAGAAAACGTTGGAAAAAGGCCTATTTTTTACATGGTGCACCCAAAAGCACAACAATTAGGTCAGTTGAATTTTAATAATTAGCACAGAATATATCTCGCTCTCGTAATTTTTTAATGGACGTAGTCACTTCCATGTGACTTCACCAATTTTTCAGTCTTTTAACTTGGGAACTAATGAAGTTATCTTCGGCTTTTGTTGTATCTCTTCGACCATTCCAGGATCTGGTGGATTTCAAGGAGTTCATGGCCACGTTATCCCCGCTGCTCCTCTTCGTCCAGCGTTAACGGGACAACCAGGAGTGTTATTGGTTCCTGGGTCTGCCAGTTATCCCACTGTTCAGGGACGAGCTTTCGTCCCGGTTGGTTCAGCGGGCCCTGCCTCGCCGGGGCTGCCAGCTGTCTCTGGGGTTCCCGGCAGTTACGGATTTAACGTTATTCACAGTTATCCATCTGGCACCGGGGCACCGGGTCTGAACGTGCCGGTGTCTACTACCAACGTAATTCTCCCCTCGCCAGCACTCAGTGTAAGTGATTGTGATATACATGACAGGAAACATTGGGTTAGCAAAGCTTAGCGGAACAAATGCTGTTAGAGTATTATGGCAACGCTAAAAGCAGTGGTCGTTCAAAGGAGAGTAAGGGGACAGTAAAAAAAAGACTGCTTTATTCTTTTACGAATGATACTCTGCGTAAACTCGAATGTAGAAATATTCCATCTGCGCTCTGGTGCTTGTGAGACTTCAATCGTCTTTCTAATCTTTGCCTCCGAGCAGGTTCTCCTGATAATCTCGCGTATATGATTGCGTCCTGCTGCTGCAGAAGTAGTGGATGTGTAGGTTCGGAAAGTAGTAAGAGAGGCCCCAAGGCCCCACAATATGTGTATACCGATAACTGCAGACAACTATTTTCGATACATTCAAATAAAGAAAATACAATGCATCTTCAAGTTTATTTTCTTCTAGGATGATTTATGATTTGTGTGATGAAGAAAATTACTCTTTCACTTTCATGTTTCTCCATGTAGCCAGTTGGTGGCTACAGTTTCGGCTACACCGGTGGGCCCGGAGGAGCCGTTCATCGCGAAGCGGGTGACACTTCAGGGACAAACAGTGGAGTGTACGGCTTCAATGGCGAGGGTGGGGCAGTCCGCAACTTGAACTACAGCCGCCAACGGCGGGGAATTCCGGGACAGCGTACAGAGAAACCAGCACGGTATCGACACATCCCAGAACCTCGCCGGCGGTTTTGTCGGCGCTCTTAGAGGTGCGTTGCCAATTTCGGTGCCAGCTTCCAAAGTCCTAAACGCACCATTTGCTGGGCATCACGTACCTCGTGGCGGTCACTGATACGATGGTAATATACGCACGTTTATGGATGTGACCTATAATACGCAGTGGTATACCGCGAATCTAGGAAACTGAACCGGCAGACTTGGATAGTGGGTTGAAATGCATGTAACCTAAACGACAGCGTGAAAGATGGGAACCAGAAAGACAAAACACACGTATGACGTAGTATGTGCTTATGCTGCTTGGCGCCGTCTTTTGCTCTATCGTTAAGTTCTAGGGAATGTCGGGAATGCTTTGAGACAGAACCACGAACAAAGAGGATTTTCTTACATGATTTAAGTACCACGTCCACACCAGGATGTCGCTGAAGTTAGCTATTCCAAAACGCCTAACAGTGTACTGTGTACATATGCACAGGGCACCTTTGTTCAGTGAATTTTCTGAGATATGCTGGAATGTGCACTTCCTCTACACGTCAGTGAGCATGAACACAGAGCATTCTGTATGCCCCGCAATGCCATAATAGTTCTCTAAAAAAGCCGTTGCTGAAAGACCGACGCGAAAGCGCTAAATCATTTAAAAGTGAAGTGTGTGTGTGTGTTTGTGTGTGTGCGTGTGCGTGCGCGCGGAGGGGGAGGGTCAGAGGTTGGGAATGTTCAATTCACGCACGTGACTTCATGTTTATTGTTATTGTTACTTGGACCTCAAAATTCTCCGCGGTAGCGTTGTCGTCCATCTTTTTTCAGTATTATGTGCCGCTCTTATATGTATTCTCGTATACATTGTGCTAATTACAAAAACAGCCTCTGCACTTGAAAAAATTGAATGGCTTGCTTAGCCTGCGCTCTACTACCGTCAGGAAAAGATTATTTACAGAAGTCTGTAGTAATGTGCCCACCACGTGCATTACTGTAAGGACACCTATTTTTTTTTACATGTTTCTTCTGTGAGTCAATAAAATGTGTTACGTGTGCGTATGTGCTTTATATAGCTAGTCTTCCGCTGTGTTTCCGACTTCATTTCTTAGCATACGGTTCGGGCAGTGATAGTCGGACCACGGTAAGCATAAGAAAGAAAATACATAAATTCCACTATACAAATGACTCGTTCATACCACTGCATTATTATTATGGCCGCGCTATTCTAAGTTTGTGAATTTGGTCCCCACGAACCAAAGCGGCCACGTTGTTCCAGCTAACTTGGATTCAGTTCCACTTAAGCAATAAGTGCTTCATCAAAGGGAACAACATGAAATACTGTCTTCGTGCTTATTTTGGTTTCGATGTATCTTGGTTTCATAAGAAAGTGCTGAACAATGAAACAAGCCTCTGATTCCATTCCTTTTTTTTTAAACACAAAAGAATTTCTTGGGGTACTTCAACACAAACGATTTGGTCTGTCTGTCCCTCTTTCTGTGTATTGGTCCGTTTGTCCGCTGTAACGATACTTCAAACGGCACTAAACAATATCCCAAATGGCCAACCACATCCGCAGCATCCGCTAATATTGCTCAAGTTTCAGCGTTCATACTTTTGCAATTGTCAATTAAAAAGAAACTATTGTGCATATCTGAGGCACCATAACAACACGTAGATATTTTGTATGTTGTTACGAAGCACGCCGACGACGAGCTTACGAAGGGCGCCACGAAACTCGCCGCTTACAAGGACACCGGCCGCGCCGACAGCGTAGAGACTCGAAGCAACGAGATGTCTTCTCTCGCAAGCATGCATCGGCTTCTCTCTGACGCCTAGGTCAACTGCTGGCGACGCGCCGCTTGGCTTTTTTTTTTATAGGCACCGGGTGGATCTTTGCGTCACCAACGTCCAACCAGAAGCGCCGCTGGCCGTGATGTCAGAATCCTCCAACGGGGACCCGCCGCTGCGCGTGGTTGCACCCAAGGTCGAGGGATGTTGCCACGCTCTGCGTAAGACTCGCCAGACTGGAAGGCGCCGATTGCTTCGACGGGCTCGTGGGCTGAGGGAGCTCGCTGTGCGTTGCGCAGGACAGACCGGTGCCGCTGCTCGATGACGTGGTTGAGTTAATGGCATCAGGCGGGCTCGATCGCTGACCTTGACACAGATTGCCTTTGCAGAGGCATTAACGTTCGGCGTGGACTCCCGGCGTAACAATGTGTGTCTTTATGCTAGAGAAGGCACACATAAGTAATTCTAAAAACCGTAGCGTTTATCACGCTGCGCTGAAAATGCAACGGGATGCTCAAAAAGGCATCTATTTCCAACGCTTTCCTAAGACGACGTGGTGGTGGCACCTGCCCATGGCTTTGCGTTCTACAGCTTATCGCCTCCCAGACAGGCGTGCACGCCTTCCTTCATCTTTGAAGATAACAGCCACATAGCGCTCGTGTTTAAAGTGCCTCGATTCGCTCATTCGCCTCCGCTGCATGGATCGAGACTCTCTAACGCAGCACCTCCAGAATACAATTCACCGATTTGCTCATTCGCCTCCGCTGCATGGATCGAGACTCTCTAACGCAGCGCCTTCAGAATACAATTCACCGATTTTCTCGCACAGAACATCAAATAAACGTTTTCTTCACTCTCTCCAGCCGCAAGACTATCATCTTTCGGCGACATTTGCAGTGAAAGATGCAGATACGGGGCCAATTTCTCGCTTTAGTTTATTTCAGTGGTTTAAAGAAAAGCATCATTATTCAGTGCTAGAATGCTCTTTAAAAGAAGTAATTTTGCTTGTGCCATTATCTAACTAAAATATTGAACATATAATTTTTATGTATCCCGTGTTCCAGCAAGTGAATCTACTCATCTATGGATCCACCGGTACATACATACATACATACATACATACTTACATACATACATACATACATACATACATACATACATACATACATACATACATACATACATACATACATACATACATACATACATACATACATACATACATACATACATACATACATACATACATACATAAGTTGAGGAATCTGATCCACACTTTGTCACAATGAACTCATTTACTGAAGTAAAAACTTACAAGCGGGTTGTCTTTTACAGTAGCGTAATATATGTACATTAGACATGTATAAACGAGTGTGGGGTATTGGTGTCACATTCTGCAGATTGACGCATTTTAGATAGAGAGCAATTCACAATATTTGATGTGCAGTTAAGAAGCTTCGTTCATTAAAACCTTTACACAAACTGGCACACGGAATTTTCACGAAAAGCAACTTTCGCTTGCATTATGCTTGTACGAAATTTGAAGATGCGCACGGCAATGCTTTTTTTATCATTGAATGGTGCCCTCGGCGAATGAAACCAGCGGTCTCGAGCTCAGCAGTGCAATGCCTAAGAAATTCAGTACCCTGGCAGATGTCACGGGAACTGTGTTGTATAAACTCTATAGTAAAGTTGAGTATGCAGTGTATGCACGGTACACTTGTTCGAGCATTTATCTATTTATTTGCTTGTAAATACTGCCACAAAACTTAGAAGGAAAATAACACATTTTAACAAAAAGAAAATAACAGATTATAAAAAAATACCAACAGTAACTACATATTACCACAAAAAATAAATAACATTTATTCAGAAATAGATCACTTGGGCAGTCACGTACTGTTACGAGCCGGAAATGCCAGAATCATTTGCCGTGGTAATATTGGAGTCACAGCGCTCGGCTGCCGACCTGAAGATGGCGGGTTCAGTACCGGCCGTGGTGGTCGAATTTCAATGGAATCGAAATTATGGAGGCAAGTTTAGAGTCCTCCTTATCAACACACTTATATTACGGTGCGGTACGTAAATCTGCGGATATAGACATTTATCAGCATTACACGATTGAATGGTATCAGAGAAAAATGCTTCTCGTGAACAAATGCGTGTGAGAAACTTACGGCGAGGTATTTAAGTTACGATATTGTCTAGTTGATGAGGGTGCGGTAAAAGTACTGTAATGCCGCGGAGAAAAACGCGCTAAGTTAATTGCTATGGCGTCCCCCTGAATAGATGGTTTCAGGTTCACCATTTTTCGTTCACTATGGGTGCGCGATAATTGGGAATTTTTTTTTCGAAAATTTACTCCCTGGTCTTCTGATTTCAGATAAACCAGAAGCAGCTATGTTAGATAGCATACACCAATGCGCACGCATCGGTTTCACAAGCACACCATACTCTATTATACGAAATGCCTCAGAGCCTACGTGCCCCTCGTGATAGCTATAGTATTGGATACCACAGCAGGCTGCTTGTCGCATACAAATGAAGAACACAAGCACCGCAAAAGAAAAGCTGTGCCTTGTTACATTCCCACCGGCGTCTTGACGCGGCGGAAAAAGGAGTGGCGCCACCGGAGGCTCGCGTTCCAGTCGCGGCTGCCTTAGGTGTCGCCTCCAATGCGATAAGAATCTGACACATTTCTACATGGTCAACGGCGATACGACAAACACTTGTGTGCTCCGCAATGAAAGAGAGAGGTACGTTCATAAGGGAAGGGCACGAAAGCTGACAGCAATCGAAGCATCTCGTTTGCTACCTTACACTAAGTCTGTCTTTCAAGGCTCTCTCTACATATTTCTCGCTGTATTTCTATGATATATCTTGTTTTCTTTTCTCTCCTTTATTTTTCTATTTCTTTTAATGCTATCTTGTTTTCCTTGCCCTCTTTTCATTTCTCTCTTTCTTTAAATGTCTTCCTTGTTCTCTCTCTCCCTCATTCTGTAGTGGCTCCCTCTCTAATCTTTTTGAGTCTTTTTCCCCATTCTTCCTGCCTGTTTTCCTTTTTCTCTCTCTTCCTACCTCTCTCTACCTACGACACACGCAAACCTCGGCCATCGAAGCTCCGTTGGTAAACGCCAAGTTTGGATGTGCCACAAAATGGTAGAAATCCCCCTAAACTCACCAAGCCCGACCCACTAAGTATTACCGGTGGGAACACGCGGGTAACAAACACCGATAAGAGGCGGCACTTTGCAGCTTCCCTTGCTAACTATATATCTGTTCCGACTGCTAAGGCGGTAGTTGAGTGTGTGTCAGTTAGAGGGTAACGATAATTTGCAATCTAGAACAATCAGTGATCATGACAGCTTTGCTATAAAATAAATTTTCCTGTAGTCGAAAATACATGAACAGTTTCAAAGCATGCGATTCTACTTTGACATCTACGACAACACATGCAAGGTCTCTGATATAGAACCTAAAACACTCCACAAAGCTCTAGGAACGTGAGCTCGCTGAGCAGCGATTAGGCAAGGCCTGGTCGCTCCGACGCGGGAGACCTAACCCGGGTCATCAATCTGAAGGAGCCCCAATATATATATAATTTTTGCAACCAACGAGTGAGAGCTTCATGTAACAAACACAGTATCATTACTTACGACAGACATAAAGCATTTATTTGGTTGGAAGAATTGCAAGCGTGATAGGTGGCTATGCATTGTTAACTCCTCTTCTCATACTTCATAAAGATTCTGAAAGCTAACGTCATA
Source organism: Rhipicephalus annulatus (assembly GCA_013436015.1). Lineage (NCBI taxonomy): Eukaryota > Metazoa > Arthropoda > Arachnida > Ixodida > Ixodidae > Rhipicephalus > Rhipicephalus annulatus. The sequence goes on from WOVY01013613.1 coordinate 68,004, forward strand.
AACAATCCGCATCCAATGACCATCGTCTCTACGTAATATAGGTGTGGTTACCATGTATCGTCGCAAGCTAGGACGTTATTAGGTTTTCACTCACACTCATGAATTATATCGCCGCCCAAGTTCAAAAACTAAGACTTGGAACCACACCCATAGCGTTCCTTTTCCCACGCTTTTATAAATGCGGGTGCCACTTTCCGGCTGCTACATTTATGTATGCATCCGTATGCCGTAAAGCCAACCGAAACGGCTGTGGCGGCTCGGCCGAAGCGTCCCCAGTTTACAAGGTTTCTTGCCTTCCCCGAGCATATTGTCTCTCTCCCAGAGAACGTTCGCTGCGGTCACCGAGGTTCTCTGAATGTTCTTAATCGCGCGAGCTGTAATCGATTCTGGTCGTTGAGATCGTCGCCGATAGCATCCGTGTTCGGTTGCAGCGGGGAACGCGAAGGGGAATTGAATCGATGACGCCCAGATAAAAGGCGAAATGGAATCGGTGTTTTTATGCAGTTGTCTTGGACGGTGCGACGAAAAATGCAAATAGGCGAACTCGAGATAGGAAAAGTCCGCGCCGAGGTAGCGGCCGCCCGAGAGGACAATGGTTACTTCTCGGTTTCCATCAAATGGGAGCCCTCCCCAACAATGGTGGGCTGTCTTTGTAACCTTGCCCTCTACTTAACGCAAACACCAACTGGCGACTGGCGTCTGTATATCTTCTGGCCATCTCTCTTTGTGTAATACGTTCTCGGTACAAGCTGTCCACCATCCACGACACATTAACGACCACTGTGAATCCTCGTTTACATCATCGAAAAAAACGGCTTTTGCCTTTAGTTAAGCAAAAAAAAAGGAGGGTGGGAGAGGCAACGGGTGTTTTGAAACGAGTGACCATGGTTTTTAGTGCTCTGGTCGTTGAAGGTGAGGAGGATTCGACCACTTTAATAGACGAGGCGTCGTAAAGTAAGTGTCTGGCTCGTGAAAGTGAATAAGCATAGAGCGAAGAGTGTTTAGTGAGGGTCGAACGTATATCTCTGCTGCTCTGTATAATGCGACTCCGTATATTGGCAACTGGCGCCATTCAAAGTAGCCGAGCGAGAGGCGTTGCTGGAAAGAGTGTATGCGTATATTAGTGTGCCGACGGTCAGGTATGTTCGTGTACGGGGCTCTCGCTGAGAGTGCAGTAAACGAGGCGAGCGTGAGAGGCGAAGTGTGTGTGTTTGTTTGGAAGAACCAGTTAAGCAGAGTCTTACCAATGACCGTTTCCACGAACGGCCAACACTACACGACGGTTAGCTTGGAGGCATCTGATTTTCAATAAGCTGTATACCAGTGGGTGAGAGATGGCGTGGCAGCGTTCGTGCCTATATCCTCGCGAGAAATCGTGAGTGTACGTGCTGTTTGAGTGGGGTATGTGTCCAAGATCTCGCGCGAGAGTACGAAAGAGTGAGAGGGCGAAGCATGGTTCACAAAAGGCACGTCCGTCCTGCACTTTCGCGAAAAACAAACGAACGCACACACGCACACTGCAGGACTTGTGCATACACATACCCGTAAGCCTGAGACACTTAAGAAGCAATGGGAATAAAACAATAAACAAGTAAAAAGAGTGGAGGAGCCTAAGACCCCGTCGAGGACAGAAGAATGACGCCGCTCATTGTGGCGGACTGTTCCTGCGCGGAATTTTAACGAGATCGGGAGGGGCCATGCCGAGAGTACCACCTGTGTATATATATATAAAAGGGGGACAGGTGGTTGCCAGCAGTGGTGGAACGAAAAAAAAGTGGGTTTGAAAATCTGAGCGATCCGGTGACAAACCACTCGGAGTATAACGGCCCGATCCGGATATACCGTCGGTGGCGTCGAGCAACTCGCAGTGGAAATCATGAAGGTGAGTACAGTGTAACACCAGTGTTGTGGACAGTGCGTGGTGCATCGGTGGTGTGAAGAACAAGGAAAATGAAAATATGGCGACGACATGATCGTCGAGTGCGCGTTCCAATTTCCGACCGCGCGCTGCCGTGCGCACGCTTCCGTGGGCGTTGCCCCTCTGATGGAAGCGTTACGCCTAACTGACAGCGGTTGGGGTGGTCGGGCTTGCTTGAGACAACTAATCTTCCGCACTGGCCGCTGACCTGCGTGACAGTTATTATGGGTTGGTGTGCATTGAAAATGCAATCTGCCTTCGATATCACTGCCGGGCCGAGGAACGAGGGTGCGATAATCCACAATTTAAAAATTGAATTATCTTGGCGGTGACCATCTAGGTCTATTGTTTCTCCCAGCTGCTTTTGTGATATAAAAAAGGCGTAAAGTATAACTTACGAAGCTTTCGGTTATTTTAATAAGACTATAAGATGCCTCTCGACGAGGGTACATGAAAATCAAATGTCAGAGGAAGAAGTCAGAGATACATATGACTGGAATGGCACTGAAACGTATCGTATGTCCATCTTCACATTGTCTTTGTCGCACGCGATTTTCATGTAGCCTCTCAAAATGATTCGAGTCCTCTAAATGAATGTAGCATTCTACTTTATGTACAAGTTTCATATATGACAGAAGTTTTTTTGAGAAAAAATAAATTCGCATCACTGTGGAAGTCAAGACGATTAGATAGCGTAACGTACGTCATTCTATGTCAAGAACGTGTCTCGTTTCTCGTTCTAAGCTGTTTATGGAAAATATAAAGAGGGTCAGAAATCGGCGCAACCCATCGTGTTAATCAATCAGTGCATGCGCCTAGCATTAGGTAGAAAAATTCAACCTTAATTGTATTCCTATCATCATTTCATTAAATATAACTTACAGAAAACGAAGTCAAGCAAAGTGTGGAGAATGTTATATCAAGTAATGTCGATGTAATTCAGATGAAATTAAAGTGGGCATTAATATATATTGACGCCCTAAAGAACCAAGCCTGCAACGACCGAATAGTCCTTTGATGCTCTACCAATTGAGATATGGTAATGGTGAACCTTTTGTGGACTTCATCGGGTATATCTAAGCATTTAAACCTTGGAATGGGCATCTAAACCTGGGAACCATGTCTTTTAGCAGGTATACTTATTCTTATCTAACAAAGAAAAAAAAAGCCTTAAAATTGTATTCACTCTTCACTGTTTCAGTACATCAGGATGTCTCAAGAACACACATGTTCCACAGATAATTGAAACGACGAATATTAACTAGAGACAGTAGCAGGCCCTATAAGTGCGTAATAAAAGAGGAAAGCCTACCTGGATATCCTAAGAAACGGAAAAAAGTATTTCATCCGTATGCGAATTCTTCACAAGAAATGTGCCAAAATGCAATTTATGAAAAGGGCCTTCAGGAGACGGGACGCAGTCTCACTTACGGCTAGGAGAATAGGCAAAAATGTTTTTCGGGGGAGAGGGGGGGCACTTAACTCCTTGAAATGGCCATTTTTCGCTCTGTAAGCCATGACAAAAAATCTTTTTTTTTGGGGGGGGGGGGGGGCTTGGTGCCGGTGTGCCACACCTCTGCGTACTCCAATGCCTCTGGTCATATGGGCAAGCTGCTATGGAGAAACCTTGACGTATGAAAGTATTGCGGGAATGCGATGTTCGCCAGCAATTCGCAAATTATGTTGACCTCTTCCAGGCCCACAGCAAGTAAATTTTTGAGAAGGAAGGTGGGGACGGGGGGGGGGGGCACTTACTTGAAACTTACTTCTCCCATTTCGACAAATATTTCCCGTACAATATCCCCTCGAAAAAATTTCAGAGTAAAAATATACTTGCCCCCCCCCCCCCCCCTTCCCTAGCTATGGGCGTGTCTTGTTCATAAACTTTAGAGGCGACTTGCCACAATCAGCCCAAGAAAACTTTCGAGGGCCTGTTTAACTATAATATGTAGAAAAACTATAATGCTTATTACCTTAATTGACAAGGAAACGTTATATATTAGGAAGCCTTTAGAAGCAGTGCACAAATAAACCTATCTGTACGAATGTTTTCCAGGGCGTAAATACATGAAGTTGACTCATAGAGCAAACACGTGGTTGACTCGTCTTTCATCTTAATCGGTGTAACACAAAAGTAAAACATGTACTTGCAAAATTATTTGAATGTTTACTGCACAGCATTTGTCCATCCAGTATCAAATTGTTTACTGTGCATTGATAGAGAACTTGCATAACGTCTTTCGTTGTTTGGCAGCTATAACAATGTTTATCGTGAATGCACCCACGTTTACGCTTGGTGGCACATCTTCATACCGACAACTAACGCTTGTGATTGACAATAAAACAAATCTTTATGGTAAGTGTGATATCTACTAGTATTTAGCGCTACTAACGTGATCAGAGAAAGTGGTGCGACAGAAGAGCGTCACTGTCAGCAATTCACCGACCTACACGCGCTGACTAAATTTTCTGTGTGCGTAATGGGGAGAGAGTGGTAGAAGTGTGGTTAATCTAGACAGGCAGGCGATCTACCATAAAAAACGGCACTGTGTGCTGAAAAACTAAAGCACAGTAAACACTATAGATCCCATTTTAAAAATCCCCCGCATTTCCAGGTCCTTAAGAGGGCTTCAACTATGCGGAGGAGTTCATCTGACATTTGAGCAAATATTCAGCAATGTACAGAAAGTAACGCAACTGCTATGATTACAACTCGCACACAATGCTTATTTTAGAAGCAACTGTTGTGTCGGGGATATCCGTTTCAATTAGCGAGGTCGCTTTAACTTCCACTTCGTGAGTGCGTGACTAGTGACTAGCTTAGCGTGTCAAGCTTCAAAATGGAGTGCGGTTAAGTACATTGTGTTCGAGTTTTGAAGAAAGGAAAGAATGCCAGGTTATTAGAGCCTTTAGAAGCTCGCCAAGGTTTGGCGAACTTACTTAAGAAGCACCAGTTGGTTAAAGTTAGTTTGTAGAGAACGACGAGATAAGAGAACACGTAATCATATTCCTTGCGTGTATGAGGGGCTTTGACAAAGAGTTGAAGTGACTAAGTTAGAAACAAATTTGTTCAAGGATATCGTAACAGCTGTAACTAGAAACCTTGAAATAAACGCAGTTGTATATTAGAGAAAATATTTCAGACCGTTTGTTTCATGTGTTGTTATACGTATATTAAAAGCTCCTATTGATGCCGATCCGCAACCCTTGTTGATTTTCATTTCAAAGAAGCAAGTCAGAAGTTTTTGATATAACTCGTCGCAAGCCATGAAAAGCGACATGAGTATGTCAGCATATCAACAGTACGAATATATTTACTCGATAACATTACTTTGCTCATAGAACTCTCACTATTTCTGCATTACGGGTTTCCAGAGATGTTGAAAACGGTGGTAAATTTGGTAGTGACACCTTGTGGCGTTCTCTGTTTGTACAATATTTCTGGAAAAGTTTTCAGCCATGTCTCGTGAAAAGAAACTAATCAACGCTCTGTTAGTTAATGATAACCAAATTTGCAATGGTACGCACCATGCAGTGAAGTAAAGTGTACAAGCTATCGTCATATAAGCTTCGTGTGTCTCTGGCTCGGTACTACGTGATCAGTGGTCACTGCTAGTTTTGTCTAGCACATCCACTTTTGCGGTAACCTGCGAAAACGTGCACTGTAAAAAATCTATAGTTTCAACGAATCTATACATTATCTCAACCGTTTCACTTCTGCATCTGCAGCGGATTCCTGTCATGCACTTTAGATAATGTCTAAAAGAAGTGTGTGAAAGGGCACGTGAAGGTCGGAAGTGAATAATTCAGTATAGCCGGGTTGGAAGTTAATAATTCGGTTCGTCAACGTTTGTCACGTAGCTCAAAAGCTTAGCATGCGGTAGTATGTTTGGTATGATTATGGCGTTGTAACTGCATATTTTCACAAAAGAACAGAAAAAAGTGGCTAAAGGAACTGACTAGGGACTCTGGACAAGTGTGATTTATACTGCACAAGGAAAACAAAAAGTAAGGCAGAGCACCTCTTTCATGTCAATAATTTCTTTGTCACCTGCTTGCGCTAAGCTAGCCATCTTGACAGCGCGTCGGAAGCTATATGCAGTGCTCAGCTTACCGGTCTTGACGTTACGATGCTTCGACGGCACGAAAATAAGTTTTCCTAAAATGTCTGATACATCCCGTGTTGTTTAAATATTACTCGCTTAGAAATGAAAGATATCCTCACGTGATTGTAACTTTTGCAGGTGCTGCTGCTCTGCCTCTTCCTGTTCCTAAGGGAAGCCAGCGGCGGAGTGATTGAGGCACCAGTTTACAGCTCGGCCCTTGTCCCAGAGACTGGAACGTCATCACAGTACCGGTCTCAAGATGTAAGTTGGTGGTGTATCGAGCAAACCTGTGGGTGCAACAGGAAACTGATGCATGATTTGGGTCTATAAAGTGACGAAATACATTGCAGCAAACGGTTTTTGGTATACGCAACACCATTCGCGGAATACAGGTTACCAGATAAATGAGAGGCAAATGTGCATCCCACTCACTATATTGGCATCCACTTACAAACGAAGTCGACAAGAGGCCACCTGGTGACAAATCCCTGTTACTAAGAAACTGAGCTTGCACCTGATAAATTCTAAATTAAAAGAAAACATGGTCGTCGATTCGTTAAGCAATACGACTGCTACCAAAGCTTCTCGAATACTATACTTAGAAAAGTTCTGCAGAGCTGTCCTCTAAAAGGATAAAAAAATTATGTTCCATATGTTCCTTTGAAGTATGCCAATAATTCATGTATAGGACGCCCACAAAGCCCTCTCAAGCATTGTAGCAGTTTCAAGTGAGATAGATATACGCATTTACGTGACACCTAACGAGTAGATTTTACAAAGAGTGATGTCAGTTTAAGCGAAGTGTTGCAAAAGATGTAGGAATGTTCTTGTTGGTATTGAGACATCGCTAAAATATTGTGAAGCGTCATCCTGTCGTCTTTCTTATGTCTGCGTCTTTTTATTGAGCCACAGGTCTTCACAAAGGAGTGTTACAAGTTAGCTAATGCTCAGTCTCAATTCCGCGGTTCTTTATTTAACACTTAAAAAAACGTATCAGATCATAAATCAACGTTCTGTGTGGTACAGCTAGTCAAGCTTATTTATTTTTTGAAGTGCGAAAAAAATTGTATTACCCACTTGAATCGCTCTTGTGACCCCGTCGTCAAAATACATACGGGTTTTAAGTGGACACTCATTTGGGTAACAGAAGAGGCCTAGAACGAGGTGACATATATGCTTAGAAATCCAGTCATGTCTAGCATCATCGGTGCTAGCATTATCGGTACAATATCACAGTGGAGCTGATCACTTCTTAGATTTTTCTGCGCATACAAAGTGACGCCTCGTTATATGAGGTGATGCCCAGTGTTTCGAGTTATGCAAGGCCACGCCAAGTTCAGTCAAGTCCAGCACAATCGCCAACCGTCATTTCGTCCATACTACGTCTTGCGCTTCCTTAAGCAGGTCGAGTCTATAAGTCTCGCCTGACAGCGCGACACGATTCTCGGTAATCGGCTTCCTAATTCGCAGTGTGAACCTCCGTCGGTGTCCCAAGTGTTGCCCAGTGTTTCGAGTTATGCAAGGCCATGCCAACTTCAGTCAAGTCCAGCACAATCACCAACCGTCATTTCGGCCATACTACGTCGTACGCTTCCTTAAACAGGTCGAGTCCATAAGTCTCGCCTGGCAGCACGACACGATTCTCGGTAATCGGCTTCCTCATTCGCAGTGGGAACCTTCTTCGGTGTCCCAATATCTGCGTCTGGCGTCGCGCGCCGCCGCCACACACTGGCTTCGTAACAAACGAAGGAGCGCATGCGCATTTCCCCGTGACGTGTACCCTGGCTGGACAAAGCTGTCACGTGCAGTGCCCACCAGGCAAGCAAGAGGAACACGATAGGCGAGCGAAGCCGGTAGACGGGTGTGCACCAGGTTGCCAGGCAACGCACAGAGACGCCATACTAGCGCAGAATTCTTCTGCGCCTTGGAAGGATTACGGCCGACCTAAACAGGTCCGTTGTAAGAAGGAACCTCAGTGAAGGGTTTTTGATGATTGATTGATATGTAGGGTTTAACGTTCCAAAACCACCATACGATTATGAGAGACGCCGTAGTGGAGGGCTCTGGAAATTTAGACCACCTGGGGTTCTTTAACGTGCACCCAAATCTGAGCACATGGGCCTACAACATTTCCGTCGCCATCGGAAATGCAGCCGCCGCAGCCGGGATTCGATCCCGTGACCTGCGGGTCAGCAGCCGAGTACCTTAGCCACTAGACCACCTTGGCGGGATAAGTGAACAATTTGTGCGCAAAGAACCATACGTTTCACTATTCCGCTATTTGTAAGCTGCAAAAGAAAGATATCTTTCGCAAATACACTTTAATCTTTTACTCAGTCATGTGGTAAACAGCAGAACTTATACGCGGCATTACTAGATACAGCATATCAAGAGAGAGAGAAAGAGAGAGAGAGAGAGAGAGAGATAAATAGAGAGAAAAGGCAGGGAGGCTAACCAAGCTTGGCTCGGTCGGCTATACGCTACACTTGGGGTGGGGGAAAGAGGGAATAATACAAATAAAAGCAATAGAAAAGAAAAGAAGTAAGAAAGAGAAGGATCAGCATATCAAAAGTTTGCTTGCGGAATGCAGCGTAACAGGACGTGCTGCTCCACTCCACGTCACATCGTGGGGTGCCACAAGTTCGCGCTGTTCAAGAGCTGCTTGTAGACCCCTTCGTCATCGCGCGTTATGACCATGTGCGCTTTACTTACATTTTCTCTTCAAACGCATGACTTACTTTCAGTGTTATCGTGAGCGTGCGAGTGGGGACACAGTGACATCACGCGGCGTCCGGGGTAACTTTGCAGCTGACGATGCTGAAATCAGTTGGCGGCCATGAAATGTGGGTATATGACGTATGAATTTGGGTATATGACATCATTTGTTGAGAGAAGAGGATGATTGATTGATTTGTGGGGTTTAACGTCCCAAAACCACCATTTGATTATGAGAGACGCCGGTGTGGAGGACTCCGGAAATTTTGACCACCTGGGGTTCTTTAACGTGCACCCAAATAGAAGAGGATGTGATCAGGAGCTAACTTCGACAATTACTCGTAAATTCTAGGTCGTGAACTGCGCTCTAATGTTTGACTCTAACTCGGCCACCGATCAGCAAGGGTTTCAGAACTTCCAAAATGTCTACAGAGGTTTCTAATCGGCAGTGTTTTCTGGCTGTATATGTGTTGGAGAGCCCCGCAAAATGACATTGGCCTTGTTCCTTTGCTGTCATCTCGATGTTTCTTTTATGCTGCGATGGCTCACTAAATGAAATGAGACAAGAGTTTAACGTCATTAATGCACACATACAAGTATACAGTTGAATCAATTGCTAGCATTACCTATTCTTCAGAAGCTCCGGATGCTTCTTGTTTATTCTTTTGGCTTTACGCTTTTGACTCGGGCCACATTTTTATTACATATATCCCTTATTCACCCAATTCGGGCTGACGCCAAGTACGCAGGATTTTGCGACTCACGAGGGATAGCAGGCTCTCGCTTTAATAATAATAAAAAAGGTTCTCACTGAAGGCGCTCGCTCTCGAGTGTTACTGCACATTTGTCAGAGAGATAACATTTGTAAAGGTGTTCAAGCTGTTTGGTAACACAATGACGACCAAGCGAAACAACGCTTGCAGTTCTCGGTTTGCCGGATCCACCTCGTCTGGCACTGATGCAATAAAAATGCAAGGAAAAGTTCTCACTACAGGCGTGGAGCAAGCAGTGGAGCCAATCTCACATGCCTCTACATGAAGTCCCTGTACAGCACGCGAAGCAGAACAATGAAACATCTCAAAGTCTAAATTGCTGTCTAACGGTTCACGAGAACAACGGTCCTCATTGTCCGCCCTGCATGGAGCCCAAATAGTTATGGAAAACATCGTCGCTTGCTCGCAAGCGTCCTTGAATCACAGAGGCATTGCAAGAGCCCCCAAATCCGGATATGAGCGGAGTGTTCTCATGCAGGGGTGTATGGCGGTTCGCACTAGAACAATGAGGTGGGCACTTAGTGCCCTGTAATTGCGGTGGGCGCTATTTGCCATATGATGCAGCTCCGAGATGAAGCAGCCAAGAATAGATAGATGTACGTACACGCGTTTTAGGATTCTGGTCATGCTTCTTTATGGCTGGCTTTTGCGCCATAAGCGTAAGAGAGTTTATGAGATAGTGGCTTTTTTGAAAACAAACGTACCGACTTCATTTTGTGCACACGGGTGCGAGGGGGTTATCAAACATTTAGCGCAGTTTTTTTATGGCAGCCAAAATATGGAGGGGAACTACGCTTTCGTAAACGAAACGCCCTTTTATAATGGTGAGAGGCCCTAACGAACATGAATTTTAGAAAAAGAGTAGTGAAGATGATATCTAAGATTTGCCATGACAAGGCCAAGTGGTGATTGTGAAGCACACTGTAGGGGATGGCTCCGCAAATTCGGACCACCAATTGTTCTCTAGCGGGATCTTAAACCAAACTACATGGGTCTTCAGAAAAATGAGGTAGGCTACGACAACATTTTCAATAAATATGACGTCTTTGAAGCGCACTCCATTTCAGGGACGAAGCTCCTTAGGGTCGAGCCATGTCCCCTGTCCGTAGGCTTCACATGGTATGAATATCCATACGCATATAATGTAACTCTAAAGAAATGATATAGATATCCACATTTATATGGGTATCTATATGGATATTCATATGAACATACAAATGGACATCCATATCCATGTGGATATCCATGTGGACATAGCGCCATATGCGCATTGTCATTATTAAACAACTTTCTGTGTACTATACACACGTATTTTCACGTGTTTGCATGATCGAGAGAACATTGTAAGGAGCTGAATGATCTCCTGAAGCTTCGCCCACTCGTCATCATTCATTTCGTGGATATGCTGCGACACTTTTTTCGCTAGTGGAAATCTCAAAACTATAACTGACCACTCGTTTTCCACTGTCTCGTGTTTGCAAGCCTTGATACTCAATGTTCACAGAGAATTGAAAGTGCAAAATCTGGGATACGAACAAATGGTGTTTTAACTGTGAAGCACTTTATGGTTAGCCATGAGTTGAGTACTTCCATTCTGACTCCTCAAATACACTTGCTTACTGGGTAATGTCTCGTCGCTGACTTGTTTATGGGTTTAATAGGGAGGGTATCGCTAAAAAACTTGCAAAGACATTAAAAAGTGCACCTTGTCGCACGATTCAAAGGCACTTTCGTGTGTATAAACCTTAACGTTTCATCTGGGTGGCAAAGAAGATTCTGCAAGCTTTTCGCTCTACTCATCCTCTTGCCTGTATAGTAGGCACACCCATCGATCTAAGGGTTTCATACTGGCCACTTTCTTCGGCTGACTACGCTTCTCCTGTCGATCCCGAACAGTTTCGAATAAGCATATCCCCCGACACATGAAGAATACTTTCTTCATCAGCTGCTTACATATCTTGCGAAAGTTTATAAGCTTCACTGTTTATAACGCAGGTTCATGGAAACTACCAATTTGGCTACGAGGAGAAGCACACGTCGGGCGGTTCCTTCCGCGAAGAAACCGGAGACGCGTACGGCAACAAGTACGGCTCGTACGGCCTCACTGACGCCGACGGTCGGGTGCGGATCGTCAAGTACGTGGCGGACGCTAACGGCTTTCGCGTCATTGTGAACACGAACGAACCGGGAACTGCGCCCTCGACTCCCGCCGCAGCCTCCATCAACGTCCCGCAGGAGCCTGTCATCCCCGCGCCCGTCGCTACCGCTGCAGCAGCTCCCGTAGCCGCCGTGGTGGCGGCACCGGCTCCAGTCGTAAAGACCATCGTCCCCGCCGCTTCAGTGGTGACTGCTGCAGAAGCTAACGTTGCCACTGTGGTTGGGGCACCGGATCCAGTCGTCAAGACCATCGTCCCCGCCACTCCAGTGGTGACTGCTGCGGCAGCACCGGCAGTGGTCGCGGCGCCCCCTGCAGCAGTGGTCACGGGTCCTGCTCCAGCTATTGTCGCACCCCCAACTCCCGCTACCGTAGTAACAGCTCCAGCGACGGTCACGACAATCAGAAGGTTTGTGCCTACCTCGATCTTCCCAGGGCCGGCACACGCTCCGGTATTGCAGCCCGCCCCTGCTGTACCAGCTGTTCCCGTGTTCGGATACCGCCGTGCCGTAGCAACAGCTCCGGTTGTGGCCTCTACAGCAGCGGCAGTGTCGTACTCGAGCGGATTCGTGCCATCACTGCCGTACGCCGGCTCGGTACCACCGCCGCCTGTTCGTAAAGTGATCGTTCGCAAGGTCGTTCCAGCTGGCTACGGAGGCGGATACGGGCTGCTGCGAGGCGCGGCTACGTCGTATGGTGTTCCAGCTGTGGTGCCGGCTCCGGCCATCTTCGGAGCAAGACTGACAACGGGTGCTCCTTGGTACACGTACGGCGGACAGGGCGCGGTGACAAACTTCGCGGGCAAGCCTCTTGACTACTACGATCATCTGGCCAACAAGCTCGGAGCAACGTACCTGCGACGACGCCGATGATCGAATTGTGTGACTCTTTCGGTTATATATATCTGTTGCCTGATTGCTCGTTGCTACCACCCGACTCGACTGTGTCCAATAGTCGTGTCCAACTGCCCATGTCCACTTCATTCGCGTCCCTGTTCACGTCCTGTGCATAATAGTTTCTCCTGTTCTACACGTTCGAAATTTAGTTCAGGATGCTTGTTCTTCTGACTGTCATTTATATATTTGTGAGCACTTCTTTCACATTTTCCAGCCAATTCTAGCGCTCATCTTCTCAAGAAGACACATCCCTGTGTCACTTTCCACGCTTTATGAGTGTCGAAAATAAATGCGCTATATTTATGGGCCCTGCTATTGTCACTGGTATTCATTTCTGCTTCGACAATACCCAGAATTTTCATTAAAATATTTTAAATATTTTCAGTATCGTATCAGATAAATATTGATATGCCGGGTTTAACGTCCCAAAACCTCTATATGATTATGAGAGATGCCGTAGGGGAGGGCTCCGGAAATTTCGACCACCTGGGGTTCTTTAACGTGCACCCCAATCCGACTACACGGGCCTACGAAATTTCCGCCTCCATCGGAAATGCAGCCGCCGCAGCTGGGATTCGATCTCGCGACTTGCGGGTCAGCTGCCGAGTATAGCCACTATAGACCGCCGCGGCGGGGCATATCAGATAAATAGGCGAGGTGAGTATGCCGACCAGCCACATTTCAGCACCGAAAGAAACTCGCGGTGCTTCGAGCACAATATGCATCGTTGATGAACGAAATATCTAGCTTATAGTAGCATGAAAAACACCGAATCTTCAGTGCTTTTTTTATGTGTCTTCGAAAGGACCACGAAGTCATTCCTTTTTATCTAAAAAAAAATGAATGGCATTCACGTCTAAAAACTAACCATGTTGTACTTAACACTTTCAGAACCATGAAAAAGAAAAGCCTATTTTTGAAAGGTCATCCGAAGTTTAACGAAATTCATCACAAATTTTTATTGCTTTCTCGTAACTTATACTTAATGTGAAAATATCTGCGAAATGTTGATGAGGTCTTCATTGAGGCTGACGTGGATTACGCTAATTTGGCCTGCGTGGTTTTGTCGGAAGTTTTTGCGCTATTGTTTAACTCAATATGAACAAAGGTTCTATTCATAAGTTTAGTTGCGGTTCTTCCACGTAGGCATTTAAAGGCGGCTGTTTCACCAATCGTACACCACTGCACGAAACTAAATCAACAATCGTATAGGGCTGAAGCTTTGTTGCCTTGGGCCCTTCATCACACTTCATGTTATTGGGCCGAAGATATCTCAATAATAGTCCACGTATCTCTCTCTTTCATAGTCAACGTAGCAAATGTTTTTGCTTTTCATCTGAAATTGCTGGTAAAATCAGACAAAGTACCTCAGATCTTCTATTTCTCCACAGAACTCCCCATGATTGAAAAGATTCACTCAGGCTTAGATTATCACACCTGTGAGCCCAGACCACTCATATACACTCTAGTACGATGCAGTATAATGTTGTCTTCCCTGCAAGTAATTTCATGATTCTCGATGTATGCTGATTTTTCTGAGGCATCCAAAAACAATTGCCACTGCTAACAAATGCGCACATTGTTTGTGGAGTCACTGCTGGTAGCAAATGCGACGCATAATGTTATTTAAAGTATAGTAGTCCAAGCATACAGTGATTCAGGCGAGACAAAATTAATGATGCAGATAAGAGCGCAAGAATGTGTTCTTTGTGGCGCATTGGTATCTCAGTGTTACTGTGTTACTGCCATACAGATTTTTGTGTTTCATCTGTAAAACCGCAATGTGGCCTGTGCCCCATTTACCTCTTTTGTGAGGTGGTTTCCTTCATACTTATCGGGACAAAGGCGGCGTTTGAAGTGTAGCAATGAATAGCAATACGATTTTGACACTGGTGATCTAACATGCAGTGCGCAACAGACACGGTAACCAGGACTTCATTACAGCGTTGCACTGGAGCAGGACTATACTACGAGTGTCATTTGCCCCCCACGACATTCAGCGAATCGTTCCACGCATTCACGATTCAGGTGCGGCCAGATGCTTTCGGTCACCAGAGCGACCCAGAGATCGGGTCTCGGGCCGGGAATGCCCGTTACCACGGCCACCTTGAAGTGGCAGCAACATACTCTCAGCACCCCGTGATGAAACGATCGGCACGGCCCGAAGCCACCTACTGTGGCAGTGTTTCCGCGTAAACCGGACAGCCGCGCTGGCTGACATTCATAACCCCCATCATTCGCTCGAGGCGTGGTCGCGGATCGACCACACCTTTTGTCTTCGTCGGCGGCACGTGCCAAGTCGAACAGGCTGGACTGAATGTTCCGACCGGAAAGAGTGGCGAAACAAAGGCCAGCTCTCTGCATTCCACGGCGGCACGTCGGACTCTCTTGAGGGGTCGGCTGCCGCAGATTTCGAAGGAAACAACGACCACCCTCCTCACTCTTTTCGAAATGCCTTGGGAGTATAGTATGCGAAGTAAAGATGGAAAGGCAAAAAAAGTGCAGGTTATAATGAACGCTCCGGCGCTCATTACCTTTTCTTCGGCTGGGCAAGGCCAAGGAAACGATACACTGGTTGCTTTTGCGGTAATCTTGTTTCCCTTGTTTCTGTAGCGCTTCGGTATCGAAGTGGAATGTGGCAACCAACAGCACCGCGTCTCACTGAAAAGGTTATCGCGATGTTAGTGGTTTGATGTTCGCTCACGACAACGATTTTTCGGGGGGGGGGGCACAATTTGTATGCGTGGAACAAAAAAGCCTCAACTGCGTAAAGAGAACGGGAAGTACAAAATTAAGAGGTGAAGGAAACGAAAAAAGTAACGCAAACACTCTGCATTCGATCAACGCCGCGAGACACATGCCCAATTAAGACCCCCGCGCCGGAGGCAGTGCAGGCCGCCAGAACTGTTATAAAGGAAAACAGGCGCAGTTGCGCGACTGCCGATGGACAAGTGTCAAAATTACGCACACACACGCGCCACCCGCACTGTTATTCGCCATGACAACACCCCGTCGGCTGCTGCTGGCCCGGCGTGACCCTGCATGCTTTTAGCGGGCGTTCTCTTTTTTTTTGAAATAACAACGGTTCCGAGAGCCCTGTCAGGCTGTTTGTTTTTGCCGTTCAACCCCTCTTTCTCGGCTGCCCATCAAGCTCCTGAATCTGGCTAAGCGTAGTTCGGACACATCGGCTGGCCCTGTACGAATCAGTGGACGTTGGTCGCTTGCGGGGCAACTCCCTTCAATTTGGCCCCCCTCCCCTTGCCTTTCTCTCTTCTCTTCCTGTGCCTATGGCTTGTCATGGAGTATCTTCTCCTCTCCCACTTTCTCCTGCTCGTCGGTCCTCGTTTTGTTTTTCTTGAGGGACCGCTTTGCCAATTTTCGCCGAGCACCAACGACTCATTGAAACGTCCGCGAGAAGGTTGTTGCGATCAGCGAGTGCCGGCGGTAACAATACGTCGTCGTCTCATGAGACGATTATAATGCGCCAGTCACGTGGACGAGCGCGCGCACCCCCCCCCCCCGTTCCCTCCCCCATTGGCTGGAGAAAACAATTGGAGCACCAAGCAGGGCGAGGTGTATATAAATGCGCCATTGGTGCTCTGCTCGATCATCACGGGAACAGCTGCAGTCCATTGCGGATACCGGACTCACTATGAAGGTAAGCGGATACCTAAGGCTAGTGTTCAATAAGACGTACAGTACAACGTCGAACAGATCAAGGAAGGGTGCAGGACTGTTATGGTGATCGATGGATACAGTGCAGAGGCCAATAGAGACAAACAGCGAACACGCTTCCACTGTTCACTTGTGTGGATCGACATTCGCATACTCGGTATCGCAAAGGTTTTTTTAAATTTTATTTTCGCAAGTTCACAATAGCATGCACTATTGCCTAGATGAATGAATGACCAAACAATTATCGTTATGCAAAATATATAACGAGGAAACCAACACAGAACAGACACGAAGAGAACAGGACAAGTCCTATTGTATTGCTCAGCAATGACCAGGCAACACGCTCAAAACCAAGCTCCGGTAAAGAGGTCCTTCAGAAATATGCAAAGCCTGTTTCTTATTTGACATGGTAGCTGGAAAGTCCCAACTATATCAGAGCCTCTTAAAAAGTTACTTTGGATATATAGGAAACACTCCATTGAAAATTTAGCAAGTCAAGAAACCAACGGGAGGTCTGAAGTTTTGATTTTAGCGCGTAAGAAAACTGTGTATATGGGCAGTGTTACAAGATAAAGCTGTGTAAAAGAGTAATGATACAAGATAGCTAAGGCGTGCTGAGTAACCACGGCCTTAAGGATGGCGCCAGTAGGGGGTGTAAAAGAGGGGCTGGAGCTGACCCCCCCCCAAAAAAAAAAATATACACATGCTTCTTCCATATATGCCCCCCCCCCCCTTAAAGAACTCTCTTTCGTAATTGCCCCACCCCCCTATCCGGTAAAACAAAAATGCTGGCGCCATCCCTGCACGGCCACCTTATATCCGGTGGCTCCAAACGACGCAAATGAAAAATACGGTTGCTTGCTTCGCAGTGATATTGACGTAACGAGAACAATTGCAGACATAGATCATATGTAATGTCCAACGAAGTGTCTTATCACCATGTCTAAACGTCCACTGGCCACCATAGTTTTACAATGCTTCATTTGTTGCGTTTCTTGCGCGCGGATCTACACATTCTAAAACGAAATCGGAAGGTCATGTATGCATGTATGGTATCCCAAATGATAGGTTCCTCAAGAGTGCAACTGGCTATTAATTGCGTATCACACTGAAAAGGGAGCGTACCCATAGCCATCTCAGTGAAATGGCTATGGTTACCGAATGACAGCGGAAAATAAGGGTCTGTCAGTGTATACAAATGAATATATTGAGGTACTAGTGGCTTATATGTTGAATGCGTCAGTCTGAAAAGAAGTGGTTAAAGTCTCACGGCGGCAATCTGGACTGGACATGACAGGTATGCGCAAGTAAAAATCAGTTTTTCGAAGGGTTACGAACAAAGTGGCGTGTGGACGTTTGCACAGAGATTAATAATTGTTGGTGTGTAACGCTCCGACCTTACGATGTGATTACGAGAGTCACGCACAATAAGATTAGCAGTGCAAGCAAAGGCTAACACGGCAAACATTTCGCTAAAATTGATTTCTCTGCTTGCAGGCCACCATTCTCCTCGCCGCCCTCGCGGTCGCCAATGCTGGATATGTTGGCCACGCTGGATACGGCCATGGATACGGCCATGGATACGGCCATGGCTACGGTCACGCCGTCGTCGCCAAGGTTGCCGAAGTTGGCAGCTCTTCCCAGCACAGGTCTCAAGATGTAAGTGAAGTGGCCCTTCTCTGTTATACTTCTTAATGTGATAGTGACCAGCTTTTCTGCAGTGGCTCTAGGCCACAAAAGACAGTAGGCACCTCGGCCTTACAGAGCTCAACTACCATCTTTTTCGAGAAGTTAGCTAATGATGTTGGTAAATACAGAAAAATCTGGGATAGGGATAGTTGCGAATTACCGGAACGTCGTAAATTGTCGCTTCGACAACCCTATTAATGACTTCACATACTCTTTAAACCAAAAAGAACAAATAAAAAAGTTCAGCTTCCGTAGTACAGCAAACAAGACAAAGACGTACTTGACGATATATCATTTTCATACTGCTTAACAAGTTTTACCATATGCCGTTGTGGGCGCAACGGAAGTTCATAAAACCTTTCTCCTTTGCCTTGTGTCGTTATGTTCAATACATATTCCATGCTTTGCTAGATGAAAAGCGTGAATGAACAAAGCACACTCAAGCGTAATGCCGCCAGTTAGTGCGACAAATTATGCACGGCACTACTGTGAACACTCAGTCTCTGGCGATTTGTGATTGTGCAGCTTGCCGGCAACTACAACTTCGGCTACAAAGAAGGCCACACCAGCGGTGGCTCCTTCCGCCAGGAGGCCGGTGACGCTTGGGGCAACAAGGTCGGCTCCTACGGTCTGACCGACGCCGATGGTCGCGTCCGTGTTGTTAAGTACGTCGCCGATGGCCACGGCTTCCGCGCCCACATCTCTACCAACGAGCCCGGAACCGCTGCGTCCCATCCCGCTGCCGCTGCCTACAACGCCCGCCATGCCGTGCATGCTGCTGGGTATGGAGTCGCCGCTCCCGTCGCTAAGGTAGCCGTCGCTGCCGCTGTTCCAGTACCTGCCTACGCTCACGCTCCCTATGGATATGGAGGCTACGGGGGTCATGGTGGTTATGGAGGCTATGGTGGCTACGGAGGTTATGGAGGCTACGGACACGGCTACGGGCACGGATACGGAGGATACGGCTATGGCCACGGGATCTACCATGGGGGTCATGGAGGCTACGGCCACTTCGGTTACCATGGTTAAACGTCCCCGTAGTTTGTATAGAGTGCTGTAGCTTCGCAAGAACTGTCCTAAACTGAGACCTTGCGCGCCCACGTGCCCCTTCTTTCTTAGTGCTTTGTTTGTCGTCCCTCTTCATGCGTCGTCCAGCCAAATGCCGTGATTGCTTCTTCTGTGTATGTGCTCGCCGCGACGCAGGTGGCTCGTTCTGCTATTGTCGATATGAGTGTGATTTTTTGTCCGCCCCTCTGTCTCCGTTTCATTCGCTTTTTGTGCTGCTTTTAATTTATTTTCCCTCTTCGTGTTTCTTCCGCAGCCTTTTGTCCAGGTGTCCCAGTAAAAAAAAAACAAAAAAGCTACTTGAGTGTTCCTTGTTCAATAAATGTCTCTTTCGTTGAATGAAAAATCGGCTCTCTTTTGATAAGCAAACTGCATGATGTTATGGTTTTGTTATCGGTGAACATTCACCGCAAAACCACTAAACGTCGAATCCTAAGCAAAATAAATACCAAAAATAGTTATGAAATTTTTGACGTGAAATAAAACTTGTTTAATGGTCAAATTCATGCACAGGTAACATTACAAAATGCAGAATAGTGGAGGTGCAGAAGAGTTGGTGTCGACCAGCTGAGGTTCCTTAAAGTACGCAAAAACGCAGTGCAAGAACACTTTCATTTGAAGTTCCCTTGAGCTTGGTCAACCTCCTTGCGTTCCCTAGACATTTTTCTGTCTTTTTTTATTTAAACTGAAACCTTAAAGTAAGTCATCCTGTTAAAAATGGTCGGTGCTTTTTTTTAATGCTAAGTCTTAACCTGCTGAGCGTTAAGGAATCGAGCCAATCACCGAAAGGCATGTTATGAAGGAGCAAACTGTAGTATGCTTGTGGTTTAAGTTCTTTATCGTAACTCACGCTGCGTTATAGCTTTGTCGATCAGCTGTAACGTTTGAAGCACATTTCATTCATAGCCATAATGTCAAAGACCGCACCACTGAAAGAACGACAAATAATGTTCCCTACATTAGTCGAGTTTGGCAACTTGGTAGTATATAGATTATAGCACCACTAAAACGGCTGTCGTTTCAATCTCCACCGAAACGGCAGCCGTACAATTATTTCTGTACATTGCGGCTTAACAGGCGGATACTTTGTATTTGCCGTAGCAAAACGAGTACTGAAACAATTGTCACGCAATTGGCGTAGTATACAAGATACCTAAACAACAACGCGATCTATCTATCTATCTATCTATCTATCTATCTATCTATCTATCTATCTATCTATCTATCTATCTATCTATCTATCTATCTATCTATCTATCTATCTATCTATCTATCTATCTATCTATCTATCTATCTATCTATCTATCTATCTATCTATCTATCTATCTATCTATCTATCTATCTATTTATCTATCTATCTATCTATCTATCTATCTATCTATCTATCTATCTATCTATCTATCTATCTATCTATCTATCTATCTATCTATCTATCTATCTATCTACGTTTGGGTGCTCTAGTTATCACCCTCTTAACCTGTAAACCAAAATTGATATGGGAAGGTAAAAGTGTTTGATGAATATTACTAGCTAGTAATGACAAGAATAATGTAACTATCCCGTCGTGTACATCCTGAAACCCTTTTCGACAGACACGTGTGACGCATACCCGTATACCATGGGTTGGTGTGCCAAAGGTATGCGGGTTTGTGCCAACGGTAATTCACAGTTTCTATCTACCCAGTAACGGTAAGAAGACACATGGGTTGTTTTAAAGCGAGTGAATTAACTCTTTCATGCACACAACTCTAATTTTTCTGGAAAATAGAGTTTTATTGAAAAAAAAAATTTTGAACTTTTTAGCTGAAAGTAGTTTTCCCACAAGAAATGAAAAATTAGAAAGACAGAGAGAGAAAATATATCAGAAAGGTAGGGAAATTAACTAGACTAAGTTCAGTTTGCTATCCTGCATAGAAAGAGAGGGGAATGAGGGAGTAAATGAGAGAGAGGAGGAGGAGGAAGAGGTAGACATTGCACATAACACATGTACCACACACCCAGTACAGGTTTCACAGGTGCTCGCACAGTGATGTCTTCAAGAATTGTAGAAGTGCTCGTGTGACTTTCTGGGCAGATGTACTTGAAGACCACGCATCCAAGATCTTCTCCAGAGCTAAGGGTCGATCGTCCAGCCTCCTTAAGGCACACAGGAGAGTCCGGCAATCTTCTTAAAAGTCTGGATAATGACACAGGCGGAGAGTTTCTACGCAATGGAAGTTATACCAGTTGGGAGAGTCGGCCATACGAATGCGATAACTGAATGAATTGGCAAAGGCAACGCCGACTTACAACCAACACAGCTTCCCGTAGCGAAGTCTTTGATGGCAGCTGTAAATTGAGTAATGAAGCGAGGTTTTGTGGGCGTCGCGTGATGTTCACTGAAAAATATGCATAATTGTGGCATAATGCACGGTATGGTGAAATACTCTTGCGGCGTCAACCCTTGACAGGGGTATAAAAGCAGTGTGAACGCTCCATCCGGAGTTCCTCAGGCAGCGTTGTCGGTGAGGTGGATACCACTGATCCCACAGTGACCCGGCAGCCATTTAAAGATTAGGTCGTGTCCTTGGTTAGTGGCGCAATGACAGATTTTATTGATTTGAGACACCATCGGGTGGTAGTTCCCGTGTCGTAGCCTTCGCACACATTGAAGGGCCGCCTTTGGTTCACAAAATATAGCCAACTTACCAAGGGATTCTCGCATAACAAATGTAATTGTGGCTTGAAGGCGAACTTTAGCTATTTTAACAAAATTAGCAATTTTAGTTCAGAATATATGAGGTGGTAACCTGAGATGATCATCTTGCAGTAAGTGTCTACGGGTCACTTTAAGTGGAAGGCTGCAAAGCAGTCCTCTTTTACCTGCAGGAGCTAAGGGGCATTGTATGTAGCGCACATTTATTTGAATTTTGACTGTGCTTGCATACATATTTGCAAAATAGCTGCATTAGAGCATTTGAAAATATTATATCATACCCCGTCTAAGCGCCTTCATGCATGATGGTTACCCTAAGTGATCAGCGTTCCGGTGCTAGGTCGAGTACAGCTTTTCATTACTAGATTTATTAGTATAAGCAACTAGGATGACATGGTGACTGGCTCTATCAAGATAAGGGCAAACCATAAGTAGCACACATGCTGTGGGCATTTCATTCCGGTTGGAGGACTAAAGTCGATGTGCTGAACAATGCATAAGGTTGATATTAGGAATAAAGGAGGATTAAAAAAAATTGCTGGAGTGGAAGCTCCCGCAATGCCTTGCCAGCGGAAGTGAAGTCACCTTTTGCCACTGCCAAGATGGCGGAAACATGCTCTTTTCTGATAGTGCCCACTTAAAGATCAAGTGGCTCTTATATGTTATATAAATGCTACGATAGTTCTGTATTAAAAGATAGTTGTTCCTGACGAGATAACACACAGAAACTAGTATGGATGACTTAATCTTCAAAGAGCTTTGCCTGCAATTAGGGGCTCACTAAGGAAAACTAGTAACTGTAAGACGCGCTTTGAGCACTTTGTGACCCGAAAAAGTTCCCACACTAAATTTGTTGGGCGTGCGTGCGAGGGAAACGCTTAGTTTGTAATCGCAGCACGGTGATAATTTATCATGCCCCCAGTAAGATGGCCACCACAGCCGCCATCTTGCCAGAGGAACGGCTTCACCTCTGTGCAATCATTTCCACTCCAGCAATTTTTTTAATCCTTCTTGTTAGGAATCATACAATGCCGGAATGTTCACACTTGGAGAATTTATATTAGTGGGGTTCTGGGCGGCAGATGACCCGGAACATTTTAGAGACGACACCGAGACACAAAAGAACACGTCTCTGCTCGTCCAAACTGATAATGATGATGGTGATGATGATATGCTCATATTGATGGCACTCGATGGTGTGTCGGCGGTCGCTGAGCATGTCATCGTTCACCATTGCTGGTCGGCGTGCCCACCGCTCTCATGACAGCGTCCCTGCGTGCATGGTGGTGACCACCAACTTCACTGACATGGCACTCACCGTGTACAGCTTTTTATTTCTAAATTCCTTAGCTTTAGCTACTCACAAAAGGTACTCTCCTGCACTATCAGCATAATAGAGACAACACATGGAGCCCACCATATAGCCCACATTGAGCACCACGGCGGCCGGAAGAAAGCAAACGTAAGACATCACATTGAATCAAAACAATGTTGCGTCATCTCTGTGAGATTGTCGAAGGATTTTAAAGAATGCACTGCTGAAAATCCGACACGCGGGGTGCAGTTGCTTGAATAAGCAAAAATTCACGAAAAAGTCGTTATAAGGGGTGATCACCACGCTTCAAAAAGTGAAGAAAAAGTGGGCATCTTTTGTGGAAGCGTTTTTGTAGCAAATGTCATTTATAAAAAGGTGATCACGAACTAAAATTTGGGGATGGAGCCAGCAGTTCATATTTGCTTCGCTACCATTGCCAAACTTTATCTATTCCACAAGACACATAAAAAACAAATTCTTCATTTCTCAATTTTTCTACCCTTCTTCTTTCTGCACCGGAAATATTCTCTTTTCTACTCCTCAAATGCAAGATGGAAATCAAGCCCATGCTTTGCTAGCCTCTTTGCCTTTTCGCTTTCGACATGCTAGCCGCGTCCCCGACCACCACTTGGCACTTCTACCCTCCAGAAGACCACGTGCTACGTTTTCAGACGTCATAGCCAAGCACCTAAACAGCATTCCATCAGGATATACGCAAGCTGCGAGAATGGCATGTCCTTTGTGGTGCCTCGACCAGCCGCAAGTACGTCTAGAAATTCCGGGAATCAAAAAGAAAAGCAATCTTTCCAGAGTAGCATTGAAGCAAGCAACACTACAATTATTACATGAGTTGTACTTAGACCGAACGCAGATATACACTGATGGGTCCGTCTCATCCAGCAGCTCATCAGGTGCCGCTGTAATTCCGGCTGCAGCAATGACAATCAAGTTTAAGTTGTCGCATATGACTACATCTACGGCATTAGAGCTTGCTGCTATAAGGGCTGCTTTACAATATCTCGTTCAAGAACGTCCAGGAAAATGGGTCATATTCTGTGATTCGAAGGCAGCGCTTCAGAGTTTGCAGTCTGCCATGCGTAGGAGGAGTCATGACCAATTGGTACAAGAAATGAGACATTGCCATCATGAAGCTATAGCACGAGCGCATGATATTATTTATCAATGGCTGCCTGGACATATCAGTATTACGGGAAATCAATTAGCCGATGATGCAGCCCGCTCAGCCCATGAAGGAACCCGTGTAGTCCCGATTCCTCTATCAAGGAATGATGCAGCAAGACAACTTTACCTGCTGGCGCGAGATCTCACACGCACGTTCTGGTCGTCTACCAGCTTCCAAAGGTGTCAATTTTATGAACTGGATCCTTCGCTCAAGCTAAAGCTACCATCACAACTTTCCCTCTCCGATGCGACACTGTTATGCCGCCTTTGGTTGGGTGTTGCATTTACAAAGGTGTACTCCTTTCGCATTGGTATGGCAGGCACCTCTACATGCGACTTCTGCGGAGCTGAAGAGACGATCGAACACGTCCTGTGCAGCTGCGCTTGCTACGACACACAGCGATGCCAGCTCCGGATGGTTTTGAATCAACTTGACCCCAGACCATTTGGTGAGCAGAAGATAGTAGGACCTTGGGCATCTGTCTCAGTTGCGCAGAAAGCAACTAAAGCACTGCTAATTTACCTAAAGTCAACAAACCTGAGCGACCGCCTGTAGACTGGGTGTGCTCCCCGAGTGTGCTCGTGATTGTGTGTACCTTCTCATCTCTCTGCAACCTCTTTTCTCCCTTTTATCCCTTCCCCAGTGCAGGGTAGCAAACCGGATGTGCGTCTGGTTAACCTCCCTGCCTTTCCTTGCATCTTTATCTCTCTCTCTTGCCTTTTCGCATGATTTATCTCTCTCTTTCTCTCACCCCATCTCTCAACCATTTATGCATACAGTTTTTGGTACGCAAATAAACGTTGCATTTCACCACACTTCACGAAGCCTATAAGAAGCCATTTCATTCACTCGATACGCATGGTGTATACCGCCGATCCTGGACGACGGGCTTCTGGAGCGCCGCGAATGATTGAGATGCAAAATGACTGCTGGCACTCATTCATTATTCGGGCGTTAACCTTTACGCTACTACGCGTGGCGAACTCTATAGGGTGCTAGCCCAAAGCTCCCACTTTGCAGCGATGTAGTTATGACATTTACGAAGATGAAGGCTGGTAAAGAAACGCCGCGCCGGCCAGCCCGTAAGTGAGTGGTGCACGTCGCAAGGCCATTGTGCGATCGGCCTGAAAACCAAGCCGGCCTTCTGATTACAGTGGTCGACGCTAAGAACAGACCTCACAGAATGTCTTGTCAGTGTGAAAGTGGCACATACCTATAAAATTCATAGCAGCGTGCTTCGAGAAGACCGAAAGGTTGCAAAAAAATAATATTGAGCGACATACTCTCATCTCAATGCGGCGCGACATGCTTTTCGGTCGCTGGTGACAGCGGCAAACAAACTGGGACACGGTCTCCGGAGCGGACCATTAATCGGCTGCATTTTTTCAACTAAGCGAGAAAGTGTGCTACATCTTTGCCTTTTTTTTTCTGCGGCAATCGTGTAGTATGCGTAGATTCAAGGTGAATAAAGTGCGCTTTCTTTGAATATCGCGCCGCACCTGCATTTGACCACAGCGAAAATGATGCACGCACTAACAGGGTTCATCTTGCTCAGCGCAAAGTTCTTTGAAGGATAAGACGTATTTCGTATATGCTGGTGGATAAAAAGGAAGCTTCTCATTATAATTGCACTTCACTAAAACTTGTGCAGACATTACTGGACACACGACACACACACTGTAAAAAAGACCGCCTGAAGAGTATGATTGTTAACAGCTAGTATATATACTGACAGCACAACACCATGGCAGATTCCTTCCACCGCAATGGGCTGCCGCCTCGCACAGCCCCTGTCTCGACAACCGAACTGGGGCCGTTAAGATGGGCTTTGAGAGTGCGCGCAGTCAATCCTTTGATGTTCCTCCGTTGGAGATCTAAGGCTCGTTCGGCGACTACCGATAAAGTTGCTACGAAAATAATGACAGTTGCTTGCGTTTAAAGCAGTTCACTTATGCCTGTTAACCAGTTAACAGCATAAAGGCATTGAAATTTTCTTATCTCAAGTTTCCTCATCAATAACTACAAAAAGTCATGGGGCGCTGGGCACACACGGGTCCTTTGTTTATACCCCAACGCACACAATCTTAACCCCATGATAGCATGGCAGTGCCCTTTAAAACATGCACTCTTATAGAGCACCAGAAAGCGAAAGGCACTGCGAAACAAGGCGTCGAATGACGATGGGTCGTATACACGAGTGCCAAACGAGGTTTCGAAGAATGAAGCATCAGCAACGATGAAACGATCCAGGAAGCAAAAGAAGTCCCGGGCACACCTCACGGGCTGGAGAAATTGACCCGCTGCAGCCATTACGCGTGACGCTCATCAATCAGTCTTCACGGTCACGTCGACGAGCCGTGCCAACGTTTCCCGACCCCAAGCCAGGCTTTCCGGTCCTGACGACCCGAGTCAAGGAAGGGGCCGCTGTGCCACTTATCGTCGCTTGCGCGTGCCGCTTCGAACGTGACCGAGGCGTAGAAGTGTGGTGTGGCGCATTTACCGTTGCGATCTGCAGGTACTGGTGCGGCGGGAATCGGGCTTGGCCCGCACACACAATAAGGAGGTGCCGACGTAAAAGTTAGTAACTTGTCATTAAAGGTTTGGCTACTACATTCTCCTTATATAGAAACAATAAATAGTGGGTTTGTTACGCAACAGCATAAGAAGACACGAAGACCAAAGCCATCTACTTTTTTCTTTTCAGTTGAAATATCGATCACTCCCCAACCTTTCGCTAGCTTTCTACACCTAACGCACTTTTGCACTGCCTTGAAGATCCGCGGCAGTGCAAGTTTTTTGCACGTCACATGATTTTGCACAGTTTCAGTGATCGGCACACCTTTAACAAAACGGCGGTGTCCTACGAAGGCGTCATTATCTGACGCCCCTTTACTGTGGAAACATGTGCCCGGTAAGAGAAGCAACACTTCCAATTGCATGCAGCGAAACTGGTATGCACGGACGTCAATATTACAATGTCCGGTAATGGACGCCGTTCTAGGTGCTTGCGGTTATCTTGGTGATCTGCGAGGGCCTCGGTGTTTTCTTATTCCATGGCGTATTGGGCTTTCTTCATGGCTTTTTGTAAATGTCTGGTACACACAAAAAAATACCACCAAATGCCCCGTCATTGTGACGGCGAAGAAGGCACCAGCGAAATTGCTTAATACGAATCTTTTAAATGGGCGAAGGTGCGCCCAGCAAAAGATTGATGATTGATATGTGGGGTTTAACGTCCCAAAACCACTCTATGATTATGAGAGACGCCGTAGTGGAGGGCTCCGGAAATTTAGACCACCTGGGGTTCTTTAACGTGCACCCAAATCTGAGCACACGGGCCTACAACATTTCCGCCTCCATCGGAAATGCAGCCGCCGCAGCCGGGATTCGAACCCGCGCCCTGCGGGTCAGCAGCCGAGTGCCTTAGCCACTAGACCCCAGCAAAAGAAAAGTGAAAGTAGAAGCAATCCACGCTTCACACTGATAGCGACGAGAACAGCTGTCGGCCATCGAGAAATCTGATCTGCGTCGGCATTCGTGGATGTGGCATCATATATTTCAGCCTCATCGTGTAGCATTAGTTTCAGACATATTGTACTGTTGCAGTTGCGCGCTCAAACTTGTAAGAATAATCTAAAACAATCAGAAATGTTGAATATTCCGGTGTGGTACGCGTAAGGCTGTCGTTATACGCGTAACTAGTCGGTCACATAAAAATATAAAAATATGTGCTCGTGGAAACACACACGCATACATGCGAACACATACACGTGCGAAAATATAGAGGTTAGTTGAATACGTCCAGTCTAACTTCCCCAAGGAATTTTTTTGTGGCTACTCTTATACAAACTACAATGTTGAAAACAATTCAAGCACAGGCAGAATTGGTTTCAACGCAGTATCTCTATCGAAGTAGTTAGCCTATACAGAAAGTTAGACGGCTTCGTAAAAACTTAAAGGCTAGTTTTTTTTATTGACGTAATATTAATGAGAACTAACAGACACTCATGCTAAGAAAAGTACAACGGATGTTCGCGCATTAAAGAAAGAGATCTGCGATGACCGTCCATGCATTCATGTGGGTTTCGTAGGAATATACCACTATATAACAGTCTACAGCACTTAGCACTTCCTC
>WOVY01013615.1:0-196237 GCA_013436015.1 Rhipicephalus annulatus
TTTGTTAGCAGCAATTCAGTTAAGCCCTTGTCTTTATGCTTAGGCCCAGAAACAAAACACAAGTAACTAAAGTAGTCCTAAGAGTCATGTAGTCTCACTGTTCCAAGGCTTTGTGGAGCCTAATTTAGTGCAAGCTTCACCATTTTTTAAAAATTCAGATTCAACCAACAGGTTTTGGAGGCACAGTGCATTTTCAGCTAACTTGTTTCACCACCAGTTTCTTAGATAAAACGCGGAAAGTAGAGGTAAAAATACCAATT
The DNA here is from genome assembly GCA_013436015.1 of Rhipicephalus annulatus. Classification (NCBI taxonomy): domain Eukaryota; kingdom Metazoa; phylum Arthropoda; class Arachnida; order Ixodida; family Ixodidae; genus Rhipicephalus; species Rhipicephalus annulatus. The sequence goes on from WOVY01013615.1 coordinate 261, forward strand.
TAAAAGGCATTGTAGGTAATAACAAAAGGACGGCTTCTTTTTTTTGTGTGGTGCTTTGCCTGAACGCTGTGCTTTTTGGGTATAGTTCATTGTCTAGTGAACATAGGCCTTAAAAACTAACATTAGCCATGTTGAGGTCGATTTCTTGGTTATAGTCATAGTAGCCATATAAATAATTATGACTTCAAACTTGATTGTTCTTTTTGAAGATTTTTTCCTTGCATAATGATATTTGAGAGTCTTAGTCAATTTTGTTATAAGAAAACGTGATGTCATAATAGGGTCACTTTTTGTAGAGTCGTTCAGTTCTACCTTACCTTTACATTCCTAATAGAGCAGTTATTTTCAATATCGGTATTTAAAATGAAATGAGCATGCTGTATGTAGTAAGGTGTACAGATAGCACATGCACCCAACTTTTCTGTTGGCAGTTTATTTCTGTTATTCTTGATTTATATGTGGGGTTTCCCGTCCGAAAACCACTATATGATTATGAGAGACGCCGTAGTGGAGGGCACTGGAAACTTCGACCACTTGGGGTTCTTTAACGTACACCCAAATCTGAGCACACGTGCCTACAGCATTTCTGCCTCCATCGGAAATGGAGCCGGGGTTTGATACCGCGACATGCGGGTCGGCAGCCGAATTTCTGTTACTCTTGCTCCCCTATATGTGTGCAGTTCGGTTATAGTTGTCTGGCTTGCACAGATTTTTAATGGCACCTGCGTGGTCCTGCTTGCTTTCATGGTGATTTTAACCTTCATAAGTTGCATAGGTTTAACTCTCAAAATTGTTCAAAATGCCAATTTTGTGCACAAACTGTATAGTATAAAGGCAGCAGATGTACATGCACACACTATTAAATGAACATTGAGAGCTTTCACTTGCAGTTCCTAAAGTTTTACTGTGCAGGAAGCGTTTAAATCATAATTTTATAAGGACATATTAATCGATTATCTCTACCATTGAAAATCGTGACAACCTAGTTATTTTCACTGTGATAAGCATGCTGTTTTTTTTTTGATGTGGCAGAACTAATTTATACACTCATTCCTTCTATTATTCACATATGCATAACATGAAGGATTGTGTGCCTTAAATTTTCAGTTTCATTCTGTGTGTTATATTTCTTGTGCATGTAAACTATTGTGCTAACATGTGTCTCTGACATTATTTGTGCCAATTATTTTCATTTCCAGGTGCCTATGAAGGACGCATAAGTTCTATCGCAGTGACCTTCGAAATTTGCAGTGGTGCCGGAGCCTCAAGCAGCATTTCGCCGATCTCCTCAAGGCATTCATGAGATAAACACAGCGCCACACTTTCACAGTGCTACGATTATTATTTATGTTTAAACATTTCGTTTTAAAATTGCTGTTACATTGTGCCACCATCCTGTGGCTTAGGTGGAGCTCGTGAAATTGCGGTGCAGTCACCTCATTTGTGTACGATCAACACTGCAATGTCACTATTCACAGCTGGAGCATACAGACAAATAAAAAACATATTGATTGTAGCAGGGCTGATGTGTATATTAATGCTTCTCTATTGATAATAATAACTTTATAAGTTCTTTAAGTCTTGCATAGAACACTGCATTAATGTGTTGCAATGTAACCACCATTTATGATCGCTAGCATGTTAATTTAGTAGTTTTGTAATGTATTTTATTTAAAAGGTAATCTTGCTTCTGCATCACGACAATTAGTAAGATGCCGATGATTCAATCCCTCATCATGCACGTTTAAGAATATTGTGATTTGTACACAGTATTGCATGTACTCAAGATGTGGATGTCTATTCAATTTACACATTATATTGCTTTGCACTAGATTCAGACGTAACATGCACACATTTCAGTAATTTCCGCATGATACGTCTTTCCATAAGATGCGGAGACCGCATCATACGTCTTATGCGGAGTCCGCATCATACGTCTTATGCGGAGTCCGCATCATACGTCTTCCATATTCCAATAATTCCGTATGTGAGGTCTCCGCATCTTACGGAACGTTTCAGTAGGGATGATCTCGCTAAAGGAATAAACGATCAGACACAGATAGACATAATTCTACTAGACTTTTCAAAGGCATTTGACCGTGTCTGCCATGCCAATCTTTTTCAAAAACTCAGACATATTCTAGGGCATGGACGAATCTTCCGCTGCATTAAGTGCTATTTAGCTGACCGTCGCCAATTTGTCCAGTTAGGCGCCAGCACTTCTGAAGTTATGCCGGTGCTTTCCGGAGTACCTCAGGGTACAGTTTTGGCTCCTATCATGTTTCTTTTGTTTATAAACGACATAACTTGTACAGTTCAATCTAAAGTTAGGTTATTTGCAGATGACTGCGTCCTGTATAAAGAAATTACAAAGCCAGCAAGATCAAATAAGTTTCAACAATGATTTCGCCTGGTTGGCACAATAGTGCGAAAGTTGGCAAATGGTCATCAACTTCGATAAACCAGTTGCAATGACAGTAACAAAAAAGAAATCCAAACTTACTTTCCCATATGGCTATGATAACAACATCCTTAAAACAGTCACTCAGTACAAGTACTTGGGCGTCGTCATATCGTCAGATCTCGGATGGTCGGCGCATGTGGATCACGTGACTGGCAAAGCGATGCGGAAGCTAATGTTTTTAAAGCTTCTCTTGCCGAGTTTGCGATACTCGACAAGAGAAGCCAACCTCTTGGCCTTTGCGACGATTATGCGCCCTATCTTAGAATATGCGAGCGTGGCATGGTTGCCGTCTACCCAGAAACACATAGCCACTATTGAGGCCATCCAGCGTAAAGCCACGCGTTATATTTGTAACAGATATAGGCGCACTGACTCGCCTACGCAAATGCTGACAGATATTGGCCTTCACACGCTGGCCAGTCATGCGATGCTATCCCGGCTCGAATTTATGTACCTAATCCTACACAACAAGCTTAAAGTAGATTCGAACACCTAAATTTCATTCAACACTTCTAGAGAAACCCGTCACAAGCATCACCTTACACTACAAGAATATTTATGCACCAACAATACTTTAGTTCTTCGTTTTTCCCGCGGGCAGTGCGAGAGTGAAATGCCTTACCCAAGACGGTGGTTGTGCAGCCCACTGTCAACAAATGTTAGGAACTTGCTGGCCAAGCCGTTCTATCAGCTACATGATAGCGACGCCATCAGGATTGTACTGATCATTGTCCTCCCTGCGAGTACATTTGTGGTTTAAAAAGGTGGAAGTCGGTGCCAACTTTGTATGTTGCGTGCTTACCTTTTTCTTTCTTTTGCGTGTTTTTTTCAGTGTATGCACATGTGACTGAGACATGTGCCTCGTTAGTAATGTAGATCAATAGTTGTTATCATTTTATATCATGATTTTTTGTACCCATGCAATTGTATAGGTATGTGAATATAGAATATTTGTTGACACTTTCCAACCCACTCCTGTAAAAATCCCTGACGGGATTGACAGTATTGTTAAATAAATAAAAATAGAACACCCTTTTACATATGAATTTTACATTGACGTTCAAGCCGGGCAGGTCGCTATGAAGCTATTAGTCGATTCTGGCTTTTCCGTTTCTATTGTTTCAGGCAGGTTGTTTGACCAAAATTTCCCTGGCGTGTCGCTTCTTTCCGTTCCACGTGTGACACTTCTGCATTAATCCAAAAGACCAATTTCGGTTCGAGGGTGCTTCTTTTCTGAGGTATTTTTTGGACAATCGCAGCGCAGCACTTTTGTTTTATGTTGTCGAACAAGGTACTTCTCTCGTTGGCCTGGATGGCATCAAGGCTTTGAAGCTGCGCATTGAAGGGTCTGAGCTGTAGTGTTTTCAAACCAGCACGGTACCTAACGCCGACGTATCTTGGACATGATCGATAAATCCATCTGTACAGCTGCCATCAGCGCTTCAGCAAATGTTTTGTTCTCTGTTCACAAATGAGCTCAGTCTAGCAAAAGGTTTTTTTCACAAGAATAAGACACGTGCGGGTGGTCAGCCAGTAGCATCGAAATGTTGTCGTCTTCTTTTAACGTTACGACTACGCGTGTCTTCCGAACGGCAGCGCTTGGAAAGTTTGGACATCATTGAGCGTATTGATGCATCAGAATGCCTGTCCCCTATTATAGTCATTTGCAAAAAAGATTGAAGTATTTGGCTTTGTCTAGATTTACGTGAGCCTAACAAGGTCATCAATTTCGAACGGATTTCCGCTGCCTCACATGGATGAGTTGCTTTATGCCGTGGCGGGTGTGACGCACTTTTCGAAACTTGACTTAGCGTCTCCCTACAACAAAGTTCCCCTTGATCCGGAGAGTAGGCACTTGACAGCTTTTATTACACATGAAGGGCTCTACCACTCCAAGCACTTCTGTTTTGGGCAAGCCTCAGCACTGGCTGCTTTCCCAAGTATTATGTCTCGAATCCTTTCCAATTGTGCGCGTGTCCTCTTTTACATCGACGATGTCATTATTTTTGGCAAATCGGCTGAGGAGCACCTAAAGAACTTGGAGGCAGTGTTACAGCGTATTAAAGACGCAGGCCTGAAGCTCAACAGTAAATGTGTGTTAGGAGTGGAGGAGCTCAAATTCTTGTGCCATAAAGTGACACCGTGCGGTGTTTCGCCACTGTCGGGGAAAGTGGGCGCGGTTGTGCAAACCCCAGTTCCAAGAAATGTCGCTGAACTGCGTTCCTTTCTTGGGTTGGTAAAATAATACGCCAAGTTTCGCTACACTTGGCTGAGATGATAGAACCAATGAGGGCTAATACTAAGAAAGGCAAAACCTTCACCTGGGCTGTTGAGGTGGATAACAGTTTACGCCTGGTAAATGCGTTATTATTGTCAGATCTTGACGTGCACATGTTTCATCCTCCGCTTCCAATGATCTCGACTGATGCATCCGTATGTCATTTAGGAGCAGTCCTCCAGTAGCACGCTGGTGATAATGTTCGTACTGTTGCTTTTTGCATCACGTACGCTATCTCCAGCTGAAAGAAAGTATATAGTTGGCAAGGAGAAAGAACTTGCATGCAACTTAGAAGTGTAACAGCTTGGGCTAGTTGGTATTGCATGACGATAGTTATTGCGCGAGAACGAAACGACGACACAGAGACAAGAAGGTCGTGTCTTTCGTGTCCTTCTTGTCTCTGTGTCGTCGTTTCGTTCTCGCGCAATAACTATCGTCACTTGCATGCATTTGGTCATGCGAGCATTGACACACATACCGGTTGGGACGGAGCTTAACTTTTCGAACAGACCATCAGGCACTCGTTTTGTTTTTGTCTTCTCAAGGCTCATGCTGACGCCGACTTAGAATTGCACATTGGTGCGCAGGGCTACTGCGATACATTTTAACGGTGGAGTACCAGAAAGGCTTGCCAAACAGCGTAGCTGTTGCTCTTTTACCCCGCCGCGGTGGGCTAGTGGCTAAGGTACTCGGCTGCTGACCCGCAGGTTGCGGGTTAAAATCCCGGCGGCGGCGGCTGCATTTTCGATGGAGGCGGAAACGTTGTAGGCCCGTGTGCTCAGATTTGGGTGCACGTTAAAGAACCCCAGGTGGTTGAAATTTCCGGAGCCCTCCACTACGGCGTCTCTCATAATCATACGGTGGTCTTGTGACGTTAAACCCCACATATCAATGAAGCGGATGCTCTGTCACTATTACCTTTACATATGGCAGATAGAGAGCTGAGTTTTGGGGAGGAAATTGTTTTCATGGTTTAACCAACTTGCCTGATAAAAGAGCAGTTTGAACATTCGGTTCTGGCTGATGCCACGCTTCAAAAGGTGAAGACGTTTGTAACTGGGTCCAGGCCATCGCACAGATTTGCAGCAAGATATCCAACCCTACTTCAGAGTTCGTGACGAATCGTCAGTAGTGAGTGAAATATGGATGCGGACAGAATAGTTTGTAGTTCCTTCATCTCTCGTGGCTCAGCTTGGTGCAACAGGGCATGAAACGCGCTAGGGTATGGCACGCAATAAGGCCAGACTTGGGGAGCAATTTTGGTGGAACTGCATGGACGTTCACGTGGAAGAAGCATTCCGCAACTACAGCATCTCTCAAGCAGCAGATAAATTGGCAAAGACGTCGCCTGCTCTGCTGCATCCTGTCAAGTTACTGGGGAGACCATGGCAGAAAGTTGGAATGAATATCGTTGGTCCCCTGGAGAGGGTGTCTCCAGATTACAGATTTGTCCTGACACTATAGACTTCTTCTCAAAATGGCCAGAAGGGCAGTTTGCAAGGGAGGAGGAGGAGAAAGGGAAGAAATGAAAGGCAGGGAGGTCAACCAGACGGACGTCCGGTTTGCTACTCTGCACTAGGGGAAGGGTTAAGGGGATTAAAGGAGAAGAGAAAGAGAGAAGTGAAGGGCAACGTGTGTGTAGATGTGACCTTGTCCATTGCACACTTATAAGCGGTCGCGTAGTCCGGTCGTCTTTAGAAATATTAGCAGTGCTCGGTTGCGACGTGTACAGCCATAAACCAAGGATCTTCTTTTCGGAAAAAGGTCTACTGTCAAGGGTAAATAACGTTTCGCGTAGCAAGTTGCGTTCGCTCGAAAAACGATCACATGAACACAGTATATGTTCAATTGTCTCGTCAGTGTCACACGATTCACATTGGGAGTTATCCGCTATTCCTATGCGAAAGGAGTACGCCTTTGTAAAAGCTACTCCTAACCACAGGTGACACAGTAAAGTTGCATCCTGGCGGGAGAGGTCCCATAGAACTTGAAGCTTTCTCGATGGGTTCAATTTATGTAGGCGGCAGTTCCTGACACTGGGGTCACTCAGCCAAGTTTCCGACATGGTGTTAGCGAACGAGTGAAAGCCCCTTGCAGCGTCGGTTCTCGACAATGGAATCGGGGTTGTCTGGGCGTCCACGTGGGCGGATCGGGCAGCATTATCAGCAAGGTCATTACCGACAATACCACAATGTCCCGGTAACCACTGGAACACTACGTCATGTCCTTTCGATAAAACTTCGTGAATCACTTCTCTTATTTCATTCACTAGTTGTTGATGCTCCCTTTGTCGTAAAGCTGATTGCAAACTCTGAAGGGATGCCTTGGAGTCGCAGAACACCGCCCATTTTTGAGGTCGGGCTTCCGCGGTATAAAGTATAGCAGCACGTAAGGCGGCAAGCTCCGCTGCTGTGGATGTTGTCCTATACGGCAGTTTGAGCTTTATAGTGACCTGGTACGCCGGGATGACAACAGCACCTGTGGAGCTGTCAGCCGAGACCGATCCATCGGTGTGAATTTGGGTCCTCTGGCCGTATTTTTCGTTGAGTAGCGAATATGTCACCTGTCGTAGGACCACTGTTGAATGATGGCTCTTAATCGTTATTCCCGGAATAGTGAGGCGCACCTGTCGTTGTTGTAGGCACCAAGGAGGTGACGCTGGTCTTGTTGCTGGAGTGAAGCCGAAAAGAAGGCACTCTCTATGGGCAGAAATATTCTTTGAAAACATGGCTTGTGGTCTTTGAAGTGGCAACACTGCAACATGGTGACCAGAAACTCGGCAGAGGTGTTTTATGTGGGCTCTCAAATTGTCAGTGGTGATGTATGTTTGAATTGGATGCTCTCTTGCGATCATAATTGTCCCGTAGGTTGAGGTGCATCGCGGCAATCCTAAGCGCACGCGTAGTGTTTGTCCTTGCAGACTATCGAGGGTGCAGATGTTCGTCTTGCACGTACTTGCCAGTAACGGCAAGCTGTAGCACAAATATCCCAGAAACATTGCCCTGTATAGCTGCATCATTGACCTTATCGATGTGCCCCAAGATTCTCCGCTGGGGAATCGCATTATATGGACGATGGAAGTTAGCCTTCTCTTCAGGTTATTGCAGTGGGCACTCCACGAAAGGATCCTGTCAATAATCACACCCAGGAAGCGATGGTTCTTCTGGTATGGAATATTTTGCCCATTGTTGGTAACGGGGTATTGTGTCATGGCTCTGCGAGTAAACGCAACCAATGCACATTTCTCCGTTGAGAAGGAACGACCTTGTTTGCGGAGATATGAGCATGTCAGGGTGGCAGCCTGCTGGACTCTTGCACGTACTTGTAGACGAGTTAGCCGAAGTTGATAGACAAATATCGTCAGCATATATGGATATGAGGATAGTACTTGGCAAAATTTCACGAAGTTCTACCATTATGAGGTTAAATAAAGTGGGACTTAATACAGCGCCCTGAGGGATGCCAAGGAAGGTGTAGTAATTGGTGGTAGGTCCGTCTGAGGTTTGTATAAAAATGGGACCTTTTCTTCAAATAATCCTGGATCCATTGGAACATCCGACCACCGATTCCAACAGCTTCCAACGAGTCTAGGATGGCTTTATGTGTTACGTTATCATAAGCCCCTTTGACGTCAAGGAAGAGTGCCAGTGGTATGCGCTTGAGGCTTTTCTGTTGCTGGATAAATGTTGTGAGATCAAACACGTTGTCAAGAGATGACCGACCTTGTCCAAAACCTGTCATGCAGTTTGGGTATACGTTGTAGTGCTCGCGGTATTATTCTAGGCGTGTAAGTATCATCCTTTCCATGACTTTTCCTACGCAACTTGCGAGGGCAACAGGGCGAAATGATGTCAAATTAAATGGTGACTTTCCTGATTTGAGTAGTGGCACAAGTTGACTTATCTTCCAATCCTGGGGAACAATGCCCGCCTGCCTTGAGTGGTTGTAATAGCTTAACAACTATCCCCTTGCCTCCTGTTGAAGGTTGGCTAGAGCGGCGTAGGTGATGCCAATTGGTCCTGGTGAAGATGATCGTCGGCAAGCCGCCAAAGATACGTCAAGTTCTTCTATAGTAAAAAGATTGTCCATTTCGGAGATGCGGGGTTCAGTGATAACGCTCTTAATGGTGCCAGCGGACAAGGCGGACACACCAGCGATTCGCGTACACAACTCATTTGCCACTTCAAGTTGGGTGTGGCCTAAATGTAGGGCTAAAGCCATGAAAGGATGTCGTTGTTGGGGAGTCGAGCGCAGGCCACGAATAGTGCTCCAGATGCGTGACAACGGCTTTGGGGACCCACTGATTCGCAGAATGATTTCCAGCGTTCCTGTTCAAGTTGTGTAAGCGTCGTTGGACTTTTTTCTGTATGCGTCGTGCCAGCCCCAAGTCGCATATTGCTTTCGTCCACCTGTATCTTCTTTCCGCCCTTCGGTGAAGCGCACACAGTTTTTCCAGTTCAACGTCGAAATCTGAACGCTTGCCGGTGAACGGGAGGAGACATGAAGCTTCCCTCATTGCCTCTTTGATGACATCCTCCAAGTTCTAGTCAGGGTCTTCACGGCATGTATTTTCCATGAGTCGCTGAAATTTCGACCAATCAATTCTTCGTATTGTGGTCTTAGGAGAGGAGTTAGTAAGACCCCTTATTCGCATATAAGTTGGAATATGCGTTTCCCATGCGTTTCGATGTCTCCCATGCGTTTCGATGTCTGAAAACCAGTGCACTTGTGACCGGGAGTTTCTGGATACCAGAGTCAAATCGAGGCAACTGCTGTACGTAAGGCCCAGCAGGTAAGTAGGACTGCCATCATTTAAGAAACATAGGTCATGCTTGGAGGCGAACGACACAAGGTTTCTTCCTTTAGCGTTGATCGTCGAACTACCCCAGATTAAGTGATGTGCGTTGAAGTCTCCAGTTATAACCCACGGGCCCGTAGTTGTTGTCAGTATGTCTCGTAGTCGGTCTTGTTCAAATCGTCCGGATGGTGATATGTAGACACCAATGAGTGTGAATGACACTTTTTCTTTTTTAACATGTAAGCAGACATATTGATTGTCATCATGCGGTTGAACTGCATGATGCACATATGTGAAACTGTGCGTATGTAAACAGCTACCTTGCCGCGTTCCGCGCACGTTGAAGAAACGAACGATTCATACCCTGATAGTTTAGGAGGTTGTTGCACGTTTGGTTCACATATAACTATCATAGGAATACTATTCATGATTATATACTGACAGAATGAAGAGTTGCGGGATCCTAGGCCTCTCGCGTTCCACTGCATTATCGACGCATGTCAGACCTCGTTGCGGAAGGTGAAAATTGGTCGAGCCATGGTAGCTACTGCAGACTTGCAAATGCTGGACTTAGAGCATCCAGTACTTGTAGTGCACTCGGAGCAAGTGAAGACTTCAGGCTGCTGCACAGCTTTCGCATGGCATCCAGCAGTGTTCGGAACATTCTGATGACTTCTGTGTCCTCCTCAGGCAGCTTGTCAACGGCTGGCTGGAGTGATGTGACTTGCGATGTGTCGATGGGATTTGCAGGTGGCTGGCAAGCGAAGTGTCTACAAGAACCGTCACCAAACTCCTGCCGAATGTATTTGCACGGGAAGGATATCCTGAGATATAGTTTGTGATAATGGGCCCCAGTTCACGTCAAAGGAATTTGTCAACTTCTTACAAGAACCAGTGACCCGTCTGTCGCATTCATCTGTTTATTATCCACAGGGCGACGGACAGATCGAGCGGTTAAACCGCACGCTCAAGACTTACCTCCAACTGACCTGTCTGGAACAACGTCCGCTCCAAACGGCTTTACGGGATAATATCACCGCATACAGGTGTACGCCACACGCCACAGCAGGAGTGGCCCCTGCGGTATTGTTACACGGAACGCTGCCAAGAACGAAGCTTGACACATTCGGCTTATCGCCAGAGTCCTTCGCAAAGGCACCCTACCAGGAACTAGCCAGGCTCCAGCGACATGTCAAGCAAAGGCAGGAATAGAGCAAAGCCTACACCGACAGGAGGCGAGCGGCAAAATCGACAACAGTGGTAGTGGGAGACACGGTGTGGGTGAAAAAGCCATCGCTTTCATTCAATGGTGACATCTTCTTCTCGTAACCAAGGAAAGACATTGAGCAGTGCGGTCCAGCATTCTTCGTTCTTGACAACGGCAAAACATGGAACGCGGCGAAGTGCAAGGTGTCACTCGGCGCCCTCTGGCGACAATGGCCATCGGCAACATTCGGCCAGGCGTGAATCGTCGTTCAATCATGATCCCTTGGATGTGACACTTCTCGGTTTAACATGACAGCCAGCGTCTGCTAAGGCAAGTGTTCCCGCCGCGCAATCTGTGCCTGGGGCAGTCTACGATTCCGGGTCGCCAACGAGATCAGCCGCCGGACAGTTTCCTCTGTCAGAAACTGTCACACACCTGCCCGTCAACCCTGCAGAAGAACCTGTGGTGTCATTTCCATCTGGTCATCACATTCAGCCACACCGCGAGACATGGCAAACGAACCGATATGGTTAATAAGTGAATGAATAAATATTTCAAAGTTGGTGTACTCGTATACCCTTTGTGTTAAATGACTCTGCACGTGTATAGAAAATTTGATGTGATATACCGAGTGTATTTGATGTGTATATGTTGATCTTCATATATTAATGTGTATGTGGGCGTGATGAACGTATGCTAATATATACTAACGTTTTAACATCATCACAACACCTAAAAATGGGGGAGGGAAAATGTTGTATCCTGCAGTTTGGTTTCAGTGTGTAGATTGGCAACACTGTGTCCATGTGCGTGTATGTATTTCTGGAACGCCTAATAAAACAGCAGTATATATGCAGGCGCAACCCGGTGTGTGTCGGACACGTTACTCTTTCACTACACTAACCTGTCTGCACGAGCCCTTACAACCACACCATTGAATTTAGCGACATCGATGGCCTCGAGATTGTTTTTATTGTCTCAAACTCTTTGCCATAAAATGCAGCGTTTTCTGTTTGTGCCTTGCCTTTCACCACTAGTAGCTTCTTTAAATTATTCTCTTCCATTCGTTATTCGTACCATATTTCTTCAGCCCTTTCCGTGGCGCACATTTTCGCAAAAAATTTGAATGATTCCATATTTTCTGGCCAGTTTCCAAATCTAGGGGTGTCAAGTTTGCGCAACTATTTGTTGATGCCATTGAAAAACTTATGATCGCTAAGTACCTTGGCATTTAACCTCCTGAGGTCTCATATAAATGCAGTTTTACGAGCGTTTTTTTCGCAAGGAGAACACGACAAGTGAGTGATCACTGAATAAGACTTGCTCAACAGCATAACAATCACAGACATTTGCCAGTTCTATTACCACGTAATGTGTGTCCAATCTTGGTGGTTATTTCCCTGAAAGTGCGTATAATGACGGATCAATCCACCTTTAGAAAAAAAGGCAACATCCTGAAGCTAATACTTGTCAATACTTTCTTTTAGGTAATTACTGACATCTTTTCTATCCAAGCAGATAGATTGATCATCTGCACACACAGTTAAAATCTCTGAGAAAAAGCAGTAGTCTATTAGTGCCAAAATAAGAACGCAGCTCTAGGAAAAAAGTTACTCGACCACGAGGGTCTGTTGGTACGTACATACGAATTATTCTGAACTTTATTTCCTCATAGGTAAAATTGCATATAACAAACCTTCTATACAAAGAGGTAACACCTATATCCTCAACAAGGCCTTAACAATTCTTAATAAATATTGCACACCCTGCAGATATACCTACTGCCTGGCTAACACACGTTGTAAATTGTGCTGACAGTAGTGACCATAAGTTTGGTGCCACTCTCGCTTTCACCATTTGTCTTTCGGACAGCAAGTATGTCCAAGTTTTCTCCTTCAATAAGATGCCTGACCTGACACTGTTTACGTCTTGGAGACAATACACGATAATTAAGCGTGCCGACGCGAATCTGTGCAGTTAGACGCATCATTTTCAACAAGTATGAACAGACTTACACAATTAGCTCAACACTATGATTGAGCGTCCAGGCTCGGGGCTAGTACGCTGACTTTCTTTGCCGTTAGCCGCACTCACGCGACGAGTACTCCGATGGAAACATTGCAGATGTATTGGCCATTTGACTACCGGCCTTGGGCAGGGGACGCTCGCAGCGTTGCTGCTTGCAATCAGAAGCTCTCTCGTTTGGCAAGGCAGCGTCCATCCTCTTCGTCCTCAACTTTTTGTCGGCGCAGCGTTATCCGCCTACAGGTCATATCGATGTTGGTCACCGCATTCCTGTTGCTCCACCGCGTTCTGCTCTTCCATCGTCCCCTCGTCAGTGACCTCAAGCTCTGCCGGCGAATTCTCAGAGCGCTCAGGTTGTCTCGCTTGGTCTGCATTGTGGATACCGTCCTTCGTTATTGGTACCACAGTCTCTGCCTCCTTGCCGTTCATGATGTTGCTCGCTGCTATCGTCCACAGAAGGAGACGCGCCGATAACGCTGGCGTACGTTCAAGCAAAGTCGTTCCTGACGTGCCCAAAAGCACAACCCTCCGTGCAGTGCGGTGACTGACAATCACGTCTGATATGCCCACGCCTTCTGCACCTGAGGCAGGCTGGTGCTCACTCAGGCACAACAAGTACAGAACCGTTGTAAAGCTTCAACAGATGCGGTAGTTCCTCCGCTGTATTCACCTTTTTTTGAGCACCATCCATACAACTCGCGTTGTCAACTCTGCGTTCTGAAATCCAGGAACATGCCATGCGTCAAGAATTGCGGTCCTTCACTTCATCGAACTGAACCAGAGCCTTTTGAAGAGCCTCTACTGAGATGTCGAAAGGCACCTCTTCTCTGTAATTTACTGCTTACAAAGATCAAAGGTTTCACAATATCCACCTTTCACACGTAAGCCCCTTTGCCATGCACAGTGCACTTCACCTGTCACGCGCGAAACTTGACAAGCCGAACATAAGTAATCTGAAACATACCACTAACAGCCTTAAGCACGCCGGTTCCTCAGAAGGGATTTCGAAAATTTTCGATTTCATAGGGCCCCTTCTTCGTGGAGAAAAGCACAGAAATTCATGCCAGTCGGCAAAGTCGGCAGTAAAAAGTGGTAGCCCGCCGGACGGCACGCAATACCTTCATCCTAGCCAGCGTCGGCTGTTTGTTCACCTCGCAAGGAGTGAGCCACGCCGCGTCTTGTCTAGTCGAGCGCCAGAAGTGGAATTAAACCAAACTGAAAACGGTACATTGACGTAAAATCCTTCATATCGTAGGTATGTTTGTGCTCTGTCTGCATTTACTTGGTTAGAAGTGCAGATTTGAGTGTCTCCGCTCTTATCAAAACCTGTTCTACTGTTGGTAACGTGTTTAATATGTTTCTTTTGTGCTCCGTGTGATCGAAACGTCTCTCTCACAAGTTTTTAACAGTTTAAAAGAAAAGATTTAGCCAAATGAATATGTGAGTCGCAATTTCACAAATTCACTGAGTGGTTAGTCATTTCTGCGTAATAAACATTGCGCTTTTGAAAAGTACAATAAAAAAACCCTTAGACATATTTTCGGTCATTCTTGTTCACACACTTATTCACGTTCTACGACTAAAGCCACAAGAACTGTAGCCTTACCGTACGTTAGGCTTACGACAGCATCACCATATGCGATGGTCGTAGAGAAAAACATAAATATTATCACAAGAAGACTGTAATAGCTGCCTGCGGCGAGTTTCAATCGTGACTGGTTGATTGATATAGTATTCGCTTATTTCACTGCACAGATCCAAAGTTAAAATGCGGATATAAAAGGTCTAAGCCCCTCCCAGTGCGACGAAATTCACTGGCGTGGGCCGGAAAGTATGTTTTTTTTTGGTTATTCGTCTTTGACGCCTCCACGAACATTTGCGGTACGTTTTACTACATATATGTGTGGTTATTAAGTGGTGCTACTCACTTGCGGTGTGTCGAGGCATCTGAATGCTATCAAAATGAAACGTATAACCACGTTTTACTCGCCCATGTATAAAGAATATAGGGGCATTCCACCTTCTCACAGATAGGCAGAGCAGAAAGCAGTTTCACTATCTCATTTCATGAAAATATATTTAGCTCTATCTGATGTTTTACTAGAGTGGAAGAACACTCCGAGAAGTAAGTTGACCTTTTTACTTCTGCGATACCCTCCGCAGTTCTTGGAGTGCACACGTAAGGCAACATATTCGCTACAGCGCTTGCTTACAAAAACGAAACTACGCTGCGCGCTTAGAGAAGCCCGAATAATAATGACAATGCACAGATCCTAAATAATGCTGTAATGACCAAGGAGATGTGATCAATCGCGAGCGAATTGATTAGAACAAACTACCGTAGTGTCCGTAACCTTATTTCCAATGGATAAGTTTTTGATTTGCCTTAGTCGCAGGTTTTCTGCGACTAAGGCAACACTTTATCTCTTTAACGGCTGCTGGTGGGTTGCACTTACCAGCTCATTCCAGGGAGTGTGGCCGCCAACCTATGGCCGATAAAGCCACTTGTTTCTTTGGACATCGGGACAAGTGCACAAGAGTAGTGATGGAGGCTTTTTTTTTCATTGAAAGGGAGGGGAAAGGTGTGTACGTAAGCCGTATGTGGCCCTTGGTAAAAAGGAGGTTCGGTACTTGGGTTCAGCGCTGCCATGGTAAAGTGATTATTAGTTTGCTAAGGACTGTTGCGTATGCTTTTGGCAAGTATGAAGGTGTCTTTTTTTGTTTTCTTGTTTTTTCACGGTTGCTACACACGTGCTGCTGTTCACTAAGATTAGTCATGTTCTGTACCTTGTTTGCTATGCTCCGCAGACGCCTTTGGTTTGTCACGTGACTGGGTCGACTGCATGCTATATGTGTGCGTGTGTCTTCCAATAAAGTTTAGTGGCGAGTCCAGTGCGATGTCGTCTCTTCTTCGCCCTTGTCTATAATTTCGTGCTGTTTTTACATCCCAAGCAGGTCTAATAGACATGAAATAGAGACATGCATCGCAACTTTGAACATACCAGACAAAATAACCGCAAAAGCACCGCAAAAGTTTTGTGGTGCGATCAATGTATCATGAAGGGCGACTGCGTGAACGAGTGCTGCTGGAGGTTGGTGTGTGCGACCTGTAATGGCAGAAATACAACAATGTGTCGCCCAGCTTATCGTGCAACGAGAGGCGAGAAATCATGCAACATTAACTCTGAAGCTCCCAAGCCCACGAAAGCAGAACGTCCACAATCGACTGCCATTACAAACTGTCAAAAGGACGATGACGCCAGTTTGCAGATCTTCCAGACTTGAATCGTTGGTGACAACGGAAAGTCTTACGTCAGAGGAATAGTAAACGAAGCCAGTCAGCAAACTTTCATCAAAGAAGGCCTGGCGAAGAGGTTCGGCCTGAAGATCATTCGGGAAGCTTGCCTGTCGGTGAACACAGTTGCATTAAACATCCTTAATGTGCGAGAAAATGCAAGGTCGTTGAGGTTCGCATATGCAGGCAATTCAATGACGACCAACACATCATCGAAGCCATATTTATGCCGGCAAATAATTTGCAACGACATTCCTGCCAAAGCCATCGAATGCTCCTTCGTAACGAAATTGAGAGCAAAGTTACCGACTAGCAAATGACCGAACTGTGTCTTGAGGTTTTGTCGAGAAAGCCATTAGTCTGCTAATAAGATCGAATCAACTCTAGAAGATTCTTAGCGGTGAAATCATACGCAGCACAGACGTACAAGAATTGGTCGCAATCAAGACCACTCTCGGCTGGATGCTACAAGGACCTATAACGAAGCTAGCGTCATTGAATAAGCATCCGAGCCAATTATTTGAATCCTGCGCATGCAAGCGATAGAAACGGGAGGAGTAGAACAAAGTATACTGGAGTCATTTGGCTGTTGGATGGGATGGGGATAGTGCCAAAGGAAGCAATTAACGGGCACGCAGACACATGGTCGATCTTCGAGAGCAGAATTTTTAAGAGTGGTTAACAATACTAGGTAGCCATTCCACGCAAAAACTCTGTCGTTGAGATGTTGCACGGCAACTATAAAATCGCCTTCAATCATTTACGTAATCTTGTTAAGCGTATCTGAAAGCCCGAAGGACTGCTGGAAAAATACAATACAGCGTTTCGTCAGTACATTGTTTCCGGACACGCTTAAGATGTATTTGACAAGAGTTCAATGGATGGCCCTGCGTACAACATGCCACACAGAGAGGTTAATCGAGAAGAATCCTTCACGACAATCTGCGGATGGTCTTTGATGCGTCGTCTCACGCTAAAGGAGAAAGATCTCTGAACAGCTGCCTGGAAACTAAACTGAACTTAAAACCTAGGCCTACTGCAGGTTGTCATCCGTTTCAGATGGTACCGAGCGCCATTGACAGCAGACATTGAGAAGGCTTTCCTGCAAGTTGAATAGCGTAAAGAGGACTGTGACCTGTTTCTATTCTTGTGTTTGACTGTTTCACCATTTCAAAGAACAACAAGCACAAATTTGGCGAATGACCAGAGTGCTGTTTGGGTCCACAGCTAGCAAATCGTGTTTACTGCTACTATCCAGCATCACTTGAAGACACAAGGTTCATCCAAAGAAAATGAATGTATCAAAGCTACTTCTCAAATCATTTTACGTGGATGATCTCCTATTCGAAGCAAAAGACGTAGAGGAAGCAGCGACTCTCTACAAGTGCACGAAGAAACTTATTGATGATGCTGGCATGATGGAGCTCAAGTTGTAGACAACTGGAACAACTGTTTGACTCCAACGAGGCACTTTTTCGCGATAACAATGGACATCTAGCGAAAGTGCTATGTATAGCCAAGTCCAAAGAAATGGATCAATTCATCTAGAATCCGGAGAATACCTGACTTTTTGGAGGAGGCAAAGGGCACTAAGCGTTTTGTCCTGTAGACCGTGTCGAGGATTTATGACCCATTGGGCTTTCTCGCACAGTAGGTGGTCAGAAAAAAAGATGCTGTTTCAGCAGCTATGGACGCGATAGATCAACTTGGATAAGTACTTCCCTGGTCATTTTGCGATGAAATGGCATGACTGGAGCAGTCTTTTCATTCATCTGACGAAAATCAACGTTCCCCCGTCACGTCATGAGTATAGCTACAGCACCACGGAGCATTCAACTACAGATATTTGTCGACCGCAAGCACCAAAGCTTGCGGAGCCTGTGTATATCTTCGTGTAGAAGATGTGAATGGAAACCTCCCCAGCACTCTGGTCGCCACCAAGCCAAGGATTGCCCCACTAAAAGATCTACTATTGCTGTGACTAGAGCTAATGGGTGCTTTAACAGGAAGCAGACTGTTAAACATGCGGCGATCTAGTGCCAAAAGCACAATTTTTTATTGGACTGGCACGACCACAATTCTTAGCTGATTACATCGACAGTCTTCAATTTCTGAAAAATTCGTAAGGAACAGAGTTCAGGAAATTCTGGAGAATACTTCGCAATGAACCTGGTGCCAATTTGCTGGAAAGACCAATCTTGTGAATATACTAAACGGCGTTCAACCTTATACGCTCCGGCTACCTTAGTAACCGGGTGGCGAGGACAAGCTTGGCTTGGCAGAGGCTCCGAAAAATGGCCCGACGGTAAGCTATTACTGTCACAGATGACCTACGCCATAGTAATAACACTGACAAAGCGCACGACTTTTTTTTCTTTACAGGAAGTGCTTTGCAGGTGGTCCACACAATGGACGCCACGAGGTTCAGCTTGTTGTTCAAGCTGCTGCGTAGTACTGCATGGATGCTGCATTTCGTCTCTAACGTGAAGCTCAAGATTGAAACAATGAAGCCATTTTAGCTGAATAAATGTTGGAAGCTGAGAGATACTAGATTCGGCACAGTGCGAACCGAACCGTTTCGTGATGAAAAGAGTTGGCTACTCAAACATCAAGATTTGCCAGCCACTCATGGGTAGCACAAGTCATTTATACACGAGGGCACATTTCTACGGGCCGGCGGAAGGCTGCAAAACATCAACGACAGGCGAGAAAGAAGCATTTCATACCTACTTCCAAGTCGACACATTTTTATTGAACTGGTAATTTCTAATGCCCACAAGCGAGTCATGCACAGAAGAGTAAAGGCGATGGTATACGATATAAGTGAACGCTTCTGGGTATCAAGAGCACGACAAGCGGCAAAGAAAGTATTAAACCGATGCCTCATATACACTCGTCTCTGCTCGAAACCTATCGTGCCACCGTACCGCTGTCTTCCAACTTTCCGAGTGGAAAGTTGGAAGTGTGGGCAAGGCGGCAGCAGCGACAACACAATGCTCACGCGGTGCTTCTTTATTGTGCAGTTTCTGGCCAGCCTTGTGGATTCCCCGCCACTCTGCCTGGACGGCGCGGTGGTTCGGAATGTGTCAACGTGCGCAAACCAACATGCCGTTCACCGCAGATATATGCAGTCCACCCTTCCTGTCCTGAAGCTGAGAGATCGACTTAGTTCAACTATTGTGTCTGCGCTGTCTCTGAGTATCTACGCTGACTATCAACTGAGTCAACAAGCCTTGATCAAGCCCAACTTCATCACGTCATCAGCATCGGATATAAAGGCTCCCAGCCGCAGCGCAGCTTCAGTGGGCAAGGCGGCAGCAGCGACAACACAATGCTCACGCGGTGCTTCTTTATTGTGCAGGTATGTTATTTCGACAACGCACACTCTATCCGTTCAAATGATCGTTTCTTGCTGCTGCTCTGTTGCCCACAGACCATTGTATCTCTATATGTTTCCATTTACGCCCAGCTTGTGTACTGTTTGAGTTCTCTGTGCTTGAGTGGAGACGTTGTGCTAAACCCTGGGCCAAGGGGTATAAAAGGTACCTTTACTAGTAATTCCGGCACTGACTCTGGAGTATCTACTCTGTTACCAAGTGGGGATTTGCGTGGAGCTAATAGCCACGTGGTATCTATAGATAGTGAACTTCTGTTTCTTCATGTTTTCCAGCCTGCTAGCTGGGCAAAATGAATAGCCCAGAATATTGCCGAGCTTCGTTGTTCAGTCAATTTGCGCTTTGAGGCTATTGAATCGCGACTTAACGCTCTAGAGTCGTCCAGTACTGTGCCTATTGCATCAAAAAGTATGGCTCAGAACGATGACCTAGAAAATAGACTGCGCCGTAATAACGTGATTCTTCACGGTATTCCTGAATCTCCAGATGATGATAGGGCATTGTTAACGTTGTTTCAAAATTTTTCACGGAAACGCTGTGCATCGATTGCCCACAAATCGAAAGGTGTCATAGGTTAGGTAGACGTTACACAGGCCGCACCCGCCCTATTATTTTTAGGCTGCTTGATTTTCGTGAGAAAATTCATATTCTTAAAAACGCATCAAAGCCGAAGGGCTACAATCAACACATATCCGAAGACTATTCAGATAACGTACGTTTCATCAGAATAAAGTTATGGGAGGTAACCAGAACTCATCGCAACAGCGGCTCTTCCGTGCGCATTGTTTACAACCACGTGTTCATTGATAACATACGCTATAACTGGGACGTGCAGTCTAACACAATTTTTCAGTCTCGTAATCGTGATACTATGGTGATGGCATCTCCTTTGGCCCCTACTCCTACTTCTTGTTGACGCCCCCATGATTTCCCTGATAATCTTCGTATTTTAAATATCAACGCCAGAAGTTTAGTCAACAATTTTCCTGATTTCTTGTCTCTAACTTTGTCCTACTTCCTTCATATCATCGGTGCCACGGAAACTTGGTTTCATAATGAAATTTGTGATACTGAGATTTCGCTGCCAAGCTTCAATGTCGTAAGAAGTGATCGAATCGATGGTAGAGGTGGTGGCGTTGCTTTATATTTACATTCCGACTTAAAGTTTTCTGTTCTTGATGCTCCGTCTAAAACTGAATCGGTTTGGTGTAAAGTTTATTTTGAAACATTGACTTTTGTTATTTGTGTCTTTTACCGTCCACCTAACCTGATCGCGGACTCTTTGGTTTGCCTGAGGGCATTCGTCCAAGAAATGGCTCCTCATTTGCCAAATCTGATATGTATGGGTGATTTTAATGTCCCCGATATAAACTGGACGTCCTTATCTCTGCTAGGTCATGCTTCCCAACCTCACAGAGAAACATTGATCTTTTCACTAACTTCCGGCCTGAAGCAAATAGTCAGTGACGCCACAAGAGGCATGGCGATTTTAGATCTTGTATTCGTTAGCCCTAGAGTCTGCGATTATGGTTATGTGTGCACTGTTGTGGATGGCATATCGGATCATAAAGCTGTTTTTGCATCTATTTCATGTCCTGTACCGAAAGCTCGATACATCTATTATACTTTCCGCAATATGAGCCATGCTGACGATATTGGTATTATTGATAAACTTAGCACTTCTTTTTCCCAATTTGAAGCGATTAGTATTTCCGAAGATGTTGATATTTTAACAAAATTCTTCAGTGATCTTCTTTCAAAGTGCATATACGTTTCGTACCACTAAAAACAAAAAAGACGAATTCAGAGTTGCCTTGGATCACACGGGAAATTATGCACCTGTCGCGCCGACTTGGGCGTTTGCGGCGTGCTGAACGCACTGGTAATGTTACTCTTGCCACACAATTCATTGCTCTGAAGGAGGAACTTCGAAGCAAAACAAATGCGGCTCGTGATTTTTACTATCGAGTGACACTCCCTGGTTTGCTTCGAAATAATCCACGCAAATTTTGGAAATCTGTCCTACCAATGGATTCTGACACTAACACATTTGAAATAAATGGCACAGTTACAGGCGACACAGCTCTTATTGCAGATGCATACAATGATTACTTTCAATCTATTTTTACACTTGACAACTCCGTTGTTCCTCCTTTTATAGGGCATACTCGCAGTTCTATTGACGATATTGTTGTTTCAAACCAAGGTGTGCTGACTCTCATTTTAAAACTCGATCCGAAGAAGAAAGGCAGTCCTGATAATATAGACAACGACTTCCTCATTAGGTACTCCTTATGGACTAGCCGGTATTTAACCATTATATTTCAGAAATCTCTCTCGACGTCTGTTGTCCCTAAAACGTGAAAATCAGCTAAATTTCTTCCTGTATACAAATCCGGAAAAACAGTCCTTATTGAACTACAGACCCATCTCTATCACATCCCATTCTTGTAAAGTACTCGAACACATAATTTTCAAGCAAATCATAGAATTTTTGGAGTGCAATAATGTTTTATCTGATGCCCAGCGTTGTTTTCGACGTGGCTTTAGTACCATAACCCAGCTCAGTGAATTCGCTCTTGACATCCTCCAGGTTCTTGATGCTGGTGATCAAATCGACGCAATATTCATCGACTTTTCCATAGCTTTTGACTCTGTTTCACATTACAAACTGCTAAAACAGCTCACTGCTATTCTTAAAAACAAAGCATTAGTAAACTGGATTTCTTCTTTCCTATCCAATAGGTCTCAGTACGTACAATTCAAGTCTTCTCATTCCTGCACTTCCACTGTAACGTCTGGCGTCCCTCAAGGTTCAATATTAGGCCCTCTTTTATTTCTAATTTTTATTAACGATCTGCCAAGTAATGTTCCTGTTAAAATCCGCATGTATGCTGATGATTGTGTTTTGTATCATACCATTAAAACTGCTCATGATCACATCATCCTTAACGATTCATTTGCTTTATTTCAATCATGGTGTGACACTTGGAATGCAAATCAACTTCCGAAAAACGGTATCCATGTCGTTTTCCAGGCGTTCTTCACCCTCTCCATTTACCTATTCGCCTAATGGTTGCCCTCTCGGAATTGTTTCACAATACAAATAACTCGGTCTCCTTTTCACTCAGGATTTATCTTGGTCTCAACACATTGATCTCATGTGCAACCGTGCGCTTAAAAAATTAGGCTACCTACAACGCACTTTACGTTCAGCACCTCTCAGCATACGGCTCCTCACTTATAAAACACTGGTTCGTCCAATATTGGAATGTGCATCTGTTCTGTGGAACCCACACAAAATTTCGGACATCAACAGAATTGAATCTGTTCAGAAGAAAGCTGTACACTCATTTATTGTCGCTTTGACAGGTATTTTTCACCAAGTTCCCATCTTCCTATCTTACAGCTTACCAGTCTATCTTTCCGTCGACACGTTGAATGTTTGAAATTTCTTCATACCTTCATTATTTCCCCACGGTTTCCTTTACTCAGCAAATATATAGCACACGCTAGACCACCGACCACTCGAAATTACCATGAGTTAAACATGTCTACCTTCGCTCATCGTACGATGGCGTTTAAATATAGTTTTTTTGTTCATTCTATTAAATTGTGGAATTCTTTGCCTTGTTACGTTAGATCTTTATCACTGGATGAATATTTATTGTATATTACTAACCATTGATGTACAGCGCACTTATGCTATTCTATGTATGTATTTGCCTACTCCTGCGATAGCCCTGTGGGGCTGCAGTATGTTGAAATAAATAAATAATAAATAAAAAGACTTGTCCTTTCGGCACAACAGTGCTTCATTTTGCCGGACCACCGTACGCGAAAATGTCCAAAGGCTCCGATAGCAAAATGTACATTGTACTTCTTATGTGTATTGCACGTAGAGCTCGTGTCGGACATGTCGTCACCAGCTTTTTTGTTGGCTTTCCGGCGCTTCACTGCAAGAAGCTGACTACCAAGAACCATTTGTTCTGACAGTGGCCTTACATTCAAGAGAACAAACATCTCGGTAGATACAGAAATTATCGAATGTACTTCGACATGACCACTTGCAGGATTACCTTGCGAAGGAAAGAATTTAGTGTAATTACATTGTCGAAGTTGTACCATGGTCCGGAGGCCAGTGGGAACGCTTAGTGAAAACCGTGAAAATGGCACTCCAAAAAGTTTTCCGCGAAAGCTGTGTGCATTGAAGAACTTTCAACCATCTGGGCTGAAGTCAAAGTGGTGCTCAATTTTCGATTATTAATTTGTTCACAAGATCAACCCAACGAGCCCTCAGTCCTCAAGCCAGTGCATTTCTTGGGTGGCCAACAACTGACTACGTTGCCAGAAGAACTGTGGCTGTCAAAACAAGATAAAGCCTGTAATGAGAAAGATTCGTCTTGTTCAGCTTTTCAGATGTATTGGTAAGGAGTGTAATTAGTCCCAACAAACGACGAGGCTGTTTGCAGGTTTATGAAGAACACTCGATGAAAACATGAAAAAACCAAGCAAAAACGCGTACAAAACAAACACAAGTCATTATCATTCCTGCTTGGTGTGTTAGATGTCTCACCTTGGCAATCCTCTGACACACTTGAAAAAAATCAACAGAAAGTGGATATGACATGAAACTAGAGCCAAGAAAAAGCAAACAAAATTATAAGATGCTTGCTGAAATATTCATATGAATTGGCATTAAATGATAGACAAACTAAAAGAAGTCAGTTTACTATAAAAGCTAGAAAAGAGAGCGTCTCTACAGCCTGATGCAAACTTTTCACGGGCAGCGTGAAATGAGCACCAGACGCTTTTAGGGGTCTAATGTATACGTAACAGGCGTCTTTTGTGAGTAGCGTCCATGACTTCACAAAGAAGCCAATACAATCAAAAGGGTAAGACTGATATGACCAGTGCACAATCAGCGTTATACGCGATATCTTCGCGTCTATAGGCGCGAAAAAAGCGTTACTAACCAAACGCGTAAAGTCCCTCCGTCTCCCTATCGCATACTTTCTCGAGACAGAACAGCGTTTGCATCTTGAATGCCTGAATACTTCTTATTTGAATAAAAAGTACTTAAATGCCCGGGCTGAGCCACTGTTTTCTGGTTCGTCATAGCTCAATTCGAGGTCCGAGTCATCACTGCATTCGGGAAGCACCTTTGTGGCTCTTTTGTCGTAAAATACACCCGGGTCCATAGTTAGTGAGTAGTGACGGGTCCTTGATTGCTGCGCGATACTTTGAAGAGTTCATGCCAGCGCGGTACACAAAATCAAGTGCTCTCAGCAAAGCCACCACTTCATTTACAGAGGGAAATGAGAAACAAGGTGTAGGGCCTGGTGTAGCCTATAGGCAACAAATACGTGACGTGAAGCTGTGGGCATAAAATTTGATTCTTCTTTATATAACTCGCATAGTGGCAAGTACAGCGTTGTTTTGAATAAGTTTGTAATGTGAGGGGAAAGATTGGCCCCGTATCTGCATGTTACACTTCAAATATCGTCGCACGAGCAGACAGTGAACAAAATGTTTGTTAGATCTTCTGCGAAAGAAAATCGGTGAATGGTATTCTTGAGGTGCTGCGTTAGAGTGCCTCGAGCATGCAGCGGAGGCGAACGAGCGCATCGCTACCTGGCAGTTCTTCTGAAAAGTGAAGCGAGCGGTGTGCGTTCCTGTCTCTGAGGTGATAAGGTGTAGAACGCAAGGTGACGAGTAGGTGCCACCACCATGTCGTCTTAGCAAAGCGTTGGAAACACTTGCCTTTTAGTGCAAGCTTTGCATCGTCAGCGCAGCGTGATAACTGCTACGGTCTTTAGAATTACCTATGTATGCCTTTGCTATTGAAATGATGCACATATATAATATTGACGTGTTGTTATAGTGCCTCAAATATGCGCAATATTCGCTTTCAAATTGAAAATTGCACAAGTTTGACGCGAAAGCTCGAGCAATATTGGTTAGCGCTGCGGATGATGTTGGCCGTTTGGGGTATCGTTCGGTCACTTTGGTGCAGTTTACGGTAGCGTTAAAGGTGAACAAACATACAAACGTACAGACCGTTAGGCCAACATTTTTGCGTTGAAGGTACCCAAGGAAGAGTATCGTCTTTAAAAGTTTCTGAAGAGCAAAGCGTCTTTGCTATAGCTTATCTCAGCCAATGGAGGCTCACCCTTCGGACAGATGGCCAAGCCAGACGATGCTTGGCCATCTGTTTGGCTTGAAAAGTTTGGCTAGCCCTGTGCAAAGCGACTAAGAACGACTTGCCGCAGGGAAGCGTCGGAGGCGGAGGACTTGAGCAGCCGCGTGAAGCCCGTAGCTTCAACTCGTGGGTTGCGTCCCAGAGCTCCTACACTATAGCCCGGTCACCCGACTGCACCGAACGACCAGCTCCATCTGATCTCTTCCTTTTTTAAATGCAAAGCATTTCTTAGAGAACTTGGGTGATTTTGAGCGTATCTATATATCTATATATCTAGCCGCCTACGACCTTGCGCTCTCCTCGCCGTTTCAATAATGGTATCAATACCAAATTTGGCATGACCTAACATGACTGTATGAAGAACTTATAAGACTAGTCATAACATGAAGATATCGCTGTCAAGAATGTCAGGATTTACATTTCATGGTCCTGCAGCTCTTGCGGTGGTTTCGTTCACAAGGCATGTTGTGAAACTGGTATCATATGACATGATTGCACGACGAACACAAGCGACCGACCCTGACATGAAAATCATGACATGCGTGCCATGTAACAACATGACTACATGCCGCGCTTATGATGCGCTCGCGGCCATTTCGCAAGCGTAAAATATACCAAATTTGGTATTACGGGGCATGAGTGCATGACCAAGATATATAATTGGCGCAAAAATAATTGTCATGCGATTGTGTCATGTTAGTACATGATTATACATGCTACTCATATGATGCACTCGTGGCCGTTTTGCTAGGCTCACATGTACCAAATTTGGTAATACGGGACGTGAATGGATGCCAAAAGTTTGATATTGGTGCAAACATGATAAACATGAGATGCGTGTCATGCAACAACATGACTACATGCTACAATCATGATGCGCACGCAGCCGTTTCGCTAGCTTCACATGTACCAAATTCGGTATTACGGAAAGTGAACGGATGGCATAGATAACGACGCATCCAAATATGGTAATCCCGACATGCGTGTCATGTCACAACGTGACTACATGCCACACTCGTGATGCGCTAGCGGCCGCTTCGCCAGCTTCACCGATGCCAAATTCGGTATTACGTGACTTCTGTGGATGACGAATGTATGTCACTGCGTTGCTTTGATGCATGCGCGTTTCATTGCGTCCGACGTCTCTCCGTTACGAAAGTATGGAGACGCAGTGTTGTCTGGGTAACGCATCGGCGCGAAACGCAGCATGTCGTTATTTCGAACCGGTTGCCGTCGGGCCACGCCGACGAACGCTGGTAGCGCTGGTCGCATTTCGCTAACGTGGCGTCGCTGTGCCCAGCGTTCACGCGCGTCAACGCTACATTGGAGTATATTGAGCTCTTAATGATGCGCTTGCAGCCGTTTTGATAGCTCCCCATATACCAAATTCGGTGTTACGTGACGTCAATGAATGACGAAGTGTATGACTGGTGCAAACGTAATAATCCTGACACGCATGTCATGTAAAGAAGCGTTCTCGGGGGCGTTTCGCTAGCTCCACATATACTAAGTTTGGTATCATGTGACGTAGATGGATGACAAAGGTAAACAACACATCCAAACATGATAATCATGACATGGAAGTCATATACGGCATCATGTACCTCCAGCTCGTAACGTTGTGCTAGTTTTAAAGTGACATATAAACCTTTCTCATTCGTGCTTCGCATATCATCGATTCCAGTTGTACGTGGGATCTGCCATTTTTTTGTTCATCTAGCAATACGAACAAAATGGGAAACACTCGCGTCACATTAGGGTACGATACGATTTAGACCTAACATAGTTTCCTCGGAATGCACTCCACTAAACAATTCTACTTCAAATAAAAGACGCCCTATGGGATGCAACGTACCGTTATGACATTTCGTCAGTACTGACCCTTTTTTATGCCCAAGGCATCGAGCTGTTGTTCAAACGTTTTGTAAAAAATTCGCGCCTTTCTCCTCGCTGACACATGGCTGGGCACTACGGATGCAACCGCTTTCTAGTAAATCTTATTCGTCTTGCTTATGGCTTCCTTCAGGATGGCTCACACTCGCAGCTGGACTACTTCTGCATACGTCAGAATAAATTCGTTTCAGCGGCTGTTCCGGGCCACCAATGACATCTTCACCTCCTCTATGTCTGATTGCTTCAGCAAAAACAAATTCCATGTTCTTGTCTGCATTAGCGGAAGTGGTCTCCAGCTGAAGCAACAGCCAAGGCAGTCTACTGTGTAAAGGTGCCTTCACGTATATCTGCCTTCGTGGTAAGATTAGTTTGAGCAATGATATATTGTGTTCTTTTGTAGCTCAGTTTGAGGGAATGCGGTATCTGGCTTTTTTGTTGGACTGTAGACTCCCCTGAGCACCCGCAGGCTGGTTGGTGCTGGTAAGCTTCTTCTTCAATTGTTGGCAATGCACGCCTCGGGTCACTTTTCTTTTGCGGAACAACCTTCTTCGGGTAGATGCTTGAACCCTCTAGAGGCATCAAAATCGTGCATCAAGGACGCCTCCTCTTTAAAATGAGTCTGGAAGTCTTCTTTATGGCAGAAAACTTGGCAGGGGAACATGCTTCTTGGCAGTCACGTTTTCAGTCAGCGTTGGTGCCAGCAGTAGGGTCATTCTTCCTTCCCAGACAGCACACCTTGTCCAGTGGACGTTCGAATAAAGTCCGAACGTCAAGTGCCCGTGATGAACATTCGGCGGACACCAGATGAAAATCCTGAATTTTGGTGCCCATGAAGGTCGGCCGCCGGACTTTCACAAAATTACCGCATGCGGACGTCTGAGCTCAAAGATACACGGAAAGTCTGACGTAACAACGCTCCAAGATAACATATAAAGCAATGCTTAAAGTGCGTCAACACGGTAAAAAACTCCATTCTCGCCTCTACACTTTCCAAATGCGACCATTTATTGACATTTACGGTTCTGCGCAAAAAAATTGCTCTTGAAGTAAACAGTCTTCGCAATGCATTAATTTATTATCCATACGCAACATTAATCGCTGCACATGGCATGCAACAAGTCATTTGTAGAGTTTTGTTTCGAATGCGAAAAATTAAATTAAGCTTAGGCTCCACAATTGATAAAAGTGAAGAGCCCACGCATTGTTGAACTCTAGATTGAACTTGCTAGATACCCGATCGGCGATGGCAACAGCGAAACTGTTGAATTTTTAATATATTCAGACAATAACACGTCGCATTGCTTTGTTTGATGCAAGTATATTTTATACGCTTGAAAAAACCACAAAAATAAAAGTGTTGTACGAAGCCATTCTAAAAAAATCCTCAAGCCCCTGTTGGCTTCCCTCCAATTTGCTGCCGATTTTGCCGTGGCGAAGATGTAAACGATGCGACAGCAAACGTTTTCTTATAGTTTTGTCGACCATCTGCTAGGACGTCCCTCTTCCATCAAATCTAAGCTGCCTGTATCGTAAAATCGTTTCGGTACCTATTTGTTATTGTTCCTTCCTCTGTCACATTCTGTTTGGCTAGCAGTAACATAGAGTGTTGTGGCACAGTCATTGCTTGTTCCGCGTTCAGGTGCAGCCAGAGCAATCGGAAGCGCATTTGTAAAGCTCAAAGAGCTGCTCGGCGAACACAGCGAGACTTTTAGGCAACCATATAACTGTGTTACCGGTCAGCGATCAAACGTTGGCGCTTTCTGAAGACAGCCGTGCTACCTTCGGCGATGAAGCTGTTATGTGTAAGCAGTATTCGGGCTCGTTCAGCCCACCAAAAGCTTGTGAAGCCACAATCTCCGATGACAGCTTCTCACAGTCTTATTCAAAGTGGGGGGGGTGTCGTGTTGCATGCGATCTTGAGCACCACAGCCGATCTCAGCATAAGTTTCTAGTCTTCGCCTAACGTTGTGGTGTCCACAGAAGCTAGGGCTGCTTGTTCCAACAATACAAACGTCGGCAAGGAAGATCTCGGTGGAGCACTGCAAATGTAGGCAGTGACGCACAGTATCAAGAGGGATGCGTTAAGCGACCATATGAAAGTTCTTAAGCCGTTTTGAGTCAATAGCCTTCTCATTTCACTTGAGAGTGACAGCTTTTAGGTAGATTTCAAGATCTCCCTATCACATGTCCTTAGTTCACAACTTTCCACTTAATGTGTAGCAAGTAGTTACAACCTTTGTGAATACCAGCTCCGTCATATAGGTTATAAAAACCTGCTTTGTGTCGTTACACATGAGCAATAGAGCTTACAATCTTTTTTGTTCGATGTGATGGATTAAGTGAATATCATTTGTCGGAATACCAGTACTCTGGTTGGTGTGTTTATTTTTTAACAGCTTATGCCTTTCATTACCATTGTATTTGGTTTTAAAAACTTCAGGGTCAAGTTCTGGGAAATTTAAATATCATAAAGCTAACCGTACAGCCGATAGTAAGCTCCATCGACACATCACTTGCTGCTTGTAGAACTACCTCAGAGACCAGCTCCGCTAGTCTCAAGCCCCTTCAAAGATGCGGATGCCATCATGGAGTTCAAGGAGCCACTTACTAAGGAAAATGAAGAAGTCCTGGTATGTCAGCGTTTTGGTCTGCTGAGATTTTAGTTGTGTGAAAGCTGCTTTGTGATGTTCAAGTATGTCTAATTCCAATAAACTGTAGTGCACTCGTGGATTTGCCTTAATATTCATTTCAGAGAATATAAAGTTCACAGAAGTTTTTGTTTTGCCCGTCCTCTACTTCTTGGTATTTTTCCACTGGATCCAAGGACACCTTCTTTTTGATATATATATATATATATATATATATATATATTATGAAGTCTTGGTAGTCTTGGCTGCGACAGCGTTTATTTGAGGAAAGACCTCGCAAAACGAACGGGCAGAGCCAGCGCACAGACGATGACGATGATGATGCCCCAGAGTGGCAATCAGGGCAAAGAGACAAGCGGATGATGGGGATTGTGATTATGAAGGGATGAGGACGATGTAAGTTACAAATGCCCACACTGATTCCCCCCACTTGGAAGCGGACACCCTGGCCGCCGTATGTCAAAGTGACGGGAAACGTCGCGTGAAAGGTTTCATGCGACAAACGTGGACAATCTCTGTGCTGCGGTAGCGGCGGTCTGTTGGGGCGACGAGTGGTGTCACACGATAATTAACCGGCGAAGTCTGTTCTAAAACAATGTATGGCCCGATGAAGCGTGGTTGGAATTTGTCACAGAGACCAGGAGTGCGAATAGGTGTCAAAAGCAGCACCTCGTCACCAGGTTGGAAAGACACAACGCGGTGGGATTCGTCATAGATGATCTTCCGCTCGTGCTGTCTCGCTACAGTATTGATGCGAGCCTGATGGCGAGACTGGGCCAGGCGGGAAATGTATTCTTCGCTAGAAGACTGACATGAATTCCCATGGCTGCTAAAGAAGGAAACGTCGAGAAAGGTAGTCGGGGTGCGTCCGTACACGAGGTAAAACGGTGAGTAGCAAGTTGTTCGCTGAACGGCATTGTTGTAAGCGAATGTCAGGAATGGTAAAAAAGTATCCCAGTTTTTGTGGTCGGGTTGGACGTAAACGGCTATCATGTCTGCAAGGGTTCGGTGAAATCTTTCTGTGAGACCATTTGTCTGAGGGTGGTAGCTTGAAGCTGTCTTGTGAGTAGTTCCAGAAGCGCGCAGTACTTCATTTACAACTTGTGACAGGAACACTTTGCCGCGGTCACTAAGCAGTACACGAGGAGCCCCATGACGCAGTATTATTGCGTGAAGAATAAAGTCTGCAACTTCCACAGCTGATCCTGTAATAACAGAGGAAGTCTCAGCGTAGCGTGTCAGGTGGTCCACGGCAGTCACTATCCATCGTTTGCCTGCAGATGTGACGGGGAGAGGCCCGTAAAGGTCGACACCTACAACCTCGAACGGCATTGAAGGGCACGGAAGTGGCTGTAGAGGTCCAGCAGGTGCCGACGTGGGGAGTTTACGATGCTGGAATGGGTAGCAGGAACCGACGTACTGAGCTACCCTAGAAGAAAGGCCAGGCCAGTATTAACGACATCGAATGCGGTCAAGAGTTTTTTTAAAACCAAGATGACCAGCAGTCAAGTCGTCGTGGAAGGCTTCGAGCACCTGAAGTCGAAGAGAGCGTGGCAGTACAGGAACCCAGCGCTGACCGTCAGGGTGGTACACGTGGCGGTAAAGAACCCCAATTTCCAGCGTAAAGTGCAGGAGTTGACGACGGAGTCGCGCATTTGGTGGATGTTGTCGGCAAGTATCGAGTGTCCTCTTCGCGACGGCGGATCGAGTGTCTGGTGTCCCAAAGACGTGCCGCAACTGCTGCTGGAAGGTAGCCCAGTCTGGTAAGTCAACGACGTGGTTAAAATACCATGTCTTCGTGACTCCGACCAGATAAAAAGGCACGTAACGCAGTTTTGCGGCTTCGTCCCACCTGTTAGCGGCACTTACGCGGTCGTAGTCATCAAGCCAGTCTTCTACGTCTTCTCCCCGAACACCAGCGAAGAGCGGGGGTTCCCGCTGATGTCTGTATATGTAAGTAGGAGGGGCAGCTTGCGGCGGTGCGTGGTTGATGACATCAGTGCCCGCTGGCTCGGTCTGGGACATGCTGCCTGACTGTGGGCGCAAGCGGCGGCCTGAACGAAGCTCCAGGGGTTATAGCGGGCTGCGGGAGGTCAGAGGACCGAAAATCCACCTCCACCACGTATGAAGTCTTGGTAGTCTTGGCTGCGACAGCGTTTATTTGAGGAAAGACCTCGCAAAACGAACGGGCAGAGCCAGCGCACAGACGATGACGATGATGATGCCCCAGAGTGGCAATGAGGGCAAAGAGACAAGCGGATGATGGGGATTGTGATTATGAAGGGATGAGAACGATGTAAGTTACAAATGCCCACAATATATATATAATGTGAGGTATGAAGCGATGGTTGGTAGAAGCAGAGAAGGAAGAAGGCAGAACGGAATAAACATGGGGTATGAGCCACGCCACGTCGCCCATTCATCGTAGCATCACACAAGTCGACAGGATGGAGACCTGCCTTTCCCTTCATCAGTCACTCATCATCGACGCAGTTCCCCAGAAGACACCCTGACCATACTTTGACGACCCAATCATCGCCTAGAAGGACAACGACCAGCACCATGACAGAACCATCGGCTGACCTCGACATCCCTAAGTACACCGGGTCAGCGGACGACGGACCCGTACAAAACTGGTTCAACATGTTCGAGCTCCATGCCGCCGCTGCATCTTGGTCGAAACGGGAGATGATCATAAACTTCACTGACTACATCTCAGGTGAGGCATTCAAGTTTTACCTCACCCACATCTTCGAGAACGATGAGTCTTGGAAAAAGATCAAAGAAGAAATGATCAGTCGTTTTAAGGAATACGATGAAGACCTGTCCATATTTCATCAGCGGAAAGCTTTTCAACTCGCCCATCAGAGTTACGCGAAGTCTTCCCGAAGAAAGCCTTTTTTCCAAACGAGACCTCAGAGAAAATATACCACCATTGTACCATCATATGACTCTTCCGAAAAAATGTCACGCATTCGAACACCGACTGGTATATTGCACGTCGCAACAGACAAGGTAAAGCCTCCGTATACCGAAAGGAATTTAGACCATTTCGGCAAAAGACTAATCCTAAAGCCGGCTTTCCCAAAAACAATGAAACCGGCAGTTTCAACTTGTTCACTTCACCACAACACTTCACATTTTACTGAACCACCTGAATCCCTTGATGCTTTGTGTCACACACAAGGCCCAAACGGTTTCGAGCGTGCGACGGAATTCACGCGTGACGAGCTAGTGAATCCTCACAATACCAGCCCCTACCCTGACGTTCCGGACCAGGGTCGTTCGACAGACATTGTCAGCCTAACTACGCTGCAAAAAGAAAAGCATACGCCATCAGAACCACCTGAAGCCATGTCTGTTGTGCTCTCATCGTAAAGTGACAACACACATGTGAGTCAAAGCACTGCAGGAATTTCGAATCCACCAACGCCGGCGCATTGTCAACTGACAGAAGCATTTACAATCAAGGATGACTCACAACCATCTTGGGAGCGTTCTCATCAGCCTGTCACGCTGCTTTCATCGCAGGACCAGCCTAGCAGTACAGTGTCGACTACCGACAATCTACTGATCACATCACCATCTAAAGAAAAGCAGACTCATGTTCCTGAAAAAGGCCCGTCTGACGAACTTTCACAAGAAGACGAGCAATTTCAACTATAGCAACTCCACGAGCTCCAAGAACTGCAACGGCTACTCGAACAAGAACAACGATCAAGTGAAACCTCCTCACGAGTACACTTGTGGCTGAAAGATCATCAGAGACAACATCAATTAAGGAAGCAAAGACGAAGTCGATGCCTAAGCCATCTTCGCAGAAAGCAACGTCGACAAAGTTTTCTGCACCATTTCTCAACGCCGTGTGTACGATTCAACAAACTGAGAGAAGACCACAGAAAGCTACGAAAGAGACGTGAAGCTACCACGTGTACAATGAAGGAACAAAGGCATCGTACCATCAGCTTCAGTTCTCGCACATGCAGGCTGCAAGCACTCGTTCTTTATCAGCCACGACACAGAAAGCAGCGCCTACGACGGAGAACTTCGTGCCTACGACATCCGACTCTCAAATGCTACAAGTACGTCGACCCTTGTTCATTCATGACGAGAATCGCTGTGTCATCAGTAATTTCTACGTTCAAGGCGTGCTTCAGTTGGCCAGAACGCAACAGTCAACCTCACCCACCAGAGTTGTCATAAAATTCATTGAACTGCTCAATCGGCGTTGAAGATTTAGTGAGATTGTGGAACTCCGTTTGGACGTGAAACTGTGAATTTGGGCATTGTTTTGCTCATTCACTTCTTTAATTTGTTATAGTTTATAACCATTGCCATCTTTCGGGGGGAGAGGGAATCATGTGAGGTATGAAGCGATGGTTGGTAGCAGCAGAGAAGGAAGAAGGCAGAACGGAATAAACATGGGGTATGAGCCACGCCACGTCGCCCATTCATCGTAGCATCACACATTATATATATATATATATATATATGTGACGCTATGATGAATCGACGACGTGGCCTGGCTCATACCCCATGTTTATTCTACTCGCACTTCTTCCTTCTCTGCTTCTACCAACCGTCCCTGCCTTCTTACGTCACATATATATATATATATATATATATATTTAGTGGGAGTAATAATCCAATGGGCCAGTTAGTCTTCTTGAAGGTATGGGATAGGGCACAACGGGAGCATTGTCAACAAGGATAAATATATTTATTTGCCAACAGTTTCGGGAGGGGTCCTTCCTTCA
This sequence comes from Rhipicephalus annulatus, assembly GCA_013436015.1. Taxonomy (NCBI): domain Eukaryota; kingdom Metazoa; phylum Arthropoda; class Arachnida; order Ixodida; family Ixodidae; genus Rhipicephalus; species Rhipicephalus annulatus. Next base: position 35,223 of record WOVY01013615.1, read on the forward strand.
TCTGGGGATGAGTTATACTAACATTAACTTCCAAACTTCGTTGCTACCGCGTCCCTCTCGCCTTGGAAGATGTTTGCGAGAGTGAGAGAGAAAGTTTTAGTTCTCTCTCACTGTTGGGAAATAAATATATTTATCCTTGTTTTGACAACGCTCCCGTTGTCCCATATCCTATATATATATATATATATGTGACGTTATGATGAAAGGGCGATGTGGCGTGGCTCATACCCCATGTTTATTCTACTCGCACTTCTTCCTTCTCTGCTTCTACCAACCGTCCCTGCCTTCTTACGTCACATATATATATACACACACCGACGTGCGTGCAGTACACGCACGTCGAAGTGATTTCATTGATGTTTCGGCCACGAGTCCGGCCTTCATCAGAACTTTCTGATGAAGGCCAGACCTGCGACCGAAACGTCCATTCCATCACTTCGTACGTGCGTCTACTTCACTGCGGATAATCCTATCCACCCAGCAAGCAGATATATATATATATATATATATATATATATATATATATTTATATTTATATATAAATATATATATACATAAGGAAAAGAAGTGTGTGTCTAAGGGCTTGTGTTTTCGTGTTTTGACACAATAAAAATAAGATCTAACAGACAATAATGTCAAAGAATGTATAGAGGAAGTTATTGGAATTAATGTCATGTAATTTGATGTAAATAAGAGTAAATAAAGGTGGGTGAAAAAATAACTTGCTCTGAGCAGGAATCAAACCTTACGACCTCCGAATAGCACGTTCGATGCTCTACCACTGAGTTATTACGGCGGCCATTCCCCAAGCCACGTAATTGGTTTTGTCTGTGAATTTAAACGTGGGAGTGTCAGTCAGCGCCACCTGTAGTCATGGCGGCGACTGTGGTACACTATTTTTATGAGCCTATATGGCATGACGTAGCACGTGAACTTATTACGAGCTGACAGCTGATGAATAGTCCCCGGTATACAACCTAACGGCTCCAAGTCTGCCAGTACGAGACCCCATTGATATTGGTTAGATCTCATTATATTGTGTCAAAGACACGGAAAAGGAACCCTTAGGTATACACTTCTTTCCCTTATATATATATATATATATATATATATATATATATATATATATATATATATATATATTGTAATAAGCGAGACAGACACAACACCCGTTCGTCGGGCAAGCTGTTCCATTCTGCCCTACTTCCTCGCTTTCCAGCCCATGGCCCAGAGCTGCCGCGCCGCTCTTCGTTGCATTCGGCCACCCTGCGGACCTGACAACGAAAAAAAAACTACAGTTCATTGCACCTGCAATGGTCCGACTGCTTTTTTCAAGCGCGACACATGCACGGCAAAGTTGTTTCTTTTGCGTTTATCGAGAGTGAAGCTCGCATCTGAGGTGTTCACACGCCAGGAATTTTCTTTTACACGCTGAGTAATTATAAATGGCCCGTAGAACTTTGGGAGTAGCTTCTTGCCAGGCCCGCTGGTGCCGCTTTGCATCCCGACCTCGTCAACGATGTTGCAAACAGGAGTGGGTCTACGGCGTCTGTCATAATGGCGCTTTTGATTTTCTTGTGCGTGGGTGGCTTTCTTGATCGCCTCAGTTCGGATCTTCTGACAGGCCACTTTGCGGTCGTTGGCACGTGGAATTTTATTGGGAGCATCCAGACTAAGGACCGCTTTCAGCTGTGGTAGTTTCCCATAAACAATTTCGTAGGGCGTTTCCCCGGTAGATGTTTGCAGTGCCGTGTTAATCGCAAAAGCGGCTGACGGAAGGTGGACGTCCCAGTCAACCTCTCCTCTTTTCCCTGCCTTCGTATATGGAGCGAGTCGTGCCTGGATGCTCTGGTTGGGTCTCTCAGTAAGGCCGTTTGCTTGAGGATGAAACGTGGATGCGAAGTGGTGCTGCACGCCTGCCGTGCAAAGGTACTTTTTCAGTTCCCCGCTACGAAACGTTGTAGCCCGATCAGATATAAACTTTTTTGGTAAGCCATGTCTCCATTCAAATCGGTGCTTGAGGAAATCAATGAGGTAAGTGGATGCATGAGATGGCACGGCCTCCACTTCCACGTATTTTGACAGGTAGTCTACTGCTACAATGACGTAACGATTTCCCGCAGTGGTGTTGGGAAGAGGTCCCATGTAATCAATGCCAATCGTGTGGAAAATCGTTTCGGGTATCTGGATTGGTGTTAGTAATCCAGGTTGACACCCAGGCAGTCGCTTAAACTGCTGGAAAATTTTGCAACTGGCGACATAAGAACGGACGCTACTTTGCATCTTCGGCCACCAAAAACGTTCTTGTTGTTTCCGCAGTGTGGCTCGTTGGCCGGTGTGTCCGCCTTCTGGGGAGTCGTGAATGGCTCGTATTATTTCGGACTTGTGGGATTTCGGGATCGCCAGGAGGTAACGTTCTTCGGATCGGTTTGGTCGCCAGTGACGCCGGTACAATGCGGCATTGCGCATCACAAAAGTACTGTGATTTCCCTTGTCAGTGATAGATGCAATAATGGATGCCAAATCGTTATCCTCCTGTTGGGCTCGGGATATATCCATCTGGGCGAAAAAATGTGGGTTTGCCTGGTTTGTTGCTCGCAGTCAAGGGGATTCTATGAGAGTGCATCGGCGACGTTGTTTAGCCCCCCGGCGCGGTGGCGCACATTAAATCGTATTTTTGCAGCGTGATTATCCACCGGGCAAATTTGTGCATAATTTGCTGTTTGGAGAACATCCATGCTATAGCAGCATTATCAGTCACTACAGTGAATTTACGCCCGAAAAGATAATGTCGAAACTTATCATCGACGCTCCATACCACTGCAAGACATTCAAGCTCGTTGGAGTTAAAATGGCGCTCGGTGTCTGAAAGTTTTCGGCTGGCATAAGCGACCACGTGTTCTATGCCATCTGGATCACGCTGCACTAACACAGCTCCTAGGCCGGCTTGGCTGGCATCAGTGTGCACTTCAGTGAACCAGTCTTCATTGAATAGACTTAATATGGGGCAACAAGTGAGCTTTTGTTTTATAGCTGGAAAAACATTTTCTCGTGAGACGCCCCATTCAAACCACGCGTCTTTTTTAAGAAGACCGCTCAAGAGAGCTGCGATCGAAGCGAAGTGGGGAATAAACCTTCGCAATTACGACGCCATACCCAGAAATGACTGAACCTGCTTCAAGAAGGTTGGTGTGGGTTATTGCGACACGGCAGCTATTCGCTCTGGGAGTGGCTGAATGTCGACAAGAGATATATTATGTCCCAGATACGAAATCTTGGACATCCCAAGCTAGCATTTCTCTTTGTTCAAACGAAACCCTGCTGCATAGAGTCTGTGTAGTACTTCGTCCAAATTGCGAAGGTGTTCATCCTCCGTCCTGCCAACGACCAGGATGTCGTCTAAGTACACCACACAGGCTTGGTTTTTCAAAGGTCCGAGCACTGAATTCTTCGCACGCTGAAAAGTGCTAGGAGCCGTTCTTAGTACAAACAGCATGCGGTTGAGTTAATACAAACCGAAAGCTGTGCGAAAGGCCGTTTCACATCGATCTTCCTCCGCGACGTTAATCTGCCATTACCCTGCGCGTAAATCAAGCGATGAAAAGAACTTGCAGTGACGTATTGTATCAACAGCGTCATCAATGCGGGGTAAAGGGTAGGATTCAGGCATTGTACACTTATTGAGCTACCTGTAGTCCACGGAAAAGCGTAGTGATCCGTTTTTCTTGCGAACAAGGACGACTGGCGCTGCCCACGGACTCGATGACGGCCTAATATTGCCACCGGCAAGCATTTCATCTACTTGTTCTGCGATCACTGCCCGTTCTTGTTCAGCGTATCGTCGCAGTGGTACGCATATTGGCGGATGATCTCCCGTTAGTATGCGATGAAGCAGCGAATTATTGCCTGGAAGTTCTGCTGTATTGCTAGCGATTACTGGCTGATGGCGAGCCAATATAGAAAATAAGGTAGGCAGAGTGGATGGCCCACCTGTCTGTGGTGGCAGGGTTGTGGCGGTAGTCCCAGCTGTCGAAGACCGGAGCTTGACGTGGCCGCGATGTATGGCGAGCTCACCGTCATCAGATTGCAAGAAGTCAGCACCAAGGATCATGTCAGCAGGGAGGTCTTCAAAGACTGGAATGGCTGGAAGAACTTTAGTGCCCGCTGCCGTCTGCACTGAAATGTCGAGCATTCCGACTGGCATTGCACTTCCGCAGAGTGGCGGTTGCGTCCATGGTCGGATAGTGTCCGGAGCACGACGTCGGTGCAGCACCGTTGGTTCTGCACTGGTATCCACCAGAGCAGATAGGTCACCTATTCCCTCAACATGAATGGACATCCGAGGAGTTTGACAAGCTTGGTAGTGGATTCGGGTCTGGAAAGTTTGACGACACTCCTTGGCGTTGTGGCCAATGCGACCGCGCTTGAAGCATCCGTGTCGTGTGAAGGCTTAAGTCAAACGGACAGTCGGTAATGTGTCCAAGCTAAGACGAGAGTTCTGCTGAACTTCGGCTGCCCTTTGAGCGAAAACCTGGGGTTACGCTTCAGGTGACTGGCAAGATAAGATGGCAGCATGGGTAGGGTCAGCCAAGCCATCAACGACATACTGGCGGGCAGCCGGAGAGATCCATGTAATGCCACATTTGTCGAGAAGCCCGAGCTTATCGTAGATGTCTTTACGGGCGTCTTCCGATGGAGCCTGCTGACGCGATCGCATGTGCATGAAATGGTCGTCGTATGCGGATGTAAGTGGTGGGAAGGCCGTGACGAAGGCTGTAGTCCAGTCACTCCAGGATTTGTACTTGCAGCCATCGTATTGATGTTACGCTTTGGTGGACTCACGCAGTCGGCTTACGGCTAGCGATAGTGTCACGTCGTCAGTCCATGCATGTCGACGGGCCAACGAATGGATTTCATCCAGCCAGATGGCTGGGTCTTGATCAATGCCAGTAAAATCAGGAATTTCTGCCATAGACGGAGGAGGCAACGTGGTGAGTGAACAGGCTGCTGAGAAGGTGACGGTGGCGTCTGCAAGACGCTGGCTCGAAGTAGCGATGGCCTGCAGAATCGTGCAGAGTTCGCTGGTGGCTAAAGGCGAGGAATTACGCCTGTCTTCTGGCGACGGTACTGGCGTTGCTCCATGGATGGTACCTGAGGCGAAGTCCAAGGGAGCGTGTACAGCGTCCATGGGCAAGGAGACGGTTTGCGGAGCCAAGTCAGTGGAGTCACCTTGTGGTTTGGCAAGGACGCCTGCAGGCAGCGCGCTGGCTTCGGTACCCGCGGTGGCCAGGTCAGATGCCATGGCCACGTTACCAGGAGCTGCGGGCTGGTGGAGAGTGCGTCCGCTCCGTAGGACGGTTTCTTCACGCAGATCATCGCACACGGGTTCGTTGAACGGCTGCGCCATTGTAATAAGCGAGAAAGACACAACAACCGTTTGTAGGGCAAGCTGTTCTATTCTGCGTCTTCTTTTCGCTTTACAGCCTATGGCCTACAGCGGCTGTGCCGCTCTTCAATACAATATATATATATATATATATACATATATATATATATATATATATATATATATATATATATATATATATATATATATATATATATATATATATATATATATATATATATATATATACGAGATATGGCACGACGGGAGCGTTGTCAACAAGGCTAAATATATTTATTTCCCAACAGTTTCGGGAGGGGTCCTCCCTTCATCAGGGGATGAGTTATACTAACATGAACTTCCAAACTTCGTTGCTGCCGCGTCCCTCTCGCCTTGGAAGATGTTTGCTAGAGTGAGAAAGAACTAAAAGAAGAAAAAAAGAAAAAGAAAAAGAAGAGAAGAAAAAAGACGAAAAGAATAAAAGGAAAAAACGAAAAAAAAGAAACTGAAAAAGAAGATGAACCACTGTCAACACTGAGAACAAAAACAAATGTCCGTGTACGTTCACATCCGGTTCTAATCCCGTGCTGGTCAGTTCTCGGCGTGTGTCGGGCCACCCAAGATTGTCGCCGCGGTGGCGGGAGGGGTCCGTGACGGCATGCGTAAGGAAAGGGTTTCCCCTAATGGGTCGGTCGGCTCTCTTTCATCTTCGTCCATTTCCCTTCAGTGGTCATCAAGTGGTAGGCGAACAGAACCTACTTGGTATGTGCATGTGAAAAAAAAAAGAGGGAAAAAAAGAAAAAAAGAAAGGGCAGTGTACACGTACGAGTCAGTCTGAAAAAACAAGCATGGTCTCCAGCTATCAATCTTTGTCACCAAATTCCTCCTGGCTTACTTCTCGGAGACAGGAGAGTCTTCCGCGGTCCTCGTTGATGACGGCTACTAACGTTCGACATTTGAAAATAAAATATGCCTAATGCTGTTCGCGCTCCCGTCTGTTTGAGAAACCGGACTGCAAAAGTGTTGCGCTGATATTTTCAAAACTGTGGTTTGGCAGGCGCAGATGTCTAGATAAAGGTAGCTTCGGCAGTGAAGTGGCGTGGTATTGGTGATTATTAAACCGCAGCTGAAATGGCGTGTCTGTTTGGCCGATATATTCTTGTCCGCAGATGTTGCAATGTAGCATGTATATTACGCTACTGGAGTCACAATTAAGGCTTCCAGTCATGCGAAATTTGAAATCCGAGAAGTTCGCTTTGGATTCACGTGTTGTGACCATCTGTGGGCATGCCTTGCATCGAGCTTTTCCGCAGGGATGGCACCCTGATTAAATTTTGGGGGTGTTTGTTTTTGCTCTGAGAAGAATGTCCTTCAGATTTTTATCCCTGTGGTACACCACGTGAGGATTTAACACATATTACAAAATATGGTTAGGCAGTTCTTTCAAAAACAGTTCAATTGGTTTTTCGCGTAGGGAACCATCTAGGTTGCTCCAAATCTCTAAAATGGCTGAAAAAAAAGAATGCTTAAAGCAATTTACAAATGGCTGGAAGGGAACAATGTTGAGTGGGTGAGATCGGCGCGTGGCTCGTCGTGCTGAATCACAAAAAGTAATTGGTGCTTCAATGCAACTGCGGCTGTGTACAATCTTATGTAGCAGAGTGATACGGTCAAGTGTGCGTCGTAAAGCAAGGGGTTCTAACGACAATGAGCATGCATGAGATGAGGGAAAAAAATTGCGGTCATACCGGCCAAATATAAATCGTATATCTTTTTTCTGTATACCCTCGAGCATATTTATGTCAAGTGCAGTATAGGGTGACCACACCGCTGAAGCGTACTTTAGCAATGGTCGGACGAGCGGTTTATACGCCGTTAATTCGCAGTCCTTGGTAGAGTGCTTGAGTGTTCATTTTATGTATCCCAGTTTTCGAAGTGCTCTAGCGCAAATTGTTTCAATGTGATGGTCCTCTATGAAGCACAAAAAACTTCCCTCATCGTGGTTCCATATCATAAAAATATCGTCTACGTATCTTCTGTAGTAGAAAGGTTTCAAGCTGCGTCGCTCAATGAGTGGGGTTTCAGGTGAAGCCATAAAGGTGCTCGCGAAGTTTGGGGCCATTTTCGTGCCCTTTGCAGCGCCACTGACCTGAAGGAAATGCTTGCCTTTGAACTCAAAAGGGTTATAATTTAGTACAAGTTCAAGAAGTGTAAACTGTACCTCGCCACTTACACTCGTTGATGAGTCAGAGTTTACATATTCAGAAACCATAGCCGCTATTCCGTCATGGTGTGGTATGTTGGTGTACAGTGAGCAGACGTCCATGGTCACCAGAAAAACTACCGCCTGGCATGTCGAGACTTGAAGTTTCGCAGATGAAGTGATTTGTGTAATTTAGGTAATAGGAAAAAATTTGGGGGGATGTTTTTTATTAAGGAATTGGTGAATTGATGACATTTTGAGTTCAATGGCAAGCATTTCCTTCAGGTCAGTGGCACGGCAACGGGCACAAAAATGGCCCCAAACTTCGCGAGCATCTTAATGGCTTCACTTGAAATCCCATTCATTGAGCAACGCACCTTGAAATCTTTCTACTAAAAAAGATACTTAGACGATATTGTTATGATATGAAACCACAATGAGGGAAGTCTTTTGTGCTTCATAGAGGATTTTAACAAGTGCCACCCGTCAATTAAATTCAGGCACAAAACTTCCAAATTAGCATTGCCTTCTTGGACGTCACTGTGACGGTCAAAAATGACCGCTTGTCAACAAACCTTTACAAAAAGCGTACAGACCGTCAAATGTACCTACATTTCAACAGCAGCCACCCAAAGCATTGTAAAAGGGGTATTCCATATTCTCAGGCCTACCGGTACCGGAGAATATGCACCGATATGCGGGATTTGACAGACACGCAGAACACCTAAAGCATTCCTTATAGAAACGAAATAATCCCGAAGACATTATTTACGATGCCATACTACGTGCTCGCAACGTGAACAGGAATGATATATTTAGGGACCAAACAGAGTATCTAAAACGACTTCCCAAACGAACCTTGTACTAACTTACTCCTCATCAGCGCCACGAATCAACAACATACTTTCCCGCCATTTCAACATAATCAGGCAAAGCAAACGGCTAACTTCTATTTTCGCAAAGCCACCTCACATGGTGTACCACAGGGATAAAAATCTGAAGGACATTCTTTTCAGAGCAAAAACAAACACCCCCAAAATTTAATCAGGGTGTCATCCCTGCGGAAAAGCTCGATGTAAGGTATGTCCACAGATGGTCACAACACGTGAATCCAAAGCGAACTTCTCGGATTTCAAATTTCTCATAACTGGAAGCCTTAATTGTGACTCCAGTAACGTAATATAGATGCTACATTGCAACATCTGCGGACAAGAATATATCGGCCAAACAGACACGTCATTTCAGCTGCGGTTCAATAATCACCAATACCACACCGCTTCACTGCCGAAGCTACCTTTATCTAGACATCTGCGCCTGCCAAACCACAGTTTTGAAAATATCAGCGTAACTCTTTTGCAGTCCGGTTTCTCAAACAGACGCGAGCGCGAACAGCATGAGGCATATTTTATTTTCAAATTTCGAACGTTAGTAGCCGGCATCAACGAGGACCGCGGAAGACTCTCCTGTCTCCGAGAAGTAGGCCAGGAGGAATTTGGTGACAAAGATTGATAGCTGGAGACCATGCTTGTTTTTTCAGACTGACTCGTACGTGTACACTGCCCTTTCTTGTTTTTCTTTTTTTCCCCTTTTTTTCTTTTTTTCACATGCACATACCAAGTGGTTCTCTTCGCCTACCACTTGATGACCACTGAAGGGAAACGGACGAATATGAAAGAGAGCCGACCGACCCATTAGGGGAAACCCTTTCTTTACGGATGCCGTCACGGACCCCTCCCGCCACCGCGGCGACAATCTTGGGTGGCCCAACACACGCCGAGAACTGACCAGCACGGGATTAGAACCGGATGTGAACGTACACGAACATTTGGTTTTGTTCTCAGTGTTGACAGTGGTTCATCCTCTTTTTCACTTTCTTCTTTTTCTTTTTTCTTTTTTTCTTTTATTCTTTTCGTCTTTTTTCTTCTCTTCTTTTTCTTTTTTTCTTCTTTTAGTTCTCTCTCACTCTAGCAAACAGCTTCCAAGGCGAGAGGGACGCGGTAGCAACGAAGTTTGGAAGTTCATGTTAGTATAACTCATCCCGTGATATAGTATAGTATGAAGTAACTGATGAAGTAACTCATCCCCTGATATATATATATATATATATATATATATATATATATATATATATATATATACTGAGATTCAACAGACAAGGAGGAGGAGGAGGAATAAATGAGGAAGGACAGGGAGGTTAGCCAGTTCTCAGACCGGCTGGCTACACTGCACTGGGGAAGGGGGTAAGGGGGATAAAGGATGAGAGAAAAGAGGCGTTGTAAAAAAAGGAGAGAGAAGGTCATCAGACGATCCACGACGCTGTTTACAGTCTGTCTCTAAGACCACTTGCCCGCAGAAAGCGCAACGACGCTCTCAATGCCTTGCGTGTAGAGGACGGTCTCGGCCAGTGTCCTAATACCTTTTCTTCCGACAATTGGCGATTGTCTATTCTATCTAAAGCTTTTGGCAGTTCTTTTCTTGGCACGCTGAAGCGGGGACACTCGCAGAGAAGATGGGAGAAAGTCTCTGCGCAGCCACAGTTGTCACATGGCGGGCTTCTGGCCATTCCGATTCGAAACGAATAAGCATTCGTAAAGGCTACCCCAATCCAGAGATGGCACAAAATTGTTTCCTCTGCTCTGGTTATTCCTGATGGAAGACGGAGCTGTAGGTGTGGGTCCAAATTATGAAGGCGGACGTTGGTGATTGCCGTTGAATTCCACTGACCGAGTGTCAGTTCTCGTGCAAGTGATCGAAGCCTTGCAGCGGCATCCGTTCTTGATAATGGTATAGCTACACAAGGGGCATCATCATGGGCAGTTCGGGCTGCTTCATCTGCACGGTCGTTTCCATCAATGCTGCAGTGGCCTGGTATTGATACGCTATGTCATGTTGGTTTTCTATAGCCCGGTGATGAAGCAGTCGTATTTCAGCAATTAGCTGTTCGTTTGGTCCATGACGATATGGCGAGGCAATGCCCTGGAGAGCTGCTTTGGAGTCGGAAAATATTGACCATGTCTGTTGCGGTTCTTCAACTAGGAACTCCAGAGCGGCACAAATGGCGGTGAGTTCTGCCGCCGTGGCGGATGTCAGATGCGAGGTCCTGAACTTTATCGTGATGGATTTCTCCGGAATCACCACTGCGCCTGTTGAACTTGTTGAAGTGACCGACCCATCCGTGTATATGTGAATGCGTCCACTGTGTTTCTCAAGCAGAAACAGTAATGTTGTTTGTTTTAGGGCCAAATTTGACAAATTTTTCTTCTTTTGCATTCCGGGGATGGTTATCAGGGCTTCCAGTGGATGTAGACACCAAAATGGTAACGACGGTCTTGCTGCGTGCGTGAAGTTCGTGGGAGTCACCGTGCCATGTGGGGCAATAATAAAGCAGAACGCAGAGCATGGCCTGGAAGTTAAAAGGGAGGCGAGGTGATGCGATTGAATCCGGGTGGCATGTCTTATGTGGGTTCTTAATGCATCGATAGATAGATATGTGGGGTTTAACGTCGCAAAACCACTTCTTAATGCATCGACACGAATGTAGGTTGTGATAGGGTGTTCATGAGCGATTGCGACCGTCGCTGCTGAGGGTGCGCATCTCGGCAGCCCGAGGCATATTCTCAGTGCTTGAGCTTGTAATGACTGGAGGACGTGTGCGTTTGTTATGCCGGCCTTGCCAAGCACAGGTAGGCTGTAGCGCATGAAGCCAAGAAAAGGTGCAGCATACAGTTGAAGCATGGCTCGTACCGATGCACTCCATGATTTTCCCGCAAGAAACCTTAGGACGTGGGTGATCATGGTCAGTTTCTTCTTCATGTAAGCGATATGAGGGCTCCAAGACCAATCACGATCTATTATTACTTCCAGGAAACGGTGAGTCTTTTGATAGCTGATTGTGTGTCCATTATTCTGATGCGGTATGGGGTCATTGTCTTGCGCGTAAACGCAACTAGTGAGCATTTCTCATATGACAGCTCCAGTCCTCGTCCTTGAATGTAGTTTGACGTCAGTGTAGCCGTTGTCTGAAGCCTGGCTTGTACGTGTAGACGCGTGACCCCTGATGCCCAGATGCAGATGTCATCCGCGTATATCGACAGATGCACGGAGTGTGGCCGGACGTCAACGAGGCCGATGAGCTCAAGGTTGAAAAGCGTGGGGCTTAGGACCCCACCTTGAGGTACGCCGCAATAAGTATGATGTTGCCTTGTTGCGCCATCTTCTCTCTGAACGAATAAGGTTCTGTCCTTCAAATAGCTGTAGATTCATTGGTAAACGCGGCCTCCCAATCCAATGCAGCCCAAGGCGTCCAGGATGGCTTCATGTAATACATTGTCGTATGCAGCCTTAATATCCAAGAAAAGTGCCGCTGATAATCTCTTTAGGCTCTTCTGCTGTTGTACAGGCGTGACAAGATCAACAACATTGTCTATGGAAGACCGTCCACGTCGAAAGCCGGTCAAGGCATTGGGGTATATATTGTTATGTTCCAAGTACCACTCCAGGCGAGTCATCACCATTCTCTCCATCACCTTTCCAAAACAGTTGGCAAGTGCGATGGGGCGATAGGAGGCCATGTCCAGAGGCGATTTGCCTGGTTTGAGCAAGGGCACAAGGCGGCTGCACTTCCACGAAGGAGGAACCAAACCGTTACTCCCCGAGTCATTGTATACAGCTAGACGGGCACGCCGAGCTGTTCGTCCTAGGTTAGCAAGGGCCATGTAAGTGACTCCATCAGGTCCAGGCAATGACGAGCGCTTGCATGCTACCAATGCTGCCTGAAGCTCCTCTAGAGAAAACGTATTGTCCATTCAAGTGTCTCTGGACGCCAGCGCGTTTCGTAGGTTACTCATGTTCATTACGGACCCCTTGTTTGAAACCCTGGCACAGAAGTCTTCCGCTACATCGATTTCACGCCGGCCTTGGTGGAGAGCAAGGCATTCGAACGGACGATTCTGTTGTGGCAATGTTTGTAGGCCGCGGAATATTCTCCATATTTGCGAAAGAGGTTTGTGGAGATCGAGCGACTCGCATAGTGACTTCCATCGTTGCGACTGTAGTGCATTGATTCGACGTTGAATCTTCTTTTGTAGACGTCTCGCTTCCCTCAAGTCGTAGATGGATTTCGTGCGCCTATAACGTCGTTCGGCGCGACGACGGATTGCGCGAAGTCGCTCCAACTCCACCTCATATTTGAAAAAATCTGGCAAAGGTCCACAATTAAACGTTGCCTCTTGAATAGCGGCCTTCATTATACCTTCTAGGCTTTCAAGAGAACCTTCTTGGTTTCTCTCGCATTGCTTCTCTGTGGATGATCTGTACTTTGACCAGTCTATCCGTAAAGTGGGCGCGATTTGCGACTTGCTTAGCCCCTTGATTTTTATATAGGTGGGGATGTGGTCACTGCCATGCGTTTCATTGTCCGCAAATCACTGCACCTTGGTGTTTAGGCTACTTGACACAAAAGTTATGTCGAGACAGCTACTATATCTCAGACCCCATGAAAACGTGGGAGCGCCGTCATTTAAACAATATAGTTGGTGGTCAGTTGCAAAGGACGACACATCTCTTCCCCGACGGTCCAACTTCTGGCTTCCCCACAGGGGGTGATGAGCGTTAAAATCACCGGTAATAATCCATGGCCCAGGTGTCGCTGATATAATGGCGCTTAATCTTGCTGGGTCGAAGCGTCCTGAAGGCGAAATATATACTGCCACTAGCGTGAAGTTCACGTTCTTACGCTTAACTGTCAAGCACACGTATTGGTTGCTGTCGTCCGGTGTTACTGGATGCTCAATATATGGGAGTTCGCACCCGATGTAAACAATGACCTTACTGGTTTTGTTACGGGTTGCAGATCTGAAAGCCTCGTATTTAGAAAGTCGTATAGCATTGTGAAGACGTGGTTCACAAATTACGATAAATGAAAACTGATTCTTGAAAATATATGGTCGAAAATCCGAAATGCGGGGTTTAGGACCTCGGGCATTCCATTGGAAAATTGATGCCTCTTTCACTTGTTTACGGATGGGCTGCAGAGAAAGAGCCATGGTGCTTCTGTAGATTTGATAGCACCGGATTCAAAGCGTCCAAATATATTTGAAGAGCGCTGTGGGCAGCCGGAGTATGAATATTATTAAGGAGTACTCGAATTGTCTTCATGAGGGTCTTGATCACGTCTATTATTTCCTTATCTTGACTGTCATGACTTACTCGCTCTGAAGTAGCTTTCAGTGGGCGATGCTGCCGCTCTACTGGCGGTGTCTCTGACGGCAGTGCTGGCCACGCGTCCGGGTCGATGTTTCTGCGTCTTTCTGAGGATGCTTGTTGTTGGCACTTGTTGATGCTTGTGGTGGTGAGTGCGTGATATGGGGTAGCGGTGTATCCCTGGCCTTGGCAAAGGATGTCCTAGGAGTCTTCCTATGGCGCGAACGCCGACGTCGCACTTTGGCAGCAGACTCCCTGTGGGTAGAACCGTCTCTGGCCATCTGCCTCAGCACTTGCATCTCCTTCTTCACATTTTGACACTCCTTTGATGACGCCTCGTGAAGACCTTGGCAATTGCCGCATTTGCGATGTTCTGCCTAGCAGGCTTCCGTGTTGTGCGACTCCGAGCATCGGGAGCACACAGCAGAACTTGTGCAAACAGCACTCACGTGTACTATTTTACACCACTTCCGACACTGAAGAGGTTCCGGCATGAACGGACGTACTGTGCATCGAAAATGACCAACTTTTACTTGATTGGGAGGCTGTCACCCTTAAAAACTAGTTTCACGCATCGTGAGTTCCCGAGACGGCGGGCTTGCAAGATTATAGTAGCTTCCGTCACTGGTTTGATTACAGTGGAAAAATCAATATCGCTGATAGAAGTGTCGACGTCGTAGATAACGCCTGCCCTAGAGTCCTTGCCATCTGGTATGAAAGAACGTACGTTGATGTTCCCGAGCACATTCACCTTGGTCAATACGTCGAGAACAGTACGTTGCGTAACGTCTATCACCAGAACGTTCTTGCGGCCATTGATTCTCACGTCTGCTATTTGTCCCGGAACGAGCGCCTCAAGTGACATAGACGTGACCTGGCGATTAAGCCGGTTCATGCTGTCAGCGGCATTCAGCGGGACAAACAAAATAGTGTGAACCGGCGGCTCCTGAATATTTGTGGTGGCCTTACTTTGGGAAGGAGATGTCGTAAGCAGCCTCCTCTTCGCCTTGTGTCTTGCCACGGGCCCAAAGTCACTTTCATCGGAGCTCTCATCACTGGCAGTAGAGTACATGTCCTCACTGTCGGCGTGTCCTCACTGTCGACGTCACTTGGGTGGCTGGAGCGCTTTCTTAGAGTGGCCACAGACGACGCGGAACGTATAAGTGGAGGCCCTGGTGATTCTACGTCCATTTCCACAGGCAGAAGAGCGGCGTCTTCCGCTAGCACCAAAGGAAACGAGAAAAAATAACAGAGACTGAAACCAGCGTTCCACTCAGGAAAAACTTCGTCTTCATCAACAGGCAATAATGCCAATGAAAGTACAGGGGAAATTATTATACCGAATCGTATTGTAATCGTGAAGATAGAGCAGGGGGTGAAAAGATTGCTTGCCAAGGGCAGGAACTGAACTTGCAACCTTCGAATAACGCGTTGATGCTCTGATTGATATGTGGGGTTTAACGTCCCAAAACCACTATATGATTATGAGAGACGCCGTAGTGGAGGGCTCCGGAAATTAAGACCACCTGGGGTTCTTTAACGTGCACCCAAATCTGAGCACACGGGCCTACAACATTTCCGCCTCCATCGGAAATGCAGCCGCCGCAGCCGGGATTCGAACCCGCGCCCTGCGGGTCAGCAGCCGAGTGCCTTAGCCACTAGACCACCGCGGCGGGGCCGCGTTGATGCTCTACCACTGAGCTACTACGGAGGCCATCCTACAAGCGACTTTATTGAGTATACATGTGAATTTACCCGTGGGAGTGTCCCCGCAGGGGCGTCTGCTCAAGCAGGCGTTTGGTGTGTAGCGACACCACGGACCCGAGATAACGGGAGGGGGGGGGGCGACTTTCTCTCTTGCCCATCCGTGCATGGCTGAGCTGTGTACGAAGAAAAGGGTATCCTGGGGGTTGAGCCGACGCCGGTGAATGGTCTTCTAAGGCCCCATGGCACAAGAAACACACCCCTTTGGCTACGGCTTCACGTAGATGACACCCCTGGGCAGACCTTCCCAGGAGAAACCGGCAGTCGCCTTTTCCTGTCGCTATTTCCTCTCATCTTCGTCTTAATTTTTTATCTTTTCTAGCAGCTTCTACTTTTTCATGCGGTGAGGGTAAACCTCGTGTGCTTATCTAACCTAGGATAAACCATATTAGGTTATAGTGATGGCATACTGCTGGAGTTGCGCAGATGTGTTTCCATGTTCTACCACGTGCTCTAGTTGGGCTCCGTGGTGGGCGGTAGGCGCCGTTGCCGAACAAACACTTTCTTTCGTGGAATCACCAAACTTCTTCATAAGTAATCACCCCAAGAAAAGGGAGTGCACCGAACAAGCCTCACAGCTTTTATTTGGTCCTTACGCTACACGACACCACTCATCATCATTACAGTGGGTAATAAAGAATCAAGACTTGTTCCCAAAATACCCTGCCATACATTGTGAAACCACAGAAAAAAGCAACTAACATATCACCATTTCTAGTTTCAAAATGCCTCACTGATATCATCGGCGTTGGCTACAAAGCCAACAAGATGGCCAGTGGCGACATACTAATGTAACTCAAAGACAAAATCCAGTGTCGGAAACTAAGCAACCTTGTTACATTTGAGGACAAACCTCTCACCGTCACTGTCCACCGGACATTGAACACAGTGAAAGGGGTCGTATCGGATGAAGCTCTTGTAGACCTGACCGAAGAAGAACTTTTGGATGGGTGCAAAGACGAGAATGCCATACGTATGCAGCGCAATAAAATCAGGTGAAATATCGTCTAGTGGCTAAGGTACTTGGCTGCTGACCCGCACGTCGGGGGTTCGAGTCCCGGCTGCAGCGGCTGCATTTCCGATGGAGGCGGAAACGCTGTGGGCCTGTGTGCTCAGATATGGGTGCACGTTAAAGAACCCCAAGTGGTCGAAATTTCTGGAGCCCTCCACCATGGCGTCTCTCTTAATCATACGGTGGTTTTCAATCAATCAATAACTCATCAATCAATCATTTTATTTCCTGTAGATAAGGTGGAATACAGGAGGAAAAGCTAGAGAGCATGACGAGGTCCTGACCCCGTTCACAAGTTCACAAAGCAGCAGGAATGGCAGTCAATCGTGCACAAATATGAAATAAACATATAGGTATAACATCACAAAAAAGTGATGTTATACCTATATGTTTATTTCATTGATTGATACGTGGGACGTTAAACCCCACATATCAATCAAAATTAGGTGAAATAAAGCAGAATTCCCCACAAAACCCATCGTACTAACGTTTCAAGCAAACACACTCCCAGAAACAGTCACTACAGGCCATCTCATGCTCCCTGTTCAACCGTATACACCAAAACTGAGACGTTGTTTTAAGTGCCAACGATTTTGCCATGTTTCCCAAAGCTGTCGAGGGCAACTCAAGTGCGCAAGGTGCGCCATGACAGAGCACTCTGCTGATGACTTTAAGTCTGAGGCTGAGGCCCATTGCACGAACTGTCATGTTGACCATACCGCTTATTCTCGCTCATGCCCAACCTGGAAAAGACAAAAAAATTCTCACACTTAAATGCCAAGAAAAAGTCCGTTTCAGGGAAGCCCGACAGCGCAAAACGCACACTTTTCTACAGAAGTCATTCGCCAAAGCGGTGCAAAGGGGGTCAGCATCATTACCGTTTTTGGCGAAGCACCGGACGACGCCTGGCGTGCCGAGGCAACCGCCAGCGGACCCCACTGCAGAAGCAGCCCTGGCTACTCCACCCTCTTTGAACACGGCCTTACCAAATGCCCCTGTGAACACTGGCAGCAGCCAGGCCAGCACACACACTAAAGAGTTCCCCTTGACCTCAGGCCCAGTGGGGGCGAAGACTTCGTCCACTAAGACAAAGCGTACCCCACGTGCACGACTGTCTGGCACCTCTCCAGAGGTGGTGTACACCACTGATCGACCGGCGCCGATGCCTCCGCAGGAGCGGAGAGAGCCCCTTGACCGCCCCAACAAAAAAACACCAATTACAAGGCCCCCTAAAGCCTCTGTAAAGTAAGTCACTCCCGATCCGTACACGCAGCACTACTTTACACCCAATAGGAAAACACAGAGGACCGCTTGGAAACCTCGACGATGTCAAAGAACTTTTACACAAACACTCGCAAATAGTTCTGTGTGTACAAGAAACGCACTTTAAACCAAAACACGCGAGTTTACTTAGCGACCACATTATTGTCCGCAAAGATCAAGATGATGCAATCGCATCATGAGGTGGCGTTTCTTTTATATTAGACAAATGCATAGCGTGTCAAGATTTGCAGATACAAATAGCCCTCGAAGCAGTGACCATTCGTGATGTTTTATTAAGGAAACTTGTTACCATTTGCTCAGTGTACATTTCTCCTCGTTATCAGCTTCAGAAAGAAGAATTTCAGTCTTTTATGGATCAACTGCCTGAATCCCTTTGTGAGGCGACTCGAGGAATCATGCGCAAGGTCGCTTGATTGATAACTTTATTCTTTCCACAGATGCATGCATTTTAAGTAAGAAAGAAACAATATTCTTCAGCCTGGCGAACGAAACGTATTCGTGCATCGATCTTAGGATCGTTTATCCGACCATTTACATGATTTTAATTGCGATGTTATTAAAAACTTCTTATGAATGATCACTTCGCCATATTACTGAAGACGCCAAAAGAAAATTAGTTTCTACCTCAGGCTCCAACTTCGAAGGTAGACAGAGCTGATTGGGAGAAGTACCAGAGCCTTGTTCTAGATCGTGGGCTGAGATTTCTTCTCTAGGAATCAGCTCGGCTGCAATGCATTTTACCGCTTTTATTATTGACGCTGCTTCAAAACGTACTTTCAGACAAGTTGTGGTCCCTGCCGATGTCGTGTCCCGTGATGGAACGACGACAGCAAGAATGCTCGCAAAAAGTAGAATAAAGTGTGGTGTCTACAGCAAGACGATCCAACTGCAGAGAGTCTGATTAATTTCAAAAAAGTAAAGTCTCAAGGGCGAAGGACGCGCCGACCGGCTAGGAGAGAAAGCTGGCAGAAGTGTTTGTGAGGCATTAATTTTTATACAGATGAAGTTAAGGTCTGAAACACAGTAAATAGGATAAGAGGCTCACAGACACACTCACTCATCTAGTAAACACAGAGGATAACAGCCTTGATGACCAAGCAGACTCCCTAGGAGCATACTTTGAACACGTGTCCAGCCTATCGCATTATTCTCTTACATTCGAACGGTACAAATAGAGAGTAGAAAGGCAAAACATTGAACGTAAATGTGGAAACAAATGAGCCATACAAGAGACCATTCCGCAAGGCGGAGTTGCAGGCAGTGTTAAACTGCTGCAGCAAATCAGCCCCAGGCTCTGACCGTGTTATATATCAGATGCCAGAACACTTACCGCATGAAACACTTAAAACTCTCTTCTGCCTGTATACCTTCATATGGGTTTCTGGCGAGATTCCCTCTGCGTGGAAAGAGGCCATGGTAATGCCTATTCCTAAACAGGGTGTCACGAGGCTAGTCAACCCTCAAGCTCTCGTGTAGGTTCTTGTGCATACAAACCGATGAGAAAACCCACATCGGTAAAGAGAACACGAGACCGTTTATGCACACAAGAAAAACAACTAAATATATTTTAATAAACTAGATAAAGAGAAAGGAATAAGAGGAAAAACAAACAAAGCACACAAATTCGAGAAGAAGTTAACCTAATGACCGCGAAATGCTAAGGATGCGTAAGTTCCGCAATAGCAAAAGCGACTGTCACCGTTCGGTCGCGGCACTCTTGTAGACGGCGAGGGTTGATGCGATGGGGTGCAGACAAGGTAGATCAGAGGTCCAAGCGTTGCTCGTGGTTGAAAGTAACTCCGGGCGCACCAAGGTCAGTGACCTCTCAGCGTTCGTCCTTCAACGCTGGGACGTAGCCCTGGAAACGGGACGAGCCTGGCCAAAGCCAGATAGATGGTGAGAAGCCTGGCCAACGCCAAACGACGAGCAGCCTGGCCAACGCCAGACGACGAGCGGCCTGGCCAACGCCAGACGATAGATGATGCTCGGGTGCCCGACCAGGTGGGAGCCCGCAGCAGCCTTGCCTCAGGAACTCGGCCGCCACGCCCGCGCCCTGGTAGCCTGCTTGCCTCCGTCGCGTCCCGGCCACGTCTGCCCCGTTCTTCTTTCAGGCTTCTTCCAAACCAGCGTGGGGGCCTCTGATTGGTCCGAACTTCACGCGCCTCGTCTGCCCATCGTCTTTCTCACCGAATACATCGCGAAAGCGCGCGTCCACACCATCGGTCGTCGTCGTCTTCTTCCCTATACCGGTGCACTCACGCACATTTTAAACCGAACACTGGTTGCACTCGCGCACTTCACGAAACGCGCACTTCACTTATCACAACATGCCCCTTTTTCGAAAAGTATTTTCCCAACGAAAAAAACTGCCAGATGCGTGTTTCACCACACAGCATACGTTCTTGGAGTTCGCATGAACACATGCACACTGGTATCACTGCAACAAGTCTTAAGGAGCACACTTACAGGAAAAAAAATCCACATGTGGTAAACAATGTTCCGATGGTTGGTTGAAATGCTTTGCCTCCCATCTTTAGCAACACCTGAATTTGTATCTATGGCCGTAACCTGCTCATGAAGTCGGCACCTGCGTTTTCAGAACCTTTGATATGTTGAATATGAAAAGTGTACTCTTGTAGTACTAGACTCCACCTTAGCAACCTACTGTTCAGGTGTTTTGCCTTCGCTAAGTATTGTAGCGGTTGATGATCTGTCTGTACAATAAACTGTACTCCGTACAAAAAATTATGAAATTTTTCTACCGCCAATACTAGCGCTAAGCATTCTCGTTCGATAGTCGAGTAATTCAGCTCCCGAGGCAACAGCTGGCAGCTGGCATACGACGCTGGGTGCAACAGCCCCTCATGTTCTTGCATGAGGACTGCACCGATGCATGTGTCGGATGCGTCTGTACGGAGTATGAACACACGTTTTGGGTAGAGTGCCTTCACAATCGGCCCAGAAGCAAGAGCTTGCTTCAGCGTTTGAAAGGCTCCTCCTGTTTCAGGAGTCCAACAAATCTTGTTTTTCTCCATTTTTCTGGTTAGCTGAGTTAAAGGCTGTGCTTTCTCCGCATAGCGAGGTATTAAATCTCGGTAATACCCAGCTAGTCCCAGAAAAGATCGCAGTTGCTTATTGGTGTCAGGTAGAGGTGCACTGGCTATCTTCAAAACCGTAGTTTCCACAGGTTGAATAGTCCCGCCTACTAGACGATGTCCCAAGAAGACTATCGACTCCACAGCAATTTCGCACTTCTGAGGCTTGATGGTTAAGCCAGACTCCCGTACTTTATGCAACAAGCGTTGCAAGGTGTCTATGTGCTCTTCCAAGGTGTTCGTGGCTATGAGAACGTCATCGATGTAATGGACTACATTTTCAAGGCCCTGTAGGAGTGTTCTCATTAGACGCGTAAACACCGCAGAAGCTGTCTTTATGCCAAACGGCATGTATATCAATTGGAAATGACCGGATTGCGTTGAGACTGCCGTTACTGGCCTCGATGTCCGGTCAAGTGGGACTTGCCAATACCCCTTTTGTGAGATCAAACTTTGAGAAGTATCTCTTTGTGCCCACCTCTGTAAGCATTAGGTCGGTCCTAGGTATGGGTTCAGCGTCGGAAACCAGTATCTCGTTGATGCGACGGAAGTCGACGCATGTGCGATAGGTGTTATCCGGCATCTTAATAAGTACCAAGGGCGAATTGTAGGGAGAATGGGATCGCTCAATCACACCCAGTCTTAACATGCCCTGAACTTCTTGTTCTACCACTTCCTTCATGGCCAACGGCAAAGGATACTGCGGTGTGTTGATCGGTTCAGAGGTCGTCAATTGAAGTCGGCATTCCAACAGATTTGTCTTTCCCGGTATCTCAGAGAATACATCTTGGTAGGTGGTTAGAATCTTCCGAAGTTCTGTACGTTTGTCTTCTTCTAAGCTACTGCCGATCGGAATCGCCTCTACACCCACAGTCGGCTTAACTGTGCAAGCTGGTAGAGGGGATCTGTCTCCTCCTCTTTCATAACCACAAAAGATGCTGTTTGTGGAATTGTGTCTGGTTGCCGGTCTTCATATTGTTTTAACATATTAATATGGAAAAGTTTGGCGTCATGCACCAAGTCCAGCCAATATTTGTAGTCGCCCTTTTTCCCAATGACCGGAAACGGCCCTTTCCATTCCACCAACAACTTATTCGCTGTTGTAGGAAGCAAAATAAGAGCTAGGTCTCCAACTTTCAGCTGACGGCTCTTGCTCTTCCGATCATAGTGACATTTTTGAGTCGTTTTCGCTCGTATCAGGTTCTCATGGGCTAATTTTAGCGTTCTCTCCAGACGATCCCGGAGATCGAGGACATATCTGTAGGTCGTTTTCACCCCCTCTTCGATCTTTTCTCCAGTCCACAGCTCCTTTAACAAGTTGAGTGGTCCTCGGACGTATCTCCCGTAAATGAGTTCGAAAGGAGAGAACCCCATGCTGGCCTGAGGAACTTCTCGATATGCAAATAGAAGTGGTGCAAGCAATCGATTCCATGATTTTGGATCCTCTTGGCATAGCTTGCGCAGCATTTGTTTTGAAGTCCCATTAAATCGCTCTACCAAACCATTGCACATGGGATGATAGGGCGTCGAACTCAGATGTTTGATTGCCAACAGATCGTTTACTTCTCTCATCAGGTCCGACGTGAAGCACGAGGCCTGATCGCACAGGATTTGGCGGGGAAATCCAACGCGGGAAAACATTTCGACCAACCCGTCTGTCACAGTCACGGAGTCAATCGCCGGCAAAGCAATGGCGTCAAGATAGCGCGTAGCGAAATCGACCATGGTCAGTATGTATCTGTTGCCCCTATTTGAGACCGGCTTTAAGGGTCCAATAATGTCCACGGCCACGCACTCAAAAGGAGTGTCAATCAGGGGCATTTTCCCAAGAGGAGCCTTTCCTACTTTGTGCTTTGGATACATTCTTTGGCACGTGTCACAGGACCGCACGTATCTTTTAATCTCTTCCTGGACCCCTGGCCAATAGAATGAACCTAACACCCGATCAATCGTTTTTGTTATTCCTTGATGCCCGGACATCAAACTCTCATGGGCCATCTTCAACACTTGACTTCGCAGCTTGAGAGGAACTACGACCTGCTGTATCAATTTGCCAGATGATAGTCGGTAATTTCGATATAACAATGACTTCTCCATGACAAAGGAATACTGGGTCGATCCTCTGCCATAAAAATCTGCCTTACTTTGTCCCTGCAAGCTTCCAGGGTCTTGTCTTCTGCTTGGGCCCTCTCGAGCTCCCTCCTGTTCATCTTCAAACTTCTGGCGCTAACTGCAGCTGAATCCGGCCGGACGCTTGTGCTCTTCATACTACCAAGTGATGCCTTTAAACGATGGTCTTCTTTCTTCTTATACAAGGTCTCGGCTACGCCGTTCGGAGTGAAGTTCCCTTCAGCCAGTTTTTCTTTCCATTTCTTGTCAGGGTCATCAGCAGCACGAGATCCTGGCACGTTGCCAACGATGATGTCATATAGCGGGGAGGACATGCATTTCACGATACACGTGCCTGAAAAATATGGCGAAAAAATCTCCACCTTCGCCTCTGGTACCGTGATCCGGCTCCCGTCTGCTAAGAACAAAGCCGTCGTGGTTCCTGTCAGTGCTTCATCTGGCACCAAAGAACGCCGAACCACCATTGTATTGCTTCCTGTATCCCGTAGTACGGAAGCCGCTTGGCCGAATATAATGCCCTGCAGCACTGGCATTGGATGGTTTTCTGACTTTGGCTGCGTATTTACCGCACTGGTCATATTCTCCTCCTGCTTGTCCGCAGGTATATCATTCACTACTTTGCCTTTTCCTCTGGCGACAAGATACAAGTAGTCCTCTTAGTGACATTCTGCTTTCTGGTACATACATTAATATCATGCCCCGTTTTGCGACAGTAGTCACAGTATGGTCTTGTCCGAGCACGACATTCTGCTGCCCTGTGACCTGTTTTATCACAGACAAAACATCGAGTGGGAGACTTCCCCGCTGTACTTCCGCATTTTCCTGCGGCGCCATTCTCCGTTTCCGCCGCCTCGGCCATTTCATCTAGCTTACGACATTTTTCCCGCAACCTCGGCCATTTCATCTAGCTTACGACATTTTTTTTTCACGTAGGAAAAGCGCCACGCGGTTATGGCATTGATTGATAAACTGTTCAGCTACTATGAGATCTCGAACAGACGAATATTCTTTTGCTGTCTTGGACATCTCCACCCATCTGTCGAAAAAACTTGCCAAC
This sequence comes from Rhipicephalus annulatus, assembly GCA_013436015.1. Lineage (NCBI taxonomy): Eukaryota > Metazoa > Arthropoda > Arachnida > Ixodida > Ixodidae > Rhipicephalus > Rhipicephalus annulatus. The sequence continues at coordinate 59,355 of WOVY01013615.1, forward strand.
CTGGTTGCATACTGCTTGCCTGTTTCTCCATCTTGAGGTCTGCTATGCCGGAACTTCTCCCGGTAGCCCTCCGCCGTGAAACAAAAACGCTGCAGTAATGCTAGCTTGGCTTTCTCGTAATCAAGTGCCTCTTCTGGAGACAAGCGACCAAATACTTTGAGAGCTTCTCCGCTCAGACACAGACTCAGTGCCGTGGCCCACTTATCCTTAGGCCATTCCTGACCGGTGGACACATTCTCAAATCTCTTGAGATAAGCATCAAGGTCATCCCGGTTTTCAATAAATCCGGGTATGAAATTGTGCGGGTTAACGTTACACGGTTCTCGCACCTGTCGACCATGGTCCGACGCCGTGGATCCCCTGGCCCCTTCCACCTGAGCAAGTTGAAGACGCAGTTGAATCGTCTTTTGGCATTCGGCCTCAAGTTTTTGTTCCAACTCCGTCTGTTCCATCCTCTCCTTTCTTGCCTCTCGCTCAGCTGCCCTTTCTTCGTGAGCTCGTGCCTCACGCTCATCAAGCCATGCCTTCAACTCATTGCCCTCTAGCCCCATGCGTATCGCTAACGCCGTTAAATCAGACGTAGTCATTTTCTCTCCTTCTGTAAAAACCCTAATTGCATAAACAATCTCGTCCTGCCGTAGCGGACGCCAATTGTCACGAGGCTAGTCAACCCTCAAGCTCTCGTGTAGGTTCTTGTGCATACAAACCGATGAGAAAACCCACATCGGTAAAGAGAACACGAGACCGTTTATGCACACAAGAAAAACTACTAAATATATTTTCAATAAACTAGATAAAGAGAAGGAATAAGAGGAAAAACAAACAAAGCACACAAATTCGAGAAGAAGTTAACCTAATGACCGCGAAATGCTTAGGATGCGTAAGTTCCGCAATAGCAAAAGCGACTGTCACCGTTCGGTCGCGGCACTCTTGTAGACGGCGAGGGTTGATGCGATGGGGTGCAGACAAGGTACATCAGAGGTCCAAGCGTTGCTCGTGGATGAAGGTAACTCCGGGCGCACCAAGGTCAGTGACCTCTCAGCGTTCGTCCTCCGACGCTGGGACGTAGCCCTGGAAACGGGACGAGCCTGGCCAAAGCCAGATGGTGAGAAGCCTGGCTAACGCCAAACGACGAGCAGCCTGGCCAACACCAGACGACGAGCGGCCTGGCCAACGCCAGACGACGAGCAGCCTGGCCAACGCCAGACGATAGACGATGCTCGGGTGCCCGACCAGGTGGGAGCCTGCAGCAGCCTTGCCTCAAGAACTCGGCCGCCACCCCCGCGCCCTGGTAGCCTGCTTGCCTCCGTCGCGTCCCGGCCACGTCTGCCCCGTTCTTCCTTCGGGCTTCTTCCAAACCAGCGTGGGGGCCTCTCATTGGTCCGAACTTCACGCGCCTCGTCTGCCCATCGTCTTTCTCACCGAATACATTGCGAAAGCGCGCGTCCACACCATCGGTTGTCGTCGTCTTCTTCCCTATGCCGGTGCACTCGCGCACATTTTAAACCGAACACTGGTTGCACTCGCACACTTCACGAAACGCGCACTTCACTTATCACACAGGGCAAGGATTCATCTTCCGTATTGAGTTACAGGCCTATTGCTTTGACTAGCTGCTTCTGCAAATTATTTAAAAAGACAATAAACTACCGATTATTACATTTTCCATGATTGCATGACCACTGTCGTTGTTGGGCTCGCCACTGCAACGACAGTGGTCACAGAAATGCCCTTCTTCTTAACGCAGACTTTCCTCCTGTTGTTCGCATCTTCATTGCGGCTGGTATTTCTGGGCGGGCACCCATTCCTGGACTACCGCCAAAACGCACCCATCACCAATCACATGTTGGCCTTGAAAGTTTCTTTGCAAGAAAACCCGCGAGCGCCATTTCCGTCGACAATCCACATCTTTGTCTGGAAACATCAAGCTGCTACGAGTGAGCGGCGTTAACATCGCTTTCAAATAGCGACAACGGATCCGAGCGCCCTGGGGCTCGCCACCGCAACGACAGTGGTCACGAAAATTTCCTTCTTCTTAACACAGGCCAGTTACGTTACAAACACAACCTGCGTGCTTTCTGGAAATATTTGTCTTATTGTGGTGTCCTGTCCCACTTGCATAATCGGTACTTGTTGTAATTCGCTGTGTGGGATCTTTTGGTCTCTTGTAACAATGCTCAGACAATATACTTGCTACATGTTGATGTCGGGTGATGTAGAAATAAACCCAGGACCTGTTTTTCATACGTCCATTGAAATGATTGCAACAGCCATATCGGGCATAGAAGCATTCCAAACTGGTTCTGACAAAAGTTTCGCTGATCCGATCATACCAGTCTAGCATTGAGGCACTCGTGACCAGCCTTTCGGCTTCTGTTAATACCCTGGAAAAAAATTGTACAATTGTTTCAGTCTAACGAACCAGGTCTAAAGCTAGGCAGACGTTAATGACAGCTTTGTCAAACTTTTTTCGGAAATCAGGGCTCTCACAGATAAGCGCGATGGCGCTGAAGATCACCTACGTCGTTCTAACCTGCTTTTCTGTGATATCCCAGACGAAAACGCCGAGACCTGGCTTCAGTCACAGGCAAAAGCGACAACTTTTTGCTCTGAAAAACTCGGTAATTCTATACCAGAGGACGACTTGGAGCGTGCACACCGGCTTGGTCATTAGTCATTACCAGCAAAGCAAAACCATACCTATCATTGTAAATAATGCCAGATTTGAAGATAAATCCAGAATTCTCGCAGAATTATCAAAGCTCAAAGGCACTAGTTTTCAAATCCGCGAAGACTACTCAGCTAAGGTTCAACAGATACGTAGAAAACTTTACGGCCATGGCATACATAGTGGCAAACCATTCAAACTTCGCTTTGACCAGTTGCTGCTAGACAACAAGCAACTTTTGTACAGTGCAGAATGTTATAGCGTTGTTGAATTGCAGTCGTAGCAGTCATCGCTCCATTCAAGGCATGCGCGTCACCCACTTACCCCCCTCCCCAGCCCTGCCTCGCCCTTTTGACTGGTCCCGTGAGTCAAAACCTGGCCGTCTTGATAGGAAATTTGCGTAGTAATCTGCGTAAGAAAGACGCCATTGAACTCTCCTCAATGATAACAGCACTGTCATGGCAATGTTTACGGAATCTTGGCTTCAGCCGCACATTGCAGACCACGAGCTATTACAAGACTGCCAGGCATACGCTGTTCACCGGCTTGACAGGGTGGGAAAGGGGGGGTGGCGGTATATTGATTTCTATTAAAGAAGTTGTTCCTTCTTACGGATATGATATGAACTGTCAACACGAAATATTCTGTGTGAACATTTCGTTTGCTTCAAAAATGGCTGTGATTAGTGCTTGTTACCGTGCTCCTGATTGTAATGCCTCTTTTATTTATAAACTAGGCTCATTTCTTTTGCATCTTTACTCTCGTTTTTCTTTTACTAATTTTATGCTCTGTTGGGATTTTACTTTTCCAGATATTACCTGGACAAATCTTGAGTCATATAACCACCAATCCCAAGACTTTCTTGATGTGATTTTGACGTCTAACTTTACTGAAATAATTAATACGCCATCTGGCGGAGGAAATATTTTAGACTTCGTTCTTGTAACCAACCCGGATATAATGAAATCGCTATAATCCGTCGATAGTCTATGTGATCACAACATGGTCCTATTTAATCTCTGCATTCCATGTCCTGTACGACAGCCTTCCACTAAACACATCAGAGATTATGGCAAAGCCGACTTTACAAAAATGAACTTCGAATTAAGTCTTTTTCTTGATTTCTTTCGTCCGACTGCTCCATCTCGCTCAGTAGGTGACCATTGGCTGTTATGTAATAATAAGCTAACATCACTTGTTGAGATACACGCACCCCTTGTAGGCATTCGTGGCGACTTGCAAAAACTCTGGTTTTCTAATACTCTAAAGAAACTGTCAGGGAAGAAAACGCGTCATTTCCGCGATGCGAAACGCTCGGAAGCTTCTTCTTCAAAGTGGGGAAAGTATTTTGCACGCCTGCTCGAATACACTGCTGCTTTGAGACAATACAAAAAGAAGTTCTTTCACCATGACCTACAGACAATTATTCGCGCCAACCCCTAAAAATTTCGGAAAGTCCTCACACCAAGCAAAGTCTCCAATAACATTTCTTTAGGTTACCCTGATGGTTCCATTGTGCCAACTGATGAGCGATCAGATGTAATCAACTCATACTTTTCATCTGTTTTCACAAATGAAGCTACGATAAGCGGCTTTGATCCGCCCAACCACTCTTTTCCCCAAATGCTTCCCATAACTATCACTCGGGAAGGAATCTTGAAACTCATCGAAAAAATAAAGATTTCTGGTGCCCCCGGGCACGATAGTATTACAGCCAAAATACTCAAAGGCACAAAAATATTCTCCAGTTCTATACTACAAATAATTCTCACGCAGTCCATCAGAGACAGTTCGCTTCCGAATGACTGGAAAATTAATAAGGTAGTACCAGCATTCAAGACTGCCAGCTGCTCGGATCCTTCAAACTACCATTCCATTTCGCTTACAAGCATTGCTTACCAACTCTTGAAACATAATTTCTTCAAAAATAGCATGCCATCTAAGTAGTCATTCGTTATTTTTTCACAATCAACATGGTTTTTGGCCAGGCTTATTGTGTGATACTCAGCTCTTTGAATTTGTTGCATGTCTTCACTTAAACCTAGACTCATCTTTTCACACTGATGTCATCACCTGGATTTTGCCAAATCTTTTGATTGCGTTCCCCACCAGCGACTTTTAGCCAAGCTTGCATGCCTTCGACTGAACCCCTTCGCAATGTCATGGATCCGCTTCTTTCTGCCAAATCTTCTCCAATACACAGCTGTCGGAAATCGGTGTTCAGCCACTACCGACCTTAATTTTGGAGTACCACAGGAATCCGTCCTGGGTCCTCTGCTTTTTCTCATTTTCATAAACGACCTTCCTAAAGGCATTTCTTGTGTCATTAGATTTTCGCAGATGACTGTGTTTTTTTCGTCGCATTGCACACCATAGTGACCATGATATCATAAAAATGATTTGGGTCTAATCGAAACCTGGTGTTCCAATTCATAATTGAAACTCAACATCTCGAAATGCAAAGTGATGCACATATCCCGTAAGCGCTCAAACAGTACTTACACATACTACCTAAACTCGATAGCTTTGTCCTCCGTCGAATCATGTCGTTATCTTGTTCTCACAATAAATAACAAGTTGACATGGTCTGATCACATCACAAAATTAGCTGCTGATACTACTAAATCACTTGGCTACACCAGACGTTCCTTTCCTTGTGTCCCTCAGCCACGCGAAAACTGGCGTACGAAACATTTACACAGAGTAAGCTTGAATATGCTTCAGCTATTTGGAGCCCTCATCAAGCATACCTCATCATTGTTTTTAAATCCATACAGAACCGTGCGGCCAGATTCATCTCTTCCAGGTACAGCCGTAAAGAAAGCATCAGTGCCATAAAGTGATCTCTGGGACTCGAGTCATTAACATTCCGGCGTAAGATTGTAAGGCTGTGCGTTCCATAGGCTCTAATACAACTACCCCCAACTTGCATGGTAAACTTCTAAACTCCCCAAACCATATATCTCGTCGCTTTTTTAACTCTTGAAGCATCCAGCGGTTGCGGGGTTCAACGTCTTCTTTCAATCACTCTTTTTTTGACGATGGCCACTGCAGAATGGAATATGTTGCCAGGTAGTGTTGTCACCGAGCGTAACCCCATTGTGTTTAAGCTGTTGCTTACAGGTCACCTCAATTTGTAATATGCATTAGGTCCTTAAACTGCTCTTCGTGTCTCATTAAATTGTAATGTTCTTATTTTTCACCCAAATAGGTAATCTATTTCACTGAGATGTGTATTTCAAATTTGTGACCCAACAAGTCTCATTTCTAACTTTCTATGTTACCCCCCCCCCCTATTTAATACTCCAACAGGAGCCTTTAAGGGAAAATAAATGATGATAAATGATGAAAAAAACTCCTCGACCAATATCAGTGCAGATTTGGAAAGGCTTGGTCCACCACGGACCATCTCATCCGCATAGACACGCAAATTCGCGAAGCTTTCGTTCATAAGTAGTTTATCCTATCTCTCTTCCTTGACAAGGACAAGGCATACGATACAACGTGGCGTTTTGGAATAATGAGAGACCTCTCTCGTTTAGGTATACGAGGTAATATGCTAAGTGTAATCGAAAATTATCTGCGCAATCGTACACTTCGTGTTCAAGTGGGCAATGCGTTGTCACGACCGTTCGTGCAAGAAGCAGGAGTACCCCAGGGCGGTGTCCTCTCTTTGTAGTCAAAATCAACTCCCTGCGATCATGCGTCCCACGTAACATCTTTTATTGAGCATACGTTGATGATTCACAGATAGGTTTTAAATCCGGTAATCTCTCGGCATGCGAGTGACAGGTTCAGCTCTGTGGTAACAAAGTCAAAAATAGGCAGATGAGAACGGTTTCAGTCTGAATCCACTAAAGAGCTCCTGTGTTCTGTTCTCTTGGAAGAGAGGCCTCTACCCTAATCCCCATATAGAGTTGCAGAGTGAGCGCGTAGTTGTCAAGAGTGAACAAAACTTTTAGACATAATTTTAAACGCGAAGCTCACATTTGTACCACACATTAGTAGATTAAGGCGAAATGCATGAAAACAATGAACATCCTAAAGGTGCTGTCCCGCACAAGTTGGGGCAGCGACAGAAAATGTCTGATGAGCCTCTACAAAAGCCTTATCCGCACGCGTCTAGACTATGGGGCGATAGTGTACCAGTCTGAAACACGAACGAACGGCATTGAAAATGCTGGACTGTTTCCACCACCTAGACATCCGCCTTTTTACGGGAGCTTTTCGTAGCAGCCCCGCGGAAAGCCTTTACGCAGACTCAGATGAATGGTCGCTACATATACGAAGATTGTACCTGTCTTTTACGTATTTTGTGAAGATAACCACAAGGACTGACCACCCTTCATACCCTGCTGTAAACCACACATCCAGCTCCCAGTTCTTTCAAAACCGACTCATCATGAAACAGCCCTTGTCGCTGCGTGTGTGAGCACTAGCTGAGGATTCGGGCGTCCCATTGCTCGGACACCACGCAATGGCTCCTACTTCATGCGTCCCGCCATGGCACTGGCAGGTTATAAATTGTAACACATCTTTCATGAATGTGACAAAGCATGCCCCATCTCTACACACTCAGATGTACTTCGGCGAATTGGCACACAAATATACCTATTCCGAATTTTTCACTGATGCCTCAGAGACTCACGTGGGCGTGCCCTACGCAGCGGTGGTACCATATTTTTCGGATGTTGGTATTCTCCGCCCTCACAAAAGCATTTTTATAGCTGGAGCTTACGCAATACTGGCTGCTGCAAAACACATTTAAAAATCAGAAATAAGTAATGCAGTCATGTACACGGATTCATTAGGCGTTGTACAAACTTTAAAGACCACCAGAAAGTATAAAAATCCTGTCATTGTTTCGCTACACTCTCTCCTTTGTGCAATTTACGCGTGGAAACAGCATGAAGTAGAATGCTGGGTGCCAGGACACCTTGAAATTCAGGGAAAAGTACTGGCGGATAAGCTCGCAACACCAGCCCATGCGAACACTCCGCAGGCATCTGTTCCTTTATCTGCTGTCACCTGTAGCTGTTTCCGTAATAGACTTGAAACTCTTCTTGAGAAAAAAGACGAGGGATTACTCGCAGCGTATATGGGATGGACAAGTACGTAATAAATTACATTTATTCAAGCCTTACCTTGGTGACTTGCCACCAACACTACAAACTGCCGTACAGAAGTAGCACTTTGTCGGTTACGTATCGGACACACATATATAGTACACACTCAAACCTTCTGTCCGGTGGTGATCCACCAAAGTATGAGAAATGTGGCGAACTCCCTTAGTGTCCTAAATTTTTTTATACAGTGATGTGAATGACAATTTTCAACACCCCACCGAGAACGAATGCCTCTTCTCCCAGCAATGTTCATCGGTGAAGATCCACTTTTCGAACATTGTTCATTATTCGCATTTTTAAAAGATGTTCGCAACTTCCACGTGATCTAACCTGGTAATCTGTAGAACAACCTATCACAAGAGGTTGTTGCTGCCGTACATACATTAAAAGCACAGATTTCGTGGCCCTTTGAGACAAGGACGCCAGAGAGACATTTGTGCTCTATAATCTCTTCATAGCTTTATCATCAGAACAATTGACCCCTAGTTTTCACTCTACACATTTCATGTCACCCTGATAATTTTATTCTCTATAATTTTACCCGCCTTTAGAGTGAGGAATATTAGCCCCTTTATAGCCACTCATCATACCCATAGCCCAAATATTTTGTCGCATGTACTGGTACTCTTTGGCCATAACGTGGCCCTTGCGCCAGAAAACACCATATATTATCATCAAATGTGGAAGTGTCAGTCAGCACCACCAATAGCCATGGCGGCGAGCATGGCACACTTTTTATGAGCCTGTTTGGCGTCACGTAGCACGTCAACATATTACGAGCTGCAGCTGACCAATACTCCTTCGTATACAACCTAAAGACACCAAATCTGCCAGTACGAGACCGTCGTTAATGAATAGGAAAACAAGTGGATACTTAGGGGCCTGCTTTTGCCAAAACACGGAATATATATATATATATATATATATATATATATATATATTATGATGGCGTTTATTAGCAGGCACACAGCGAGTATACACAATGGCGACAAGTAACGCCCAAGCACGGACTCTCAGCGCGAGCGGCGCCCTTTTTGGGTAGACCCACAAGAGAACACTTGAGAGTTTGACCCACCTCAGTGTTCGGCGGCTTCTCTACAATTACCCCGGGGTCGAAGACGGAGCCGCCTGGCGGCCTAACAGCTTGTCACTACGAGCGGGTCATAGTAAGCCTTCAGGCGCTCCACGTTGACTATGTCGTGCCCGCGACGGCGCATGTCCGAAGATTGTTCAATTGGCTCGACAAGATCGTTGACTGAAAATGTGCGCTCGATCATACGGAAGGGACCTTCATATTTCGGGAGTAGTTTGGAAGAAAGGCCAGCTACAGAGGTCGGGATTGAGAGCCATACAAGGGAACCAGAAAGGAACGTGGATTCAGAAGTGGCGGTGCCATCACGAATACTCTTCTGCTGCTCTTGCTCATGCGTCGTAAATGTCTTGGCCAGCTCGCGACACTCTTCAGCAAGCCTGGCTGTCTCGGAAATAGGTGCACACTCAGATGGATCCGGCGTGTACGGGAGTATCGTGTCGATGGTGTGTGACGGGTGCCTTCCGTACAGCAAGAAGAAAGGTGAAAAACCGGTCGCGCTCTGAGGGGCGGTGTTGTAGGCGTAGGTGACGAAGGGCAGTATATTATCCCAATTCGTATGGTTGGCGGTGACGTACATCGAAAGCATGTCGCCGAGGGTGCGGTTAAAGCGTTCGGTCAGACCATTCGTCTGCGGGTGGTAAGCAGTTGTTTTGCGGTGGACAGAATGGCACTCCTTGAGAATGGCTTCGACGACTTCTGACAAGAAGACACGGCCTCGATCACTGAGAAGCTCCTGAGGTGGACCGTGGAGCAGTATAAATCGATTCAGTAGGAAGGACGCAACATCACTTGCAGTAGCCGCAGGGATGGCGGCGGTTTCGGCGTATCGCGTCAAATGATCTACGGCGACGATGGCCCAGCAGTTACCAGCCGACGTCGGAGGAAGTGGTCCATACAAATCGATACCTATGCGCCCAAACGGACGCTCAGGGCAAGGTAATGGTTGCAGACTGGCTGGCGACATGTGTGCTGACGGTTTGCGGCGTTGGCAAGCGAGGCAGGAGCGAACGAACTGCTGCACGTAGCGGTACATTCCGCGCCAGAAGTAGCGTTGTCGAATGCAACGGTAGGTTTTGAATACCCCAGAGTGCGCGCATTGCGGATCAGAATGGAAGGATTCACATATCTCTGACCGCAGACTGCGGGGTATCACGAGTAACCACTGCCGGCCATCGGCGTTGTAACTGCGTCGGTGTAGAAGGCCGTCACGGATGGCGAAATGGCAAGCTTGACGACGCAAGGCACGCGTGGATGGCGTTGCGGATGGATCAGAGAGCAAGTCGATGAACGGGCCGATCGAATTATCCTTTCGTTGTTCGGTAGCGATGATGTCAACATCAACGGCAGAAACAGCAGCCGAGGATACTGAGCAGGGCACATCACCTTCAGGCAGAGGGGAGCACGAGAGGGCGTCGGCGTCAGAATGCTGGCGTCCGTTGCGGTACAACACGCGGATGTCGTAGTCTTGTAAGCGAAGAGCCCAACGGGCGAGACGGCCTGAGGGATCCTTCAATGATGAAAGCCAGCATAGTGCATGATGGTCGGGAACGACATCGAATAGGCGACCATACAAATAAGGTCGAAACTTTGTCAGGGCCCAGACAATCGCCAGGCACTCTTTCTCCGTGACGGTGTAGTTTGTCTCGGCTCTCATGAGCGTACGGCTTGCATATGCTACGACATATTCAGGAAATCCGGGTTTGCACTGCGCCAGGACAGCGCCGAGGCCTACACCACTGGCGTATGGGTGCACCTCCGTTGGCGCCGTAGGGTCGTAGTGGCGTAGAATGAGAGGAGACGTCAGCAAATGGCGGAGCTTCGCGAACGCGTCGTCGCACTCAGGCGACCACGAATTGAGGGGCCTGTTACTTCCAAGGAGCTTCGTCAGCGGTGATATATTCGTAGCAAAGTTTCGTATGAAGCGTCAGAAGTATGCGCACAGGCCCACGAAACTACGCAGTTCTTTGACGGGCGCAGGTTTTGGGAATTCAGCCACGGCCCGAAGCTTGGCTGGGTCAGGACGAATGTCATCCTTAGACACGATGTACCCTAGGATGGTGAGTTGCCGTGCTGCAAAGCGGCACTTCTTCTGATTTAGTTGCAAGCCGGCATTGCTCACACGTGCGAAAAGTTCTTTCAGACGTTGGAGATGCGCGGAGACATCTGGGGCTAATACAACAACGTCATCGAGGTAACACAAGCACGTGTGCCATTTCAAGTTGCGCAGAACGGTGTCCATCATGCGCTCAAAGGTCGCAGGTGCATTACATAGACAAAATGGCATGATGTTGAATTCGTACAAACCGTCTGGTTTGATGAACGCAGTCTTCGGTCGAGCGTCATCAGCCATGGGTACTTGCCAGTACCCCGAGCGCAGATCGAGAGAAGAAAAAAATTCGGCTCCGTGAAGGCAGTCAATTGCGTCATCGATGCGCGGCAGTGGGTAAACATTCTTGCGAATGATCTCATTGCGCCGTCTGGAGTCCACACAGAACCGCACAGAACCATCTTTCTTCGCGACAAGAACAACAGGAGAGGCGCATGGACTGTCCGAGGGCCGAATAACGTCGCGTCTGAGCATATCATCTACCTGCTCGTTAATTTCTCGGCGTTCAGCAGGTGACACGTGGTAGGGACGTTGCCGTAATGGTGGATGGGCACCAGTGTCGATACGATGTGTAACAGCGGACGCAAGACCGAGAGAACTTCGCCCGACATCGAAAGAAGAATGATATTCCCGCAGCAGATCCAGAAGCTGGAAACGCTGTACCGACGTAAGATTGTCATCAATGTAAGCGCCAAATACATCAGGCGATGATGAATCATAAGTTGAAACAGCGCTGACGATACACGAACTAGGACAACGCGAGTCATCAGGTACGTCCAGGACTTGTGCGTTATCCACTGGTTCCACTCTGCCGAGACATTCCCCTCGAACCAAAGTAACAGTGTACGGGGATGGGTTGGTCACAAAAATAGCGGCGTTGCTCTGGGTGATTTGCACGGTCGCGAAAGGTACTAGCAACCCTTTCTTTCGGCAAGCACGGTCGGATGGCGAAACAAGTGCAGTTGTGTCGGAGAGTATATATATATATATATATTTATATATATATATATATATAAGGGGAAGAAGTGTATACCTAAGGGCTCGTTTTTCCGTGTTTTAAAACAATATTAATGAGATATAACAGACAGTAATGCCAAGGAATGTACAGGGGAAGTTATTAGAACCAATGAAATGTAAATAAGAAGAAAGAAAAGTGGATGAAAAAATTACCAACTGTGAGCAGGAAACGAACCTGCGACCTTCGAATTACGCGTTCGATGCTCTCGAACGCGTAATTCGAAGGTCGTAGGTTCCTGCTCACAGTTGGTAATTTTTTCATCCACTTTTCTTTCTTCTTATTACATTTCATTGGTTCTAATAACTTCCCCTGTACATTCCCTGGCATTACTGTCTGTTATATCTCATATATATATATATATAATATATATATATATATATTGTGAGCATTATTCATACGCGTCATCTTACCATATGTACATACACATCATCATCCATCTGATCTGTGTTGTGGGGCGGAAGCTCGGCAAGTAAAAAAGGGGTCTTGCAGCCAAAACGTTGCCTTACAAGTGGTGGAGAGTGCTTTCCGATCCCCTGGTCCTCTCTCTGCAGCGCTCTTTCGTTATCTTTGACTACAAACCATCCCTCGAGCTCCGGTCGGGTCGCCGTCGGCGTAGTCAGTCTACGGTCATGTCGCAAGACGAGCACAACAACATGGCTCCTTCCACCCCGCCTGCACCCCTGGGCATGCCTTCTTGGACTGTCACCGCCCCTCAGAAAGATCCCCCGATGTTCTCCGGCCTTCGCGGTGAAGACGTTGAAGACTGGCTGGATGAGTACGACCGTGTGAGTGCGCTTAACTATTGGCATAATTCTGTGAAGCTGTCCCGTGTACCTTTTTACCTGACGGGTGTCGCTAAGACATGGTTTCTCAACCATCAGCTGGATTTCCCAGACTGGCCTACCTTTAAGCAGCAGCTCCGTAAGATATTTTCCAACCCTTCTGTACGTGCAGACATCGCCAAACGGAAGCTTGCTGAACGTGTCCAGTACTCCGGCGAGTCCTATACATCGTACATTGACGATGTCCTCGCCCTATGCGGTCGCGTTGACAGCTCGATAGCGAAGCATGACCGCGTTCGCCATTTGCTCAAGGGCATAGGCGCCGTCGCATTTAACGCTCTGGCGGCAAGGAACCCGACTAGGGTCGCCGATATCATCAGTATGTGTCAACGACTCGATTACGTTCTACTTATACGTTTGCAACCTGAAACAGCAGATATCAGGCCAACGCATGACGGTGAGCTCCGTGCGTTGATACGGTCTGTGATCTGCGAGAAGCTGCAGTTCCAAGCCACCTCGTCATCTTACGAGCTCCGCATGACGCCTTCTACAGGCAGTCTCCGGAACATTGTGAGGGAGGAACTAGCGTCCATGACGTGTGAGCAAGTCCGGAGCTCGCATACCACTCCAAAGCCGACGTACGCTCAGGTGGGTGCAGCGTCCCCTCCTCCGCAATGACCGCAGTATGGGTAAACTATGCAGCCTTCACTGAATGTCCTTGCCCGAAGAGCAATGCCTCCTTCGTTTCAAGCCTGGCATCTATCTCGACCTATTTGCTATTATTGCGGAATACGCAGCCACAACTCACGGTTCTGTCGTCGACGTCAACAAGACGAAAGACGTGGCTATGGTGACTACGAGAGGGATCAGTTTGCCCCCTCTCCACAGCATCGTCACCCATACCAACTTTACCAACGCCGCTCACCCACTCCACAGCACTTCGATGCAGCCAGTACCTTCCGCTCCTCGCGCCGTCGCTCCCCTTCACCTATGCGTCGTTCCTCGTCACCACTTCGTCCGGCTACCACGGCGTCTAATCATTGCCCGGGAAACTGAACAGTGCAGCTTCAGGAGGGAAAGCTGCATCTGGCGGATTGAATCTAACTCCTCCAGAACGCCCCTCAAGTGTACTTTCAGTGTGGGTTGAGGGTATATGGACTGAAGCCTTGGTGGACACAGGTGCATCGCTCTCAGTTATTAGTGTGACTTGTGTTCCCATTTGCGCAAAGTGAAGACACCGTATGATGGCCCTCCCCTTTGCTGTGCTAATGCGGTTTTCGTTAGCCTTCTGGTGTTTGCACGTTACGAGTTTTTATTCAGGGCATCCTTCACCATATACAGTTTCTTGTACTGTCATCGTGTACCAATGCGCTCATTTTAGGATGGGACTTTCTCTCCTCAGCTTCAGCCGTGATATCTTGCAGTCTGAGGGTCATTCACATGTCAGATTTTGCGCTTTCGTCTGATATATATGCTCATAGCCAGCGTTTTATCACCGCTGATGACTGTTTTATTCCTCCAGGTATTGAGCATATTCTGACCCTGACATCAGATAAGATCGATACTGGTGAGGTGTTCCTAGCATCGTGTGGACGTTAAATCTCTGGTTGACTTACCATCGCTCCTAGCCTGGTGCGCTTTCAAGATGGCAGAGCATTAGTTATGGCAGTTAACCCCACTTTATTGCCTGTTGCACTGCCCCAGGGCGCCAGTGTGGTTTGCTTCACAGATACCGAACCACTTTCTCTGGTGCCCCTTCACGGAGACTCGCCATCTTTCTCTACGAGTACTGACGACCACGCTGCAACGGCTGCTTTAAAAGCCACATTAAATTCCGATCTCACGTCAGCGCAAAAGCAAGAACTTTTGGGTGTTCTTCAAAAGCACAGCGTTTCATTTGATGTATATTCCAAGCTTCTGGGTCGCACTTCTGTCGCCAAGCATCGAATTGAAGCTGAAGGCAACACAATCGTACGCCGCCGCCCATTATAGTGACGTTTGCAGAGCGGAAAATCATCGAGGACAACGTTGCTGTAATGCTAAACGAGATGTTATCCGCCCTTCGTCCAGCTAGTGGTTGTCACCTGTGGTGCTAGTCGGACAGAAGGATGGTTAGGTGCGATTCTGCGTCGATTATTGAGCACTTAATAAGATCACGCGCAAAGACGTCTACCCGATGCCACAAGTCGACGACGCACTTGACTCTCTGCAAGGCACTGAATTTTTCCCCAGCCTCGATTTACGGTCTGGTTATTGGCAAATACCTATGCACGTAGCGGGAAAAGAAAAAAAACTGCCTTTGCAACACCCGACGGGCTGTACGAATTCACTGTCATGCCATTCGGTTTATGTATTGCTCCTGCCACGTTTGAACGCATGATGGCCACAGTTCTACGCGGCCTAAAGTGGAAAACATGTCTCTGTTATCTAGATGAAATCGTCATTTTTTTCTCTTCATTTCGTCAGCATCTTGACGTGTATTTCCAGTGCTGGACTTCAGCTAAACCCAAAAAATGCTATGTGGCCAACAAGAACATCAAGGTGTTGGGCCCCTTGTCAGCAAAGAGGGCGTTCGTCTGGATCCTGACAAGCTTGCTGCCATGATATGCTTCCCTCGGCCAGAAAATCAGAAACACCTATGAAGTTTCCTGAGCCTGGCATCCTACTTCCGCTGCTTCATTAGTCAGTTTGCTGCCACCGCGTTGCCACTGCACAAGCTGCTGACATCCGGACAACTTTCTCTCGGAACGACGACTGCGAGTGTGCCTTTCAAGCCCTCAAGGATGCTTTAACGTCTGACCCTGTTCTGTGCCATTTCGACGAGAACGCACCTACATGTCTGCACACCGGCGCGAGCGGCCAAGGCATTGGTGCGGTTCTTCTACAGCAGGATGCCAATTCACGGGAGTTATAGCGTATGCTAGTCGTGCTCTTACGGCTGATGAACAGAACTACTCCATAACTGAGCAGGAGTGTCTCGCTGTCGTTTGGGCCATACAAAAATTTCAACCGTATCCTTACGGACGCCACTTCACAGTGATTGCAGACCACCACGCCTTGTGCTGGCTATCGACACTGAGAAACTTGTCTGGTCGCCTCGGTCGTTGGGTGCTCCGCCTGCAAGAGTAAGATTTTGACGTCGCCCCGCCGCGGTGGTCTAGTGGCTAGGGTACTCGGCTGCTGACCCGCAGGTCGCGGGTTCAAATCCCGGCTGCGGCGGCTGCATTTCCGATGGAGGCGGAAATGTTGTAGGCCCGTGTGCTCAGATTTGGGTGCACGTTAAAGAACCCCAGGTGGTCTAAATTTCCGGAGCCCTATACTACGGCGTCTCTCATAATCATATGGTGGTTTTGAGACGTTAAACCCCACATATCAATCAAGATTTTGACGTCATCTATAAGTCTGGCAAAAGACACCAAGTTGCAGATGCTCTCTCTCGCGGCCCCCTTAAACTGTCATCATCAAGTACGTCAGGTGATTGCTCGTCTGGTGGGCAAGACACTGCGTCACCCCTCATATTATCACACCTTGCGGATATCGAAACGCTGGCTTCAAATTGCTACACCGAGTTCGTCACACGCCATATTGCAATCGCATTATCCAACGCCTAAATGGCATATCACTTACTCCTAATGCTAGATTGCACCGACAACTACGGCAATTTAAGCTCGATAACAATGTGCTCCATCGTTACGTTTACACTACTGATGGACACCGCTGGGTTCCAGTACTTCCCCGTTCTCTACGTCATCAAGTCCTCGAAGTCTTTCACGATGACCCATGTGCAGGCCACTTGGGATTTCACAAAACACAAAGCCGCATCAGAAACCGTTTTTACTGGCCGGGCATCTCTATTTTTGTGCCCAAGTACGTTGCATCTTGCGGTCTGTGTCAATGGTGGAAGCGACCAACTTCGTCTTCTGCTGGCCTTCTGCAACCTATACCGTGTCCCGAGACTCCTTTTGCCATTGCTGGCATAAACCTACTCGGACCTCTCCCCATCACGCCAGCAGGTAATCGTTGGGTTGTGACTGCTGTCGACCACCTCACAAGGTGCGCAGAGCCTGCTGCACTACGCACAAGTTCTGCTTCAGACGTCGCAGACTTCTTTCTCAACGCCATTGTATTGCGTCACGGTGCGCCTCGCGTTCTCCTGAGTGATCACGGCAAGATGTTTCTGTCCACCATAATCGAAACCCTGCTCACAACCTGTGGTACAGTACATAAGACGACGTCAGCCTACCACCCCCAAACTAATGGGCTGACAGAGAGATTTCATCGGACACTAACAGACATGCTGTCGATGTACATCGAACCAAACCGCGACAACTGGGATACCATTTTGCCTTTTGTGACGTTTGCCTATAACACCGCTGTTCACAGAACTACTGGCTACTCACCTTTCTACCTCGTATACGGCCGTTCACCGACATTCACCATCGACGTCTCTTTCTTAAATGTGCCAAACGACGCCTCGGCAACCGTATCAGAGCAGTTCATCACAAGGCTCGAAGAATGTCGGCAACGGGCTCGCCTTAATACAGAAGCCAATCAGCAAGACCGCAAGCAATGCTACGACAGCTCTCATCGCGACATCTTCTCTCCAGGGGATGAAGTATTGCTTTGGACGCCCATTCGTACTCCAGGATTGTGGGACAAGTTTCAATCACCCTTCATTGGGCCCTATACAATCAATGAACATACGTCCCCAGTGAAAGTATCGTGTCACTCCCACCGACCTTTCTTCGGATCGTCGCTGTCGTGGTTCGGAGATTGTCCACGTATCACGTCTGAAGCTCTTCATTTGACCTTCCGTTTCCGTCTAAGACATGTCCGGGCTGGTCGCTCACGCGTGGGGGGAAAATAGGTGTGAGCATTATTCATACGCGTCATCTTACTATATGTACATACTCATCATCATCAGTCTGATCTGTGTTGTGGGGCAGAGGCTCGGCAAGTAAGAGTTGTCTTGCAGACAAAACGTTGGCTTACTTTATATATATATATATATATATATATACATATATATATACATATATATATATATATATATATATATATATATATATATATATATATGCTGGTCCACCAGCCGAAATATTAGTCAGAATATACCGTGCAAAACCCCCGTGCGTCGTACTCTATTATTCCTTATTCTACCGGGGCCAGTGTTACTTCCTTGCTGCAACTATATATATATATATATATATATATATATATATATATATATATATATATATATATATGGGGGCGATAACAAGTACCACGCTGACACTGATAGTGTAAAATGAAGCGTAATTTACACAACGAACGTTTCAGCACACTTAAGACCCACGTTTCGGCCGTTAGACCTTCCGAGACGAAGGCTTGTCCCACGGCCGAAACGTTGGTCTAAGGTGTCCTGAAACGTTTGTTGTGTGAATTACGCTTCTATATATATATATATATATATATATATATATATATATATATATATATATATATATATATATATTGCTAAGGCGTTTATTCGCCGGCAACTAGCGATCATACGCTATGGTGACAGTGACGGTCAAGCACGCACCCCCAGCGCGAGCGGCATTCTTGTTGGGTAGCACCACTAGAAGATAATGAAAAGTTTGACCCATTTCATAGTTTAGAGGCTTCACTACAATTACCCCGGGGTCGAAGAGGGACCCGCCTGGTGACCTAACAGCTTGTTACTATAGGTGGGTCATAGTAAGCCTTCAGGTGCTCCACGTTGAGGATGTCGCGCTAGCGGTGGCGCATGTCCACAGATTGTTCGACGGGTTCGATCAGATAGTTTACCGGAGATGTGCGCTCGATGACACGGTAAGGGCCTTCGTATTTGGGAAGTTGTTTGGAAGAGAGGCCAAGTACAGAGGTCGGGATCGAGAACCATACAAGCGCACCAGAAAGAAACGTGGGATCAGACGTGGTGGAGCCAATAAAAATACACTTCTGCCGCTCTTGCTCATGCGTCGTAAAAGTCTTGGGAAGCTGCCGACACTCTTTAGCAAGTCTGGCTGTCTCAGAAATAGGTGCACACTCAGATGGATCTGGCGTGTACGGGAGTATTGTGTCCTTGGTGTGCGACGGGTGCCTTCCGTACAGCAACCAGTCGTGCTCTGAGGGGCGGTGTTAGAGGCATAGGTGACGAAGGGCAGTATATTATCCCAATTCGTGTGGTTGGCGGCGATTTACATCGAAAGCATGTAACCGAGGGTGCGGTTAAAGCGTTCAGTGAGGCCACTCGTCTGCGGGTGGTAAGCAGTAGTTTTGCGGTGGACAGATTGGCACTCCGTCAGAATGGCTTCGACGACTTCCAGCGAGAAGACACGGCCTCGATCGCTCAGAAGCTCTTGGGGTGATTTGTGGCGCAGTATAAATTGATGCAGCCGGAAGGACGCAGCATAGCGCGCAGTAGCCGCAGGAAGAACGGTGGTTTCAGCGTATCGTCTTAAATGGTCTACGGCAACGCATTCCCAGCGGTTACCAGCCGACGTTAGAGGAAGAGGTCATACAAATCAATACCTACACGCCCAAACAGACCGTCAGGGCAAGGTAACGGTTGCAGACCGGCATGCAACATGTGTGCTGACGATTTTCGGCGTTAACAAGCGAGGCAGGAGCGTACGAACTGCTGCACGTAGCGGTACATCCCACGCCAGAAGTTGCATTGTTGAATGCAGTGGAAAGTTTTGGAGACCCCAGAGTGCGCGCATTGCGGATCAGAATAGAAAGATTCACATATCTCCGACCGCAGACTGCGGGGTAGCACGAGCAACCACTGCCGGCCATCAGCGTCGTAATTGCGTCGGTGTAGGAGACCGTCACGGATGGCGATATGGTGAGCTCGACGACGCAATCACGCGTGGTTGGTGTTGCGCACAGATTAGAGAGCAAGTCGATCAGCGGGGCGACCCAATTTTCCTTTCAAGTTCGGTAGCGAGGATGTCGACATCGATGGCAGAAACAGCAATTAAGGTTACTGAGCAGGGCACGTCGTCTTCAAGTAGAGGGGAGCACGAGTGGGTGTCAGCATCAACATGCTGGCGTTCGTTGCGGTACAGTACACGGATGTCGTAGTCTTGTAAGCGAAGAGCCCAACGGACGAGACGGCCTGAGGGATCAAAGACAGCCAGCATAGTGCAGGATGGTCGGTGACGAGATCGAATGGGTGACCATAAAAATAAGGTTGAAACTTTGTAAGGGCCCAAACGATTGCCAGGCACTCTTTTTTCGTGACGGTGTAGTTTATCTGGGTTATCGTAAGCGTACGGCTTGAATATGCTACGACATATTCAGGAAATCCGCGTTTTGCGCTGCGCCTGGACAGCGCCGAGGCCTACAAAGCTGGCATCCGTGTGCACCACCACTGGGGCCGTAGGGTCGCAGTGGCGTAGTATGGGAGGAGACGTCAACAAATGACGGAGCTTTGCAAACGCGTCGTCGAACTCGGATGACCACGAATCAAGGGGCCCATTACCTCTAAGGAGCTCCGTCAAGGGTGATATGATCGTGGCAAAGTTTTGTATGAAACGTCGTAAGTATGAGCACAGGTCAACAAAACTACGCAGTTCTTTGACGGACGCAGGTTTGTGGAATTCGGCCACGGCGCGAAGCTTGGCCGGATCAGGAAGAATGCCGTCCTTGGACACGACGTACCCTAAGATAGTGAGTTGTCGTGCTGCAAAGCGGCTCTTATTCTGATTTAGTAGCAAGCCGGCATTGTTCACACGTGCGACAACTACTTTCAGACGTTGGAAATGCGTGGAGAAATCCGGAGCGAGACAACGTCAAGGTAACACAAGCACGTGTACCATTCAAAGTTGCGCAGAACGGTGTCCATCATGCGCTCAAAGGTTGCAGGTGCATTACATAGACCAAATGGCGTAAAGTTAAACTCGTACAAGCCATCGGGTGTGACGAAGGCGGTCTTCGGTTGAGCGTCGGCAGCCTTTGGTACTTGCCATTACCTTGAGCGCAGATCGGGAGAAGAAAAAAATCGGCTCCATGAAGGCTGTCAATCGCGTCATCGATGCGCGGCAGTGGATAAACATCCTTGCAAGTGATCTTATTGAGCCGTCTGTAGTCCACACAGAACCGCACAGAAACATCTTTCTTCGCAACAAGAACAAAAGGAAATGCCCATGGACATTTCGAGGGCCCAGTGACGTCGCGTCGGTGCATATCGTCAACCTTCTCTTTAATTACGCGGCGTTCAGCACACGACACGTGATATGGACGTTGCCGTAAAGGTAGATGGGCACCAGTGTCAATGTGGTGCGTAACAGTGGACGTGCGACCAAGAGAACTTCGCCCGACATTGAAAGAAGAACGAGATTGTTGCAACAGGTCCAGAAGCTGGGAACGCTGAACCGCTGTAAGGTTGTCAGCAATGAAGAGGCCAAATACTTCAGCAGATGACGGATCAGAAGTGGAAACAGCATTGATGTTACGCGAACTGGGACAACGCGAGTCATCGGGTACGTCCAAGACTTCTGCGTCGTCGACTGGTTCTACTCTGCCGAGACATTCTTCTCTAAGCAGGGTAACAGTGTACGGAGATGGGTTGGTTACAAAAATAGCGGCGTCGCCCTGGGTGACTTGGATGGTCGCGAAAGGTACTAACAACCCTTTTCTGCTACAAGCACGGTCGGATGGCGAAACGAGGGCAATTGTGTCGGACAGACCAGCGCAGTAGACCGACACAGCCGTCGTCGAGTTTGGAGGCACTGTTGTATCGTCTTTCATGAGAATCTTGCTCAGTGTCGAGGGACTGTCTTTTGGCGCCAAATGCGAGAAGGGCGACAGTTCAATTTCGGCGGAGGCACAATGGATGACGACGTTGTGGCGGGAGAGAAAGTCCCTTTTGAGGATGACGTCATGAGAGCATGCCGGAATTATGATGAACTGGGTGACATACAGAAGGTCCTGAATGACAACGTGAGGTGTGCACCCTGCTGTAGGTTGAATACGATGCAAACTAGCAGTACGGAGGGACAACCCAGAAAGTGGCGTCGTCACT
Source organism: Rhipicephalus annulatus (assembly GCA_013436015.1). NCBI lineage: Eukaryota > Metazoa > Arthropoda > Arachnida > Ixodida > Ixodidae > Rhipicephalus > Rhipicephalus annulatus. The sequence continues at coordinate 81,180 of WOVY01013615.1, forward strand.
TTTCGAAGTAAGCGGCAAAGTTTTTCGTCCATAACTGTTACGGCAGCTCCAGTTTCAATAAAAGCCGATGCATGAACACCTCCACAAGCACGTCAATGACATTCGATGGGCTGCTCTGAGGGCTTTCACATTGCGATAGCATCGCAGTCCTTGCCTCTAGGCCTGCGACGACTAGTTTTCCCTGTCATGAGCAGCCGTACTTAGCTGTATGGGGACAAGGAACGACGTCGTGCAGACGGCGACCTTCGAGGAGACGGACCCGGGCGAGACGACTGGGGCATATATGGCAGTTGGTCGTTATACGGAAGGCTAAGCTGGTGACAACAGGCAAAGAAATGGTAGCCGGCTGTATTCGAGAGCAATAACAGGCTACGTGACCGGCGTAGCCGCAAGCAAAGCAGATAGGCTGGTTGTCGGGTGCGCGCCATCGGTTCGCCGGGGTGGGTCTCGCCCGGAACGGTGGCTGAAAAGGCTGCATGGTGGACTTAAAATGAGGCTGAGGGGTTGCGCCAACATACGTAGCGGGCATACCCGCTGCCAGGACGGAGGTTTAGAGGCAGCTTTGGCGTGAGTCAGAGGGGCCGGTGATGGAAAGACTTGAGGTGGCCTATTGACAACTTGGGCGTAGCTGAGGGGCACAGGAGCCGGAGGTTGTTGAGTGTAGTACGCAGGCATGACCTTCGCTACTTCCTGCTCAATCGCTCGACGGACGGGAGGGAGAAGAGTAGTGGCCGATTGTTAAACAGCCGGTGGGTGGGCAAAGGGCGAGAGAGAGAACTGGCGCGCAATTTCCTCACAGCTGAAGGACTTGAGGTCTGTCATCAACGCCACTTGGTCACAACTGCCCTCCAAGCCAGCAAGCGTTGCAGCTCATGTTGGGGAGCGAAGTGTCATCGAACGCTGCCGGCAGAGCTCCTCGTAGCTCTAACACAATGTGATGACCTCAGCCACTGTGCCGGGGTTTTTGGCAAGCAGCATCGTGAAGGCATCATCGTCAATTCCTTTCATGATGTTTCGGATCTTGCCATACTCGGGCATGGTTTGATTGGATATATTGCACAAGTCTAGTACATCTGCATTTCCGATGGAGGCGGAAATGTTGTAGGCCGGTGTACTCAGATTTGGGTGCACGTTAAAGAACTACACGTGGTCGAAATTTCCGGAGCCCTTCACTACGGCGTCTCTCATAATCATATGGTGGTTTTGGGACGTTAAACCCCACAAATCAATCAATCAATCAATCAAGTCTAGTACATCTTCAATATAGCTGGTTAATGACTCACCAGCCTGCTGAGCGCATTCACGCAAGCGCTGCTCGGCTTGCAGCTTACGAACGGCAGGGCGGCCGATAACGTTGATTACAGCGGTATTAAAATCAGACCAGGTTGCAAAATTAGATGCGTGGTTGTTGTACCACTAACTGGCTACGCCCACGAGGTAGAACACCAAGTTCATCAACTTGCCGTCCTCGTGTCATTTGTTGGGGACGCTCACGCACTCGTAAACGGCGAGCCAGTCCTCCACGTCAGTACCATCGGTGCCAGTGAAGATGGGTGGATCATGGATCCTGGGGACACCGGGACAAGGGAGTGGCATGGGAGGAGCCATTTGCTGAGAGGCGTCGAGGGGCATGGTAGATGGCATGGTACGTGATGTCAGCTCCAAGGGCATCGAAAGGGAACGCAGCACCCCCCACCAAATCGTTAGGCGTTTATTTCCCGGCACCCAGCGATCATATGCTATGGAGACAGTGACGGTCAAGCACGGACCCCAGCGCGAGCGAGGTCCTTGTTGGGTAGCCCCACTAGAAGGTAATCAAGAGCTTTGCCCATTTCAATGTTCGGAGGCTTCGCTACATTATGTGTGGGCGTGCGTGCGTGCGTGCGTGTGTGTGTGTGTGTGTGTGTGTGTGTGTGTGTGTGTGTGTGTGTTTCGGCCGTAGCACGGCCTTCGTCTGAAAATGAATGAAAAGTGAACAAGGCATACGCCACATTTAAAGGCTGCTGGTATCTCAAAAAACGTCAGGAGTTCAAAACCAAACAACGGTGACCATTCATTTTGACCTATCACCTCATGTAACAGGATAAGTGCTACAACTCAAGGCACATAAGAATGAACACGAAGCCATCGCATCAGTGAAACAAATAAATCAGTAAAACGACGATGAGGCCACGAATGAGACTAAGAGATTTGGGCAACATGTGCGGCAAAGCCGTTATCATGCGTATCTACTCCGGCACGGCACACTTAAAGTACTAAAAGATCACCAAACAAAGTTTTAAAGTCACTATGGTTGCTATACAAACAATAGATCGTGTGGCTTTAATAATGAGGGGGGGGTGTTGCTGGAGGAAAAAAAGAGTGTGTGCGACAGGAGGGGGAAAGATAGCGTGTAAATATGATCACCCACAAAGAAAGGTGACACGTCCGACGCTTTTATTTATGCCAGCATTTAGACTGTTGAATTTAATGATGAGGTACGATTCACAAACTTCTCGGTCATGATTAGTTTTAAATCCATACGGTAGTATGGTAGCCTAGATGTTTGCAATGGAGTGACCTGGCATCTGGATATGTTTTGATAGTGGAAGATGAGTTAGGTTGAAAGCATAGGCTCTATGGTTGTTAAAGCGTAATCTGAATGACGTTTGGGTGTGAACGATTAGTGCTCCACATGCTCTTGACATTTCGAGCACTCAAGCATGTAGACGACATTGGCTGTGTTGCAAGTGAAGTCTCCGTTGATGTTCATGGTAAAGCTTGAAGCGCGGCTAGTTACGGAGTGTGATGTTGTCACGTGTGGGCATACCTTACAATGGGGTTTATTGCAAGGGTGACAGCCAACATAGTTCGGTCAACTGTTTATTTTGGACAAAGTTAAGCTATCGAGCTGGTTTCGCAATCGGCGATAAACCACCATGAGTGGTTCCGCAAAGATGTCTTTTAGGCGGTCACTTTGTATCAAGATGTTGTGGTGTTTTTGAGAATGTTGGTCACATTTGGAGCTGATGGTGAGTGCGTTAAAATGAGAACTACACTGTACCGTGACGAACTTGTTAATGGTTTGTTATTCTTTAGTAAATTCACGTGGTCAATATTTTCCACCTTCTTGAGGGTGTCGTCAATGATTGGTGACGGGTACCTTTGTCTGTTTAGTGCACCTCGAACGTACTCACAGTTCCGAACGAATGCATTGTTGTCTTAGCAAATACGTTTAAAACGAATGTCCTCACTGTATAGACTGCTGGTTTTGCAGTGTCTTGTATGGCAACTTGAAGGTATTGACGTTTGTCAGTTGGTTTCCTGTACAGCTTCATCGTCAGTTTTTGATAGTGCATTGTTACCGCGACATCTAGAAAATTGACCCTGCTTGCTGAGTATGAACGCGAAAATTTGCATCGGCATTATTGAAATCCTCGATGAAAGAAAGAAGATCAAATCCTCCGTGGTGCCATATTAAAAGGATATCATCAATAAAATGTTTGTAGTATAAAGGCTTCAAGTCACGGCGGAACAGTAACTCATTTGCAAGAAGGCCCATAAAGATATTTGCCTAATTGGGGCCAATCTTATTGCCCATAGAAGTGCCACTAACTTGGACCTAATGCTAACCAGTGAACATAAAATTGTTTAATTCAAGAATTACCTTAAGAAGCGTGGCCAGTGTTGATGAATCAATTGTTTTGTCGAGATCAGACTCGTTGTACGCGCGGACAACCGCCCTGATACCACCAGAGTTCACAATATTAGTGTACAAAGAGCAAGCATCTATAATTGCCAGAAAGAGCCCACAAGAATATCCAAATCGTTGATATCGTTTAAAACTCTTTCGTGTCTTTGATATATGAAGAAAATTTTACAGGAATGGAACAGATAATGCTATCAACACAGCGCGAGATGTTCTCATTAACCGTACCTATTCCAGACACGATCGGTCTACCGGAATTGTGTTTTTATGAATGTTAGGCAGGGTGTAAAACCTACCCGCAACGGGCACAGGGGGACAAACAAGCGTACGCAACGTAGAGTAAGCGATTTTGTATTCGTTCACAAGATCGGCCACAACATCACTGACAGTGCTTCTGAATTGTTGTGTTAGGTCATTGCTAAGGCTTCTGTAGTATGTCGTATCGTCAAGTTGCCTCTGGGGTTCATCAATGCAAATTTTAGCATCAAGTACCACAACTGCACCACTTTTCTCTGCCGGCTTGACTACAATGCAGCAGCGGCTTGTCAATGCCTCAATATCTTGAGCCTCTTTAAAGCTGTGGTTATGACGAAAAGGCGAACGATTTCGGTACAATTTAGGTATGTCTTGCTGTTCCGCTTGTACGTATAAATCGAGGTATTTATCCCGCTGTGAATGCGTAGTCCAATCCTTAACTCTAGGTAACGTGGAACTGATTTGTTCAGTCGATTGGTGATCAGAGAACTACTCACACAATCGCATGTTTCTTGATTGATATGTGGGGTTTAACGTCCCAAAACCACTATATGATTATGAGAGACGCCGTAGTGGAGGGCTCCGGAAATTTAGACCACCTGGGGTTCTTTAACGTGCACCCAAATCTGAGCACACGGGCCTACAACATCCCCGCCTCCATCGGAAATGCAGCCGCCGCAGCCGGGATTCGAACCCGCGCCCTGCGGGTCAGCAGCCGAGTACCTTAGCCACTAGACCACCGCGGCGGGGCCTCGCATGTTTCTTTCGAAGTTGTTAAGATTGACAAAGAACTGAAATTCATTGTAGCCTTCAGTTTTGGAACAAAAGTTCAGGCCTAGTTACAAACCATGGATTCTTCAAAGGTTAATTAATAACTTGATAACTTCACTAAATTAGTTGGCTGTGTGTCTGGATTTTCAATTTCAAAGCGTTCAAGGTTTCTATGTCATTCGGAAGGAAGCGTAACTGGAATGCTATCTTGAGCCATTTTTTTTCTGCTTGATGCAGTTAATTTCATTCAACGTTTTCTGCTCGTACGAATGAAGCGCACTGTTTTCGTCAGTGTTAAGAACATGAGCAGCACGCAGCTGTTTTTCCTTATTAGCAAAAGTTTTCGTGAACGATTCATAATGATTGGAAACAATATTAGTTTAATCAAGAGAAGCCCATTGAATCGTCTCATTCCACCTCGCAAAATGCGCACTTGACATTTCAGCGACCGCAGCTTTCCAAACGAGGCGCAAACCTCTAGGCGCAGCAGCATACGCGACGTACATCTCCATAGTGGAAGCGTGCGATTCACAGCGAGTATGCTTTTCAATTATTTTTCGTATTCTCATAAAATGGTGAGATGCATTAAGGTAAGCACTCTTACTTAGTCTAGTGGTTCTTAGTCGGTTCGTTTCATAGGAAGGAGCGCCACGCTGTTCTCGTAGGTTGTAGCTTGAGTGAAGCGCCGGGGTATTTTTGTATTTGATGAAGGAGCTGATTGGGATGGCACAGCTCGTCGTGACGGGTCGTATGTTGTGTCTTGGTCGGATGAACGCTTGAAGTTTCTCTTCCTCTTTGGCATGGCTGCATTACCGGGCACTCTTGGGGACTATGAAACAGGATGTCTTCGACCAGTAGAGCCGCTTGTAGCGGATGTGCCATGAGACGACACACTAGGCGCGCAGTCATTCCACATAGACGAGCGCATATATTTCGCGATGTGAAAGCATATTTTCCTTACATGGCGCGCTAGCAGTGCAAAGTCAGCATTTCATAGAGTCAGGCCACTCGTTTTAAATGTATCTGCTCCGACAACATTGAGTTTGTTGACAACTGTGAGTACCTTCGAGGTGCACTAACCAGACAAAGATACCCCTCACGAATCATTGACGACGCCTTCAAAAAAGCGGAAAACATCGACCGCGAGGATTTGCTCACGGGTAAAAAACCATCAACAAGCTCGTCACGTAGCAGTGTAAATCTGATTTTAACGCACTCAGCATGAGCTCTGAATGTAAACAACATTCTGAAGAAACACCACAACATCTTGATTCAAAGTGACCGCCTAAAAGACATCTCTGCGGAACCACCCAAGGTGGTTTATCGCCGATCGCGAAACCTGCGTGATACCTAACTTCGTCCAAAATAAACAACCGACTTAACTATGTTGGCTGTCACCCTTGCAATAAACCCCGTTGTAAGGTATGCCCACACATGACAACTTCGCACTCCTTAACTAGCAGCGCTTCAAGCATTACCATGAGAATAAACGGAGGCTTCACTTGTGACAGCGCCAAAGTTGTGTACAAGCTTGAGTGCTCCACATGCCACGAGCAATACATTGGTCACACCGAAACGTCATTCAGATTACCCTTTAACAACCACACAGCCCACGCGCCTAACCTACCTCATCTTTCACTATCAAAACATGTCCATATTTCAGGTCACTCCTTTTCAAACATCAAGGCTGCCATACTACAGTTTGGATTTAAAACTCATCATGATCGAGAAGCTCGTGTATCCTACCTCCTCAAGAATTTCAACATTTTTCACGCTGGCATAATGAAAGCATCGGACGTGTCACCTTTCTTTGTGGGTGATCATATTCATATGCTATTTTTCTCCTCCCGTCACACACACTCTTTTTTTTCCTCCAGCACCCTCCTCCTTCTTTTTCCACCGCATATTGTTTGTATAGCGGCAAAAGTGACTTGTAAAACTTTGTTTGGTGATCTTTTCGTACTTTTATGTGTGCCGTGCCGCAGTATATGCGCATATCTGTTTTTCCGCGCATGTCGCCTCAATATCTCGTGTCTACTTCGCTGCCTTCATCATCGGTTTACTGGTTTATATGTTTCACTGATGTGATGGCTTCCTGGTCATATTTGCCTTGAGTTGTAGCACTTATCTTGTTGCATTAGGTGATATATAAAATTGAATGGTCACCAATGTTTGTTTGTGAATTCCTGAAGTTTATATTAGATATGAGTGGCTCCTAAAAGCGGCATATGCCTTGTTCCCTTTTCTTTCTCTGTCGAAGGCCGTGCCACGGCCGAAACGTGTATCGATGAAGAACTGCTTGCTTTCTCGTACGTACCAGCTTCTATTCTTATACGTACCAGACCCACTGAGCTTTCCCACCTAATATATATATATATATATATATATATATATATATATATATATATATATATATATATATATATATATATATATATATGGGGCACGATATCGCGCCAAGCATGCCAAGCTTACGATGGTTGCTCTTACAGGCTGCCATTTCGTGGATGGTGCCTTCCGTACATCTCCATCCGAATTGTGACTTGCCCGCTGCCCCTCTTCAGCTGCCGCCTGCTTCGGCAAACCGCACGCCAGTTCCGGTGGGAACAAACTACCCCATCTGGCAACCTGGAATCGCGGCACCAGGTGGTCGCACAGACGGCGCGGGATTCATAAGCCAGCCAGGAGCCGTCCACGTTGGGCACGACATCGCGCCAAGCATGCGAAGCTTACGATGGTTGTTCTTACAGGCTGCCATTTCGTGGATGGTGCCTTCCGTACATCTCCATCCGAATTGTGACTTGCACGCTGCCCCTCTTCAGCTGCCGCCTGCTTCGGCAAACCGCACGCCAGTTCCGGTGGGAACAAACTACCCCATCTGGCAACCTGGAATCGCGGCACCAGGTGGTGGCACAGACGGCGCAGGATTCGTAAGCCAGCCAGGAGCCGTCCACTTTGGGCACGACATCGCGCCAAGCATGCCAAGCTTACGATGGTTGCTCTTACAGGCTGCCATTTCGTGGATGGTGCCTTCCGTACATCTCCATCCGAATTGTGACTTGCCCGCTGCCCCTCTTCAGCTGCCGCCTGCTTCGGCAAACCGCACGCCAGTTCTGGTTGGAACAAATTACCCCATCTGGCAACCTGGAATCGCGGCACCAGGTGGTGGCACAGACGGCGCGGGATTCATAAGCCAGCCAGGAGCCGTCCACTTTGGGCACGACATCGCGCCAAGCATGCCAAGCTTACGATGGTTGCTCTTACAGGCTGCCATTTCGTGGATGGTGCCTCCCGTACATCTCCATCCGAATTGTGACTTGCCCGCTGCCCCTCTTCAGCTGCCGCCTGCTTCGGCAAACCGCACGCCAGTTCCGGTGGGAACAAACTACCCCATCTGGAAACCTGGAATCGCGGCACCAGGTGGTCGCACAGACGGCGCGGGATTCATAAGCCAGCCAGGAGCCGTCCACTTTGGGCACGACATCGCGCCAAGCTAGCCAAGCTTACGATGGTTGTTCTTACAGGCTGCCATTTCGTGGATGGTGCCTTCCATACATCTCCATCCGAATTGTGACTTGCCCGCTGTCCCTCTTCAGCTGCCGCCTGCTTCGGCAAACCGCACGCCAGTTCCGGTGGGAACAAACTACCCCATCTGGCAACCTGGAATCGTGGCACCAGGTGGTGGTACAGACGGCGCGGGATTCGTAAGCCAGCCAGGAGCCGTCCACTTTGGGCACGACATCGCGCCAAGCATGCCAAGCTTACGATGGTTGCTCTTACAGGCTGCCATTTCGTGGATGGTGCCTTCCGTACATCTCCATCCGAATTGTGACTTGCCCGCTGCCCCTATTCAGCTGCCGCCTGCTTCGGCAAACCGCACGCCAGTTCCGGTGGGAACAAATTACCCCATCTGGCAACCTGGAATCGCGGCACCAGGTGGTGGCACAGACGGCGCGGGATTCATAAGCCAGCCAGGAGCCGTCCACTTTGGGCACGACATCGCGCCAAGCATGCCAAGCTTACGATGGTTGCTCTTACAGGCTGCCATTTCGTGGATGGTGCCTTCCGTACATCTCCATCCGAATTGTGACTTCCCCGCTGCCCCTCTTCAGCTGCCGCGTGCTTCGGCAAACCGCACGCCAGTTCCGGTGGGAACAAACTACCCCATCTGGCAACCTGGAATCGCGGCACCAGGTGGTGGCACAGACGGCGCGGGATTCATAAGCCAGCCAGGAGCCGTCCACTTTGGGCACGACATCGCGCCAAGCATGCCAAGCTTACGATGGTTGCTCTTACAGGCTGCCATTTCGAGGATGGTGCCTTCCGTACATCTCCATCCGAATTGTGACTTGCCCGCTGTCCCTCTTCAGCTGCCGCCTGCTTCGGCAAACCGCACGCCAGTTCCGGTGGGAACAAACTACCCCATCTGGCAACCTGGAATCGTGGCACCAGGTGGTGGTACAGACGGCGCGGGATTCGTAAGCCAGCCAGGAGCCGTCCACTTTGGGCACGACATCGCGCCAAGCATGCCAAGCTTACGATGGTTGCTCTTACAGGCTGCCATTTCGTGGATGGTGCCTTCCGTACATCTCCATCCGAATTGTGACTTGCCCGCTGCCCCTATTCAGCTGCCGCCTGCTTCGGCAAACCGCACGCCAGTTCCGGTGGGAACAAATTACCCCATCTGGCAACCTGGAATCGCGGCACCAGGTGGTGGCACAGACGGCGCGGGATTCATAAGCCAGCCAGGAGCCGTCCACTTTGGGCACGACATCGCGCCAAGCATGCCAAGCTTACGATGGTTGCTCTTACAGGCTGCCATTTCGTGGATGGTGCCTTCCGTACATCTCCATCCGAATTGTGACTTCCCCGCTGCCCCTCTTCAGCTGCCGCGTGCTTCGGCAAACCGCACGCCAGTTCCGGTGGGAACAAACTACCCCATCTGGCAACCTGGAATCGCGGCACCAGGTGGTGGCACAGACGGCGCGGGATTCATAAGCCAGCCAGGAGCCGTCCACTTTGGGCACGACATCGCGCCAAGCATGCCAAGCTTACGATGGTTGCTCTTACAGGCTGCCATTTCGAGGATGGTGCCTTCCGTACATCTCCATCCGAATTGTGACTTGCCCGCTGCCCCTCTTCAGCTGCCACCTGCTTCGGCAAACCGCACGCCAGTTCCGGTGGGAACAAACTACCCCATCTGGCAACCTGGAATCGCGGCACCAGGTGGTGGCACAGACGGCGCGGGATTCATAAGCCAGCCAGGAGCCGTCCACTTTGGGCACGACATCGCGCCAAGCATGCCAAGCTTACGATGGTTGCTCTTACAGGTTAGTTACCTGAAAGGTGCCATTTGCTACAGAACTAGTAATTATGTCCTAGTTGCGGTGTCGTGCCCACCCGAATTCATAGATAAGATACAGCGTATGAAAGATGTTTCTTTTGTGATGTGCCGTGCTTTCTGCTCTTTATTGTTACTTCGATCTCGCCGGTGACGTGGAATCTAACCCGGGCCCTATGACGAAAACTGAAGCCGACACATTTTCTCAAGCTCTAGACGCCATACGGAAGCTTGAAGAAAGCCAGGATACCTTACTAGCCGAATTGAAAGCTCTGAAAGAGAAGTATATTGAAGCCACCAAGGAAATTCAGTTGCTTATGGCTAGAGTCGCGGCCCTGGAAAGCACTACCACGTCACCACATAACGCAGGTGTAACTGAGGCAAGTGCCAATGCACTGCGTACAGTATCAAGCCAAGTGACAGAAATTTCGTCGCGGTGTAATAACTCTGAAAATAGATTACGGCGCTCTAACCTTCTTTTCTTTGGACTGGACGATGAACCTAAGGAATACTGGGCAAAATCTGAGCAGAAAATAATCGACTTCTGCTCAGAGAAATTAGGCATCACTGTGACGGAACGGCAATTTGAACGTGTGCACCGAATAGGCAAATATACAGAAGACAAGCGGAGACCTATAATAGCGAAATTAGCCTTCTTTAAGGATAAAGAAGAAATCCTGTCGTCTGCACACAAACTAAAAGGTTCCGCATTTTCCTTACGAGAAGATTTTTCACTGGAAATTCGGCTGTCCCGAAAGAAGCTGATTGAATTCGCGAAAGCGCAGAAAAGTGCGCATAAGCTCTCTGTGGACAAGCTACGCATCGCTTCAAAGACATACATTTATGACTCTGCGACGAACACAGTTATCGAATCTGTCAGATAGCTACAGCGTTGCACGCGCGTGCAGAATCATCGACCAAAACATGCTAATACCTCAATGTCGCTGTCAATCGCTAACACACGCAGCATTATGTCTAAGCAGGAATTGATATCTGCTTTTCTGGATGACAGTAAATCTAATATCATTGCATTCACGGAAACTTGGCTAAATCCTGCTATCAGTGACGACGAAATATTCACCTCAGCCAGCATTTATCAAATCTACAGGTGTGATCGCACTGGTGAAAGAGGAGGCGGTGTTTTGGTCGGCATAAGGAAAACCATTACTTCATCTTTTATCAACACTAATTCTGACCTCGAAATAGTTTGGGTAGCTTGTACAGTCCCTTCCTCCAAAATCCTCGTAGGTTGCTGCTATCGTGTGCCGGACTCGGACTCTTCCTTCATTAATTTGCTACGTGACAGTATAAACAACGCTTCTGAAATTTTCCAAGCCGATATCATTTACTTATTAGGCGACTTCAACTTTCCGCTCATTGATTGGGCCACACTATCATCGCCCTGTCACATGTCAACTGAATTTCTTAACTTAACTCTAGATTTCAACCTCTTTCAAACTGTTCTGAAACCTACACGTGGTACGAACACCCTTGATCTTATCCTCACGACCGCTCCGGAAAGAATACGTAATACAGATTACCTGGACGGATTCAGTGACAATAATTTACTCCAAGTAGATATAAACATACCCCTTCCCGTAGCCGGTGTACATACAAAACAAACTCGGGACTATAATAAAGGCGATTATCAGGCAATTAACACAAAGCTAAGGTTATTTTTTCGAAAACACTCTCCTGCCGTGTTTCCACAATAGATCCGTAGAAGAGAACTGGCTACTTTTCAAGCAAATTTTGTGTACGTTAGTTGACAAGCATGTTCCACTGGTTAAAATTAGCAATGGTAAATCAAATCCATGGTTCAATAAAAAGCTTCTGAGAATGCGGAATAAGAAAAAACGGCTTTACAATAATGCTAAGTGCTCGGGTAGTTCTTCTTCTTGGCTTAAATATAAAACCTGCATAAAAGCATATTGCACAGATTTAAGTAAGGCTAAGGAAAAGTATTATTCTAGTGATCTACCCACACTACTAAAAAACAACCCAGCTAAATTTTGGAAAGTCATGAACCCCACCAGCGAAAACCAACACATCTCATTGCATGACTGCAACAACGTCCCTCTCACAGCTAGCCAGTGTCCAACAGCATTTAATTCGTTTTTCACTTCTGTCTTCACGAAAGAGAACAGTACCAACATACCCAACGTAGCTGAGTTCGATTACCAATTTATGGAACCAATATATATTCAACTAGAAGGCATAATTACAGCCATAAATAATCTTAAGTTGTCGTCTTCATGCGGCGTGGATGGAATCAACTCAAAGGTGCTAAAGAATACGGTAACGGTCACAAGCAAAACACTACTTCATATATTCCGGCAGTCTCTCGAAACAGGCATGATACCGTCTGACTGGAAGCTGGCGAAAATAATTCCAATATTCAAAAGTGGAAATAAAACCTAATGCGAAAATTACCGTCCTATTTCTCTTACGTGTATTTGTTGTAAAATTCTGAAACACATCATCGCTTCACATATTTACAGGCATCTGGAATCCAATAATTTCTTTTTCGAAAATCAGCATGGTTTCCGAAAGGGCTTTTCGCGTGAGACTCATTTGTTTGAATTTACCACAGAGCTTTATGCAAATATGGACAATAATTATCAAACTTATTGCGTGTTCCTCGACTATTCGAAGGCGTTTGACAGGGTTGCACACTGTCGCCTGATATCGAAACTTTCCGCCCTTAAATTAGACTCCCGTACATTATCATGGCTTCGCAATTTCCTGTCGAATCGTCAGCAATACACAACAGTTAACAATTTGTCTTCTTCCCTATCTGACGTTTCTTGAGGTGTAGCACAGGGCAGTGTACTCGCGCCATTACTTTCCTCATATTCATCAATGATCTTCCGCAACATGTCTCTTTTTGCATCAGGGTGTTCGCTGACGACTGCATTATTTACCGTCCAATCGAGAACAGTGAAGATCACCTGTCACTCAGAAACGACCTCGACGTAATTAATGGTTGGTGTAGTGCATGGCTGATGACACTAAATGTCTCAAAATGCAAAGTAATGTCATTCACACGTAAACCTAGCATATCCGAATTTTCTTAGAGTATTATTCATTCCATTCTATCGACTGCAACACAATATCGGTACTTGGGCGTAATACTGACACCTATTCTATCCTGGTCCGACCACATTACGGCAATCTCTGCCAGCGCCTCGAAATCACTATCTTTCTTGAGACGTAACTTGAAAGCTGCACCATCAGGCATTCGCAAATTATCTTACTTGACACTGGTTCGCCCTCAACTAGAATATGCCTGTTCGATTTGGTCTCCCCATCAAAAATACTTAATTGACTCATTGGAAAGAATCCAGAATAGAGCAAGCCGCTTCATTGCCAATAACTACAGTCCGCATTCTAGTATATCACAAATCAAACAGGAACTTTCACTCCCACTCTTGAACATTCGTCGCGACATTGCCCTGCTGTCATTCTTTCATAAAATTACCCATTCTTCCCGAATCACTGTTACTGGTCTGCAAAAACCATATCTCACTTCACGTCGACTACACAATCATCTTAGCTATTCCCGTGTATACGGCTCAACAAACGCGTTCAATCAGTCCACACTTCCACGTGCCATCCGTCTGTGGAACAGTTTGCCTGACGACATTGCATCCCAGACAAACTTTGACACATTCCGTCATATCTTATCAAGCCACTTCACAAGCCTCAGCAAGTAGATGCCGTATCATAATTTATTGGTCCGTATTGGTTCATTTTTGTGATTGTCACATCCATGTGCGCGAGGATTCTGCCTTGGGGCCGCTGCATGCGCAGGAAATACAGTGTATCGCCAACGGTTACTATGCGTGTATCTTTTGTACATGTTGAACTTCTGTACATGTTGGTGCTTTTTGTTTGACTTATTATTTTCCAATTGTTTCTTTTGTATTTGTTTTAGTTTGAGATGTATATAAGTATTGCGCCCCTTACTCAATTGTTTCTTTTGTACTTTTTTCATTTTGAGGTGTCTATATGTATTCCCCCCTTGCTCAATTGTCTATCTTGTATATTTTTTCCAGTTTATTTGTATATATGTATAGCCCCCCTTACTCAATGCCCCCCATGGGGCCTGTAAGGTACTTTGAAATAAATAAAAATATATATATGTGTGACGCTACAAAATGAAGACACGTCGTGGTCCAGATGCCATGCGTTTATTCTAATGCACGCGCACTTCCTCTTCGTCGGCTTCTCCTAGAATCAACTTGTGAATGCGTCACACTTCCCCCTCCCCTCGAGAAAGTCTCAGTTCAGAAGGTTCAAAATAATGCCGCAGTTTGCTAACATGCACAATGTCAGAGTTTCTACGTAAGGGTAGCACGGAGCGGTTGATCTCATAGTTCACTGTTGAGACCTTGCGTAGAATCTTGTAGGGTCCTTCCTTAACAGAACTCAGTTTGCCGTTGTTGGGATGCCATGGTGTCTCGTAAAAGACAAAGTCACCGACTTGGAACTCAATCGGAAGAAATTTTCTATCATAAATGACTTTGTTCTTATTATCGTAGGCGATAGAATTGGTAACTGTGGTTTTTCGTGCTTCTTCGATGGTTTCTTCTCGTTGTTCCAGTACAGTAGGATAAGATGGAATTCCATACATCAGGAAGGAAGGTGCGTAGCCGGTCACTTCGTGGGGTGTTCTGTTGTATTCGTCAATTACCTCCGGAAGCAGTTTAGTCCACGACTTCTGTGGTTCGTCATTGATCTTACATTTAAGTCTCGTTACGATAGTCTGGTTTGTCCACTCGTTCATGCCGTTGCATTGTGGATGATGAGATGAGGTGAATAGTTGGTGTATACGATTATGTTTTAAAAACTGCTTGATTTTTTTTGCGGTAAATCCTGTTCCACGGTCTGAAAGGAGCTTCCGTGGTTTTCCAGAAGAAAAAACTGTTTTTAAGCATGAAATGTAGGCGTCACTGTTCTCACTTTTATGAGCAAACGCCCATACGTAGCGGGTCGCATGATCAATAACCAAGTGTATAAACCTTTTTGACGAGCCATATCCAGAAAATCCTCCTATGGTGTCTATTGCAAAGAAGTCGAAGGACTCTTCAGCTGGAGGCAGTGATTAAAGCGTCCCAAACTTTTTTGTTTTCATCTTCTTGCATCTCTGGCATGTATCACAATGCCGAATGTAAGTGGAAACATCAGTTACCATATGCGGCCAATAATATTGCGGAGACAGGAGTGATAGCGTCTTCTTCACTTCGACATGCCCAAAAGGTTGATGTGCATTCTTCAGAATGGTTGGGCGTAGTTCATGGGGCACGTATATTTTCCGTAGTCATTTTCTTTTAACGATGATGATGTTATTTTCCAATGAGTGCGTTCCTTTTGAACGCTCATTGTTGCATCGCTGAAGGTCATCGTGTGATAGAAGATTAACTATTGGGGCTCTGGAGAGCGCATCTGCTTTGACATTACTTGTGCCCTTTTGATGTTTGATGTTCACATCATACATTGACAATTTCAAAGACCACCGGAAGAGACGACCTTGAGGATTTTTAACATTCTTTATCCACTGGAGTGCAGAGTGATCTGTTACAACAGTGAATGACTTTCCATGAAGGTAGAAATGCCATTTATCAATGGCATCTACAATGGCAAGACATTCTCTTTCTGTAATAGCATAGGTCACCTCGTGCTTAAGTAGTTTGCGGGAATAGCAAGTAACAGGATGTTCTTTGCCTTTGTCATCAGGTTGTTTCAGCACTGCACCGATGCCTTCGCCAGATGCGTCGCAGTACACAGTACATGGTCTCGAAGGGTCGTATATGCGAAGCACCGGTTCTTCAGTTATCCGCTCCTTCAGTTCACGAAAGGCTTGCTCGCATGCTTCTGTCCACACCCACTTGCTGCCTTCGTGGAGTAGTTTTGTGAGTGGAAGAGGGATATCGCTGAAGTGGGGGATGTACTGACGGTAGGTGTTTACAGTGCCCAGAAAACGCTGGAGATCTTTTTCTCGTTTTGGTGTAGGAAATTTGAGTATGGCAGCCACATTACTTTCCTTAGGTGTCACTGTTCCTCGTAAAATTTTGTGGCCCAGGTATTCAATGCTGCAGCGTGCAAATTGGCACTTTTTTCGTTTGAGTTTTACGTTCTCGGTTTTGAAAGCTTTCTTAGCTGCTCAAGGTGTCGTATATGATCATTAAATGTCTCTGTGTATACGACCACATCGTCAAAGTAATTAATAACATTGGTGAGCTGATGTTTCGCTATTATTGATTTCATGGCTCTTTCAAATGTAGCTGGAGCGTTCTTCAACCCAAACGGCATGACCAACCACTCAATAAGACCATCAGGCGTGACAAATGCAGTTTTCGGAACATCGTCAGGATGCATTTGCACATGCCAGTATCCCGACGTTACGTCCAACGTAGTGAAAAACTCCGCCTTTCCTAAGTGGTCAAGAATATCATCTATACGTGGAATTGGTTGAAAGTCGGGTACCGTTATGGCACTGAGTTTCCGGTAGTCAATACATAGACGAGTGCGTCCTTCACCTTTCTTTTCTGCTAAAATGACAGGTGCGGCGTAGGGCGATAATGAAGGCCTCACAACACCTTGCTTGAAGAGAGCGTTCACCTGTTTGTTGATCTCCACTTTGTCTGTCTGTGAACATCGGTATGGTGCTCGACGAATAGGGACAGCATTGGTAAGTGCGATCCTATGTTTCTCAGTAGTGATGCACCCAATATCTGTCTGAGATTTCAAAAATATCTCGTCATACTTGCTTAAAAGAGAGTCGAGCGCCACGGACTCATGCTCTGATAAGTTTTCTGAAGCCAGGGTTTGCATCAGCGGGGCGTGAATGGTTTTCTTTTCATTGTGATGCGGAAGGTTCGTATTCTCACGTGCTGGTGTCACTGACTTGCTTTCCAGATTTACAGAAATATTGAAGTATGAAGCGCTGTTTAGGCCAAGAAATAATTGCGTTCTCATGCCTCGCAGCACATGAGCATAAACTTTCTTGATGACGTTCCCAATTCGTAACTGAATGTTTACGCGACCCAAAGTTCGAATGCTTGATGCAACTTCCTGGACCATGATGCTGGAGCCTCTCATCAACTGAAGCTTTAGCTGTTTGTACACATCCTCGCTGATACAAGTAATTGTTACTCCTGCATCGAGTATTGCATTTACTGGCTTTCCGTTGATGAGAGCACTGAAGTGTAATAATGAAACTCTGGGTCGCCCTCCTCGTTTCCCCGTTCAGTATCGATAGCGGACACATTGCCGTGGCGCGGACATTCGTTGTGCCAGTGAAACTGTCGTGGGAAACCAGCAGCTGAGCGGTATCTACATTCGTTTTGCGGGGCACGCGGTTGAAGAGTTATTGTCGGTTGCTGCGATCTGCTGAAGAGACGTGGATCTCTTGATGCGGTACTAGCGTTACGAGTAAAGGAAACTCCTCTCACCCGTTTTAAAGCTGTCTCGACCCGTTGAACAGCGGTGAGCCACTCTAATGATGAGTTGAAAGACAGTCCGGCGAGCGCCAGTTCCACATCAAGAGGAACACCATCAGTCAGCCTAGAAATGATGTGGCACTCTTTCAGTTCAGCCAAGGAACCCAGTCGCTTTTTCTCGTCGTAGTAGTCCTTGATGGTCTGCCCTCTTTTCAGTCGGTAGTGAATGAAGAGACGGAAGGCATTTCCGTCAGTCGAAGCAAAGCGGGCTTGCATGTCACGCTTGATATCGCCCCAAGTTGTCTCGCCGTTGCCGAAAATCTCTGTCAGGTACCACTTGAACGCTTCCCCTTCAATGTATTCGTTGAATTTAGTGACCCGATCACGGTGAGTCCATGATGCCTCGGCTGCCTTCACGTCGAAAAGAAGAAGCCACTTGTCGATGGGGACGTCTTCTGGTGTTCCCTTGAACTTCTGTATGTTGAGCGGAGGCTTTGACTTAGCCATGGCACGTTGATGAGGTCGATCCTGCTGACTTGTGTGACGCTACAAAATGGAGACACGTCGTGGTCCAGATGCCATGCGTTTATTCTAATGCACGCGCACTTCCTCTTCGTCGGCTTCTCCTAGAATCACCTTGTGAATGCGTCAAATATATATTGAAGTAGATCTCCCATGAGTAGTCACAACGTGGTTTATTTTGATGTTTCAGCCAGAGTCTGGCCTTACAGTTCAGCTTTATACAATCTACAATGAAAGAGAGAGAGAGAGAAATGAAGGAAGGAAAGAAAAAAAAGAAAAAAGCAATGAGAATATAAGGTGGACTTTCCCGGGGGCCCCCTATCACTCTTCCTTCCCCTTCTCCTGCCTCTCTCCCCTTTTCTCCTTTTCACCTTTAGGATGTATGTGGTCTGTGTATCCTTCTTTTCACTAATGTATTCTTCCCGACCAGACGGCACCGCATGGCTCTGGCGGTTTGGTGTGGGGCAAAAACAACTTTTTTAGGAAGTTTAAGCCTTTAACTACTCAGCGCCCCGTCGACATTTTGTCGTAGAAAGAGGGCGGCTGCGTATTGCGGCAGAGGCTGGTAAGCAGGCGCAATGCGAATTCCTTGCCCGCTTCTGGATTACGCGTGCAGTAGGGGCCTCGCGACTGGGCACAGGGTTGCTGTTGGGCATGTCATGCTTGCCACAATTGATTGGATAGTAAGGTAAAAACAGAAACAGACGACAGTAGTACTTGGGAAGAGTAGCTACACTTGGAAATATTTTGAGTGGTCCAGTGCCCTTCGCAGCTGCAGTCCCATGAACTCAGTTATTATTTTTATTCTTGCAGCTATTGTTTTTAATGCTTTAATTACTGCAAGTGTACCCGGATTCTCATTTATTCCGATCAATGGTGTTTAATCGGTGGATAAGGTATGACTCCCGTAGTTCACGGTTTCGGTTTGATTTAAATCCTGTCTCTAAGAGTCTTACTGGTAGTTTGTCGAATGCGTGGTCGAGAAGATTAAGATGTTTTGATAGAGGTAGACTTGGGGCTGATTTCGCATGAGCTCCGTGATTATTGAAACGAATCCTAAATTGCGTTTCTGTTTGTCTGATGTACTACATACTGCACACGTTGAATTCGAGTAGGCATACCACATTAGATGAATCGCATGTAAGGTTTCCTCGCATGTTAATCGAAAGCTTAGATTGTGAGCAGATTGTAGACGTCAAGATTGTAGGCTTTCCTTAAACATCCAAGTTGTTGTGGCCACTAACCCGGGTTCAAGAGGTGTACCCAGGCTTTGACGAAGTTTTACGCGTCTACTCCACTCATTTGAAGGAAGGCAAGGTTTTCGAACAGCCCATGCAGAGGCTACTTGACTAGAGCTAGAGGCTACCACATCTGAGGCCTCGGAGGGTGTTGGAGATTAGCAGGCAACGAAGAAGTGATGGCGGGCTGCTCTCTCTGCAGCTAGCGCAAAGTGGTGCTTGCTGGGCTATCATTATCATCATTAACATTTAGCATCCCATGGTCGTCATTAATGGTATTTGTTGGGTGTGTCTCGCGGCTGATGATGATGATGATGATGATGATGATGATGATTTGTGGCTTTGCCATTTGTAACGGGTGCGCGCATATGTTGTGTTTCAGCCTAGGTATGTAAAAAGAAAAGAACAAAAAGAAAAAGAAAAAAAAATACCAGCGCAAGGTAGAGTTCACTTTTTGCACCACTTTCACCACTTTGGAGCCTTGTCTTTGTGGTGGAAATTGCTTTTGTAGTCCTGTTCATCGGGGCCAGTGCCCGTGGTAGTGTGGTGACTTCAGGTGGGCAGGGTGAGAGTTTTTGGCATTGTAGGATCAAGTGCTCTACTTTCTCTTGTTCCACTCCACACCCTCTGCATAGGGTTGAGTAGATGATTGAGTCGAAGTGGCTGTGGCATGTGAACGTACGAAGCGTGCGTAAGAGCGCATCGCACAGTGGCCCACTATCAACACTGTTGTCTAACACGTATATCGGGGCAATTGTCTCTTTGTATATATGATACAGCTGAAGTGTACTGTTTTGGTGCATCGACATTTGCCATTGATCGTTTTCTACTCAGCGTACCCCTTTCTAGACTGCCACAGAAACTTGCGCTCCGTGTTTTAGAGTGCTGAAAAGTCTAACATATCGCATTTGCGTCGAAGAAAGTAGACCCTGTTCAACAACTGCGTTCTGAGTCCCACGAAGTACAGGTAGTGGAGCATACGACGGGCTCACCTCTCCTTATTCATGAAGCTTAGGCATCCTTCATCGACAATCTTGCTCGTGGCCTCCCACGCGTCATACGTAGACCATCCAATGTCCCGCTGGATGGCCTTCACTGCAACCCTTTCATGGCAGCCCAATGCCGAGTGGCCCACTTACCTTTGGGCTCGCTCCAGGCACTCACAGGTCCTGCTGGACAGGCATATAAATGCGTTCGCAAATGACAGACTTGGTACGCGGATTGATTTTTGCAGACCTCGTACCAATAAATAATTTTTGCAGCCCCAGAGGCTTCTCTGGCACAGAAAGCAGCTCGCGCGCTGAGAGATCAGTCGCAATCGATCCTCCTTCTCCGAAAATGGGTCTTCTTCTATGCATATGGTCACCCCCAGATACCGGTATTTTAGAGAGAAGGGCATCTTGTCTCCATTAGGCAGTTCTAAGAAAAGGTTTGTGTCCACTTCTCCAGCAAATTCGACAATAACCGACTTCTCATGGTTAAACAGAAGGCTTCGACTTGCCCAACGGTAAGCTGGTATTGTCCCCATCTGTTGAAGCTGCTGTTGGTCTTCTACAAAGAGAACAATTTCATCCACAAAAAACAGCCCCGGCAATGTCCATACTTCGGACTGCCCCTCTGACAGGAATTTCATGTGGGAGCCGATATTTGACCGAATGAGCGCACTTTCTAAGCATGATGCTTATAGCAAATATAACAGTGGCAACAGTAGGCATCCCTGCTTGAGTCCTCTGCGGACCGTTACAGGCTCAGAGGATGCATCTGCCAAGCGTGCCACCACCGGGCCATCGGCTTAAAGGCGACGCAAGAGGTCTATTTATTCTTGTGGCATGTTCAGCTTTCTCACGCGGTGCAGCATTAGGTCATGTGGAACACTGTTGTATACATTCGCAACAACTAGAAAGCGTGCAAGCAGACTGCGGGATTGTTTACGCGCCAGCTCAATGCGTTCGGTACCCACGAGAAGATTATTCTCCAGGCGTCTGTTTCGGCGGAAGCCATTTTAGAGTTCTGTGAGTTGTCTCCTGTTTTCAATCCACCTACTCATCTGTGTATTAAGTTACCACTTTATTGACGAGACTCAAAACAATAAAAAACAAATACTTTTCAAATATTGGTGCTCAATATAGCACTAAAATGCACACTTGTCAACGAGAAAATATTGCTTTGTTTGGTTGTCTACATATAGCTTTTTTGTCTGTGGGCAACACTAGGCGTGAGGCCAAAAGCAGGCTTGATTGAACGACTCCTAGTGTACAGTGTGAAATTTCTGGGGGCACTCCTTTCATGGCGTGAAAAAAGATTTACATTGCACTTTCTACACATTGTCCGTGTAATACTTGTGCATATCGGGTATTGGCAACAGTGTTTCTTTGGGAGAACGTTAGAAGGTGATCGAATATGTTCAGCCTGATCTCTTTTCACAGAACAAGAGCTGCTGGACCACTCCGTTTTTTTTTTCACTTGCAGTTCATTCTCCACTCTTGATGGAGCAAACGGTCGCCTCCTTGAGCGTGTCGTAACCTTCT
Source organism: Rhipicephalus annulatus (assembly GCA_013436015.1). Lineage (NCBI taxonomy): Eukaryota > Metazoa > Arthropoda > Arachnida > Ixodida > Ixodidae > Rhipicephalus > Rhipicephalus annulatus. The sequence goes on from WOVY01013615.1 coordinate 102,968, forward strand.
TTTGTTGCCTCAGCTTACACGCAATATCTGCTTTGAAGGACAGGAGGCTCCCTTTTATTTGTGTGGCACTTCAGCGGCGTTGACATTTCGGTGGCACAAGAGCCAGAAGTTTACGATTACTACATCCAACAGATAAAAAAGAGCTTCCTGTACTATTTTTGAACGTATTTGGATGCGCTAAAGGGCTACGAGCATTTCCATGAAGTCTATGCCACCCATAGATTCATTGTAGACCGCAACAATGGCACGAGGAGACACGTTCACTGTTGTCCGTGTCTTTTTGTCGAAGCGCTTGACTGGTTGTTCCGGCAATGCACAAATAAATGAGGAGAGTGGAGACACATGGCCGGTTGTCGAACCGCTTCACAGCCTTCAAGTTCACTCCATCCAATGTTGTTGCCATCTCAACATAGGGCCCACGGCCTTTGTCATTGAGTTCTATGTCAGATGGAAGTTTGCATCCTTTCAAACGAGCCTCCCGAACTGTGCCGACAGAGCTCATGCCAACTTTTTTCAGTACCGCCTGCAAGTCCACACTACAAAACCAGTTGTCAAAGTACAGAATGTAGTTGAGGTCACGAGATATGCCACTTCCCATTCGGAGAACAAAAGATACCTGTATTCATTATCCGACAGATTGGCAGGTATCTTTTCAGTTAAGTTGTCATTTTAGGATACAAATAAGGTGGTCTGGCGTATGTGCCATCATTTGTCCTTTCTTCTGTGTGATCTCCTCACCCTCTTGGCTGTATATAATTTCCCGCCGTCTGTGCAATTAAATTGGCTGTAAGTGTGCGCTCTGTCCTATCTCTCTGCTATATCTTCCCTCTGAAACATTCTCTGCGCACTAAGTAAGTATAATTCTCTAAAAAAATGCAATACCAACCAGCCCAAGTCGCCACTTCCTTTGGCGATGCGTGCACGCACCATCTCTACCAGCCGCCACTCTGGTCTGCGGGAGCAGCTGAGAAGTGCGCGTTCTCACCGCCAGGGTGGCCGCGGAACTCCAGCGCTGGTTCTCTATACTAGCAACGTTTAGGATTCGATGGTGCGGATTCCGGAGAAAAAAACCTTCGAGAAAAAACCTTCGAGAAAAAACGCAATTTCGTACTCAATTGAATTCACTAGGGAAAAAAGGTATCTTTGAGGTTTTATGGGACCAGGGATCAGCGTGACAGCAGGTGCGTGCGTCAGGCAGCTAGTGCTGCTCCGTTTATTCAGTCCGTCACATTTATAATACACTATGGGCAACGCCCCTTTGATCAACACGCGATAGCATCAAGATCGGGCGAATACCCTTGAGCTTATCGTGCGTAGCGCACGAGTGAGGCGCGATGCGATACATTCTTTTAGGTGTGAATACACTTTATAAGCGACCCCAAACCATCCACCGCCGTCAGCGGCGTCCGCAGTCTTCTCTCTCTCTTTAAAAGAAAGAGGACTTGGTGGGCCGCAGCGCGACGCTCTACCGAATAAGCCACGGACGCGACGCTGATATCGGTGTCGCTCCTCCGCTCTCCTCGCTCGGTGCAGCAGCGCGCGCACCCCTCTCTCTCGCGCGCCCGCCTTCTCTCTTAGTCTCCCGTAGAGAGCAAGTCGTGCGAAGGATGTCCCGTCAGCAACGCTACCATCAACAACGTATGCAGTACAACCGAATGCCAGCACTGCACCCGTCGTTGGAGGTGACGGTACCGCGGTGGTATCGCCGACGTTGGAAGACAAGGCGGCGCTGCGAAGGGCTCGTGAGACCGAACGTAAGCGGGCGAAGCGTGCAGCGGATGCCGAACTGCGTGCTCGCGAGGCCGAGTGCATGCCGTGTGTACTTCGCCGCTCAGAGACGACTCGCCGTACGCCTCCGTCTACACCAGTGCCTACAACGGCGATGCCGTCCTGGTTGTGACCGTCTACCTGGCCCCGAACCTCTCGAGAGAATGACGTCTTGGAGCAGATGGATGCGGCGATGGAGAGTGAGTCTGTGTGTGCGCGTCCCTCGCTTCCGATTGTGGTGGTGAATGACTTTAACGTGGACGTTAGAAAGGACAATGGCTGGTTGGTTGACCACATGCTGAACACTTACTCGATGACGTGTCTGTCTCTCGAGTTTCCGACCATGATCAACGGTGGCTTCATAGACTTGGCGTTCAGTAGGAACTCTACGGTCCGCTTCATCTTACCGGATCCGCTCACCGTACAATTCTCGGATTACAAAGCGCTGGTACTAACCGTGAGCTACAACGATAACACGAATAGGTGCTAATCTGTAGCGTAGTGTAGCGTAGCGTAGCGTAGCGTAGTGTGTGTGTGTGTGTGTGTGTGTGTGTGTGTGTGTATGTGTGTGTGTGTGTGTGTGTGTGTGTGTGTGTGTGTGAGAGAGAGAGAGAGAGAGACGCTCGCGATGTGTGCATTTAATGCATTGTACGAAAATCGTGAAGTGTAAATAAATAATACTTCGTATATAATGTATCTGTGTACAAATGCTTCATGACGGACAACACTTAAATTCATTATTACACTTTAATTATCATCATCAGTAATGAAACTCCCAAGCATTTTCCCTAGGGTGAACATGGTTAAGTGCAGATGCACGGGGTGATGCTATGAGGGGGAGTAAAGTTAAAATCCGTTGGCATTCGCCAGTGAGTTAACGTAAACTCCCCCGTGTGATCAAACTGCGATTCCCAGGAACCATTACACCATAAAGGCACCATAGTGTGAATAATAAATATAATAGTGCGAATTAATAAATACCCCTCATAGCACATCCCGCGCATTCGCACTTAACCATGTTCACCCTCGGGGAAATGCTTGGGAGTTTTTTTTTTCTTAGGAAAACAAAGAAACTGTGCAGTTATTTACATATACATACCCTTCAGCACACCATTATTATAATCTATTAGTTATATATTTGTTATTTACATTACATACCCTTCAGCACACCGTTGAACAACTGGAAAAAACTGTCGCAATTCAAGGCAAGAGGCTTAATGACTATGAAGATAGGTCACGACGGAATAACTTAGTAGTATACGGCATACCAGAAGGCCCAGAAGAAACCAGAGAAGTCCTTGAGGACTTAGTTGTCCGACGGGTTTGCAATGATGAACTAAAAGTCGCTGTCACCTCTCTCGAACGCATTCACCGAATTGGTAAACCCCGAAATGATAAACCCCGGCCAATCATTCTCAGGTTGTACAATTACAACAAAAAATAGCCATACTAAATAACTGTTTCAAACTAAAAGACAGCGAAGTTTCCGTGTCACATGACTACTCCCAGGCAACGCAGCACATAAGAAAAAAACTACGAACGAAAAACACGAAAAAGGCGAACGAATGACTTCCGGATTCTACAAAGCAACAACCGAAAGCACTGAGGCTCATTTCCCTTAATGTGCGAAGCTTATGCAACAAACAAGGAGAACTGGAACACGTTTTGTTAACATATGACCCGCACATAGCTGTCATCTTCAAAACCTGGCTTTGCCCAGATTTGCCTGATAATTACGTGATTCCGTCTTCATATACGTGGTATCGCAAAGATAAACTTGCACGAGGAGGTGGTGTGGCAATTCTTGTGAAGGCGGGCCTTTCATCTGTTTCACTGCCTGCTGTTAACTCTGACCACGAAAGTGTCTTTTGTAAAATAAATATTTCAGGAAACCATATTGTTATTGTGGGAATTTAGAGGCCGCCAGGAGCTCCCTGTGAATTTTTACTTGAACTGTATAATCATTTGGCAGGGTATAAGGATCAGAACATTATTGCTGCGGGAGATTTCAACTTACCGCACATAGATTGGTGCTCGATGTCATCAGGGGGCACTGATACAAAGAACTCCGAAATCCTTCTAGATAATTTATTAGCTTACAACCTTACACAGACAGTACTATATCCAACACGGGTGACTAGCACTGCTTCCTCCATTCTAGATTTAATTTTGTGTTCAGCCAGCTTTACTGATCATACCACTGAAATTCACGAAGGAGTCTCGGACCACAAGCTCGTATATTTTTCCTGCAAGCTTCCAAACCGAATCAAGGTAAACAACGCTAAATTTGTAAAAGTAAAAGACTACAACGCAGCAGATAACCCAAACATTGCCCACCATTTAGAAGAAGCATTACTGACATTTTACGATGACGATGTTAACGCGTTATGGGCAAAGTTTAAGTCATGCTGCAATTATTGCATCAATGAGTTTATTCCAGATAAAATGAAAAAATCAACAAAGCCAATCCTTGGATAACCAGAGAAATTAAACATTTAAAACGTAAACTAAAACGGTAACGAAAAAGGAAAAACAGGCATGCCGCCCTCTTTTTTAAGCTAAGTTCTAGGTTGAAATCTAAACTACGAGAAGCTAAAGAGCGCTTCTATTCAACCACCCTTGGGCGCTTTGCTACCGAATCCTCTCACAAATTCTGGCAATTTTTATCAAACAAGGACTCAAGAAGCGTAGATCAAATAGCTGTTGGTGCTCGCGTTGTTACAGATAAAAAAGAAATTGCTGAAACGTTTATATCCTATTTCCAGAGCGTATTCTCAAGGCCAGCCACGCTGGGTAATACGCCTTACGTCAACGATAGCAACCAATATATCCATATTACTGTCGAAAGTGTTACTGAGCTGCTCTTACGATTAGATCCTAAAAAATTCGCAGGACCTGATAACATTACCACCGCATTTTTCAAAAGATATGCAGAGCTCCTAACTAGATTCTTGGTACAGTTGTATTCTAAGTCTCTTGAAACTTCTTGCCTCCCACTTGAATGGTTGGTTGCCCGAGTGAAACCAATTTTTAAAAAAGGCTCTGTCACCGATTATTGTAATTACCGACCCAGATCTCTCACTTGCACAGTTTGTGAAGTTCTCGAACACGTCATTGCTAAACACCTAAATGATTTTCTTGACAACAATAATCTTCTTAGTAACGTACAGCACGGTTTTCGAAAAGGTTTTACAACTGCAACTCAATTAGTAGTCACCGTCCATGAGATGGCACAGGTACTTGACGAGGGCGGACAGATTGACGCAGTTCTAATAGACTTCTCGAAAGCGTTCGATAGAGTTCCACACTTGAAACTAATAACAAAAATGAAAAACTTAGGCATTCCATCACAAGTCGTGGATTGGGTCATTTCATACCTAACTGGCCGCAAACAATATGTTGAAATTGACGGTGCCTGTTCTCGTTTTCTTGATGTTTTCTCTGGCGTCCCACAGGGTTCGGTCTGGGCACTGGTTCTATTTAACATTTATATTAATGATCTTGGTCAAATTGTAAAGCCCCCTCTACGCCAAAAGCTGTTTGCAGACGATTGCATCATATTTAGCCACATAGTATCTGCCGCTGACCAGCACGTTCTTAACCATGCTTTGCATGCAATAACGGAATGGTGCAATAAATGGGATATGCTTATAAATCTCGACAAGACAGTTCACATGTGCTTCTCCAATAAGAATAAATCTCACTTCATGTATAGTCTTGGCAATTATCAGATTAAACAAGTGGAGGAACATAAGTACCTGGGGTTCACCTTGACGTCCAGACTTAACTGGTCAACACATATAAATAACATATGTTCCTCCGCGAGAAAGAAGTTAGGATTTCTGAAGCATAAATTAGGTGATGCCCCCTCGTCGCTTAGTCTCATTGCATACAAATCCATTGTAAGACCCACCCTGGAATACGGAAGCATTGTATGGGATCCCCATACTATCACTAATAAAGAAAAGCTTGAAAAAATTCAGAGATTGGCAGCTCGCTTTATTTATAAACGTTTTAGACGTCGCGACTCCCCTTCAGCTATGTTGGAGCTCGCCCACCTAGAGCCATTGGCCAACCGACGTAAAAGTGCCCGTCTAAACTTTCTACACCAGCTATATTTTAATAAATTTGGAATCCAGTCACAAGATTACATAGCTAATAACCCTAGTCGAGCGTCTCGTCACAAATATAGCCGAAGTGTTACACCGTTCTTTGCCCGTGCAGACCAATACAAATATTCATTTTTCCCAGAACTGTTTCTGATTGGAATGTTTTGCCAGAGTGTTCACCCTTGCTGTCATCCAATGTATAATGATTGTATACTTACCTGTTGATTATGTACCCTCACATTCATGTGTCGATCTTGCATCAGTACGCATGTCTTCTGGATGTGTACATCCCTCTCCTGCTTGGACCTCTCAAGGTTCGCAGTATTGTACAAATAAATAAAAATAAATAAATAAATAAGTATGCGGAAAACACGATAGCTTGAGGTGGCACTTCGTAACAAATGAAGAACATATAGAAACAAAGGGATAGTTCAAGCAATTTGTTCAAACTCTTGGTGATATTCTAGTCGTCGTCGTGGTGGTCTTTGCGTTCTCAGCCGCCTTCTGGGTGCTGGCGTTGGACTACTCTGTGTGCCCGCGGTAGTTGGGTCATTGCTTGGCACTGTGTTTTCGACGTGCCGCGCAGCTGTCGAGGTGCTTGGCTCTACGTTGCTCCCGTTGGGAACAGAGTCCTGCTGGACGGATTCTCCAGTCGGTAGCAAGTGCTTGTGGTTGCGCCGGAGGCAGCACCCTTCCTGTGTGATTACGTGGTACGACCTTGGATATGTTGACGGCTTCGGAACCCGTGCTTTGGAGGCCCACGAGCCGCTCTGAACTCTCACAACGTCGCCTTCATCGAGTGGGGCTAGTGGCTGTGTGGACGGTCGAGACTGACGATGCTTGACGACTCGGTGGGAAGGGCCACACTGGTAGTCGGGTAGCTGCGTCCGCAGCCGGCGGCCCTGGAGGATCTCTGCAGGTGTCAGTCCACATTCCAAAGGAGAGGTCCTGTAGGCCAAAAGAGAAAACCAAAAATCCTGTTTAGCTTCGGTAGCCCTCTTAAAAAGTCTCTACACTACCTGCACCCCTTTTCAGATAGTCCATTAGAACGCGGGAACCCTGGACTTGAGGTAATGTGCTTGAAATCGTAAGTGCGCGCAAATGAAGCGAAGTCACTGCTCAAAAATTGAGGGCCATTGTCTGCTAGGACCTCCATAGGTATGCCATAACGTGCAAAAATAGCACTAGTGGCGTTGACGACGGTCCTCGCCGTGGTGTCTCGGAGGCATTCGACTTCCGGGAAGTTTGATAATGCGTCGTAGACCCACAGGTAGGACTTCCCGCCATAGCAAAAGAGGTCTATGCCTACGCGATACCTGGGTTGGTCAGGCACGGGCCGCATCAGAAGTGGTTTCTTCGGCTGGCTGTACGCGTATTTTTTGCATGTTCCACACCTCTCGGCAAATGCTTTATTTCCGAGTTCACGCCAGGCCAGAAAACGAGGCGAGGAGCCCTAGCTTTACATTTGGCGATTCCAAAGTGCCCTTCATGGATCCTATGCAACGTCTCACTTTTCATGCTGTTCGGAATTACGACCTTGAGCCCCTTAAACAAGACTCCTTTATTGGAAGAGAGCTAGGGTTGAAGAGGCTTCAGCGGGCCCTCTATTGATTCACCAGTGGTCAACTTCTGCAGCACTACTTTCAGATAGCTGTCTTTGGCAGTTTCCTCGGCCAGACGCTTCAACGTAACTTCGCTGATAAATGAGGATACCGTACTTACGGCATGCACTTCTGCGTCATCCATGCTGACGTCATCCCTGCCTTCACTGCTGGGTGCTCTCGACAGCATATCTGCGAGCATGAGCTGCTTCCCTGGAACGAAATGCAGTTCAAAGTTATATCTAAGCAATCGCATAAAAAAACGTTGCAGTCCGGGTGGCATGTCGCCGATCGCTTTCTTTGATATGGCAATCAAAAGGTGGTGGTCCGTTTCAATGATGACCGTTCGGCCGTACACAAAATGGTCAAACTTCTCAAAACCGTATGCAATGGCAAAAGCTTCTTTTTTTTATTTGGGAATAGCGTGTTTCTGCTTCGGACAGCGTTCTTGACCCGTATACCATAGGCTTCCATCAGCCGTTGTAGTTCTGCAACAGCGCGGCACCTACACCGCTGCGTCACGCGTCACATAAAATCTTCGTTTCTCTTGCCGGAACGAACACCGCCAGCAACGGTTGGCCACTCAAGCTGTGGCATATTTGACGCCATTCCTGTGCGTGATTGGGAGTCCATTTAAACACCGCATCTTTCATAATTATGCTGCGCAGTAGCTTTGTCCTCTCAGCTAATGTGGGAATAAATTTGCTGAAGTAGTTCACAACCTCTAGCATTCGTTGTGCTACTTGCTTGTCGCGTGGCTCAGGAATCTGCAGCATTGCCTGAATGAGTGAAGGATTCTGCCTGATGCTTTCCGCAGAAATTACATTGCTTAGGAAGCTTATCTGATTGACGCCAACGATGCATTTAGCTGGATTAAACGTTAGTCCTGCTTTTTCTGCCGCCTTCAGCACCTGCCTCAGTCGTTGGTCATGCTCTTGCCTTGATGATAACCAGATATGTATGTCATCGACATAAACTTTGGTTCCAGGCAAAGCCTCAAAGATGTCGGTAAGGGCTTTCTGAAAGACCTCAGAGGCGGCTTATATGCCAAAAGACAATCGCAAAAACGGTAACGACCGAAAGGCGTCGCAACAGTGCAGATTTTCGACGTTTCGTCATGCAGTGGAATTCAATAGAATCCTGAATTGGCGTCTAGTCTTGTGAACACCTTAGCCCTGGTGAGCTCCGACTCGATATCTTCTCTCCTTGGCATCTCGAAGTGTTCCCGCTTTATGGCCTCGTTAATTTTACGCGGATGTATGCACAAGCGCAGTTTCCCATCCTTCTTGCGCACTATGACGAGAGGGCTCACCCATTCTGTAGGTTCCGTGACCTTGACAATTATGCCTTCTCGCTCCATGCGATCCAGCTCCTTTCGAATCGGCTCCCTCAAGGCCAACGGTACTCGACGGGCTGTCTGGACGACTGGAAACGCTCCTTCGTGTAGTACAATGCGGTAGTGGCGTTGGAAACAACCTGTGCCAGAAAAAAGAGGGCAAAAGTTTTTCACTACTGCTTCGGTACTGGTTTGTGAAACGGTGTCCACCTGTCGCGAGATAATTCCGAGCGTCTCGCATGCCTGCAGACCGAGAATCGCTTGAGTTCCCTTGCGGACAATGAAGAAGCCCTGAACGGAAATACGGTCATGCAATGTCACTTCTTGCCTCACGATACCCATATGTTTGATCTCGTTTCCACCGCAGGAGCGTAAGATTGCACTGCTGGGCTTTAACAGTGGCTTAGAGTTCATGCTTGCGTACAACGCAGCTGGGAGCAAATTAGCCTGAGACCCAGTGTCCATTTTAAAAGCAATCAGCTCTCCTTCCACTTTTGTCGCGATTATTCAGTGTGATCGACTGCTTTTGCTGCCAATCGTGAGAATTTCAAAATCATCATCGCTTCCTTGCAGTTCACGTACTTGCGGCTTTGTTTTGCAGCATACGGCGAAGTGATCTTTCTTATGACACGTGCGGCATGTCTGTCCGTACGCTGGGCATTTGCGCGGTGCGTGCGCCCGACCACACTTTTGGCATTTACTGCTCTTCTGCTGCTTAGCCTGTAAACTGCCACTTGTCTTGTGCACGGTATATACTGGTTTCTGCTCTCGCGTCCAGATTTCTTGGCTTGCTGCCGTTATCTCAGCTGCCTTGCATACTTCTTCGGCCTTTTGTAACGTCAAATTCATGTCGGACAAAAGCTTCTCTCGAATCGTAACTTCGTTTGTGCCAAAAACAATTTGGTCTCTTATCATTGAATCTGCTTGCTCTCCAAAATTGCACGCTCCTGCCTTCGTCTTCAAGCCTCGTAAAAAATGTTCAAAAGGCTCACTTGGTTCTTGCTTTCGGGTACGGAACAGATAACGCTGATGTACCTCATTGACTTGAGACGCACAATAGTCATCGAACTTTTTGATTACCACGTCGTAGTCATTCTTGTCCTAGTATTCAGTGAAACTGAAGTTGTTGTACACCTCTATGGCTTCTTCTCCAGCGATTCTCAAGAGCAGCGCAGTTTTCGTCGAAGCACGTCGTGCTTTCGTAGGCTCTGTCGCTGTCAAAAAGAGCTCGAAGCGTTGCTTGAAAAGCACCCATCGCTTGCCTATATCACCTTCCAACCGCAGCGGCTCTGGAGGCTTCACTGATTCCATGCTGGCATTCCTCGGATGGGTGGCGGGGGTACGGCCTCGATGCTTTCGACACCATGTATGGGACCAGGGATCAGCGTGACAGCAGGTGCGTGTGCAGGCAGCTAGTGCTGCTCCATTTATTCAGTCTGTCACAATTATAATACACTCTGGGCAACGCCCCTTTGATGAACACGCGATAGCATCAAGATCGGGCGAAGCCCCTTGAGCTTATCGTGCGTAGCACACGAGTGAGGCACGATACGATACAGAGGTAAAACATCTTAATCGGGGAGGTACATGTATGAATAAATTTTTATGCAACTGTGAGGTTGCTAGAACAGAAACCAGTTGTAGATAACTCAAATGAACTTTTAATTGTGTAACTTTGTGCTAGCCTTTTTTTCCCTATCATATTAAGCCAAAAACAACTTTCTCACAAAGCTGACCCACACGATTTAGAGTCATTTGCCCTACTTCACCTCCCCACCTTAGTAGAGCCATTTGTATTAAAATGCGGATCAATAGCACACTCCGTAGTGCGAGGGAGAGTTTTATAAACGTTCTGTCCTTATTCATTTGCCTTTATATGGACAATTCTGCAACACGGGAAAAGCATAAAAAAATCTCACAAAGTAACCCCCTTTCACGGTAGTACAGGTCTTCGATATCTAAGCTAAATTCACTGCATGTCTTCGGATAATTCTGCCGCAGAAATATCACAATAGCCCCTGAACTGGGCGCAAAAAAAGGGATCATAATAATGCTTAGCCATGCCCCAAAAAGAACTCATGACTGCTGTTAAGGTGCTACAACACGAGGTCAACGACAAGGCCAAGTTTAACGAAGTGATAGGACTAAAATGTCCGTGAACTTCTGATGTTTAACTTGAATAAAATCAGATGTTGCTTCAAAGCAGTGTTTGCAAAGACTGGTGTTGCACCAGCAGTTGGCAATATTTTCTTAAAGGTACGCTAAAGAGAACCAATGTCTCAGTTTAGACTGACATGCTGCACACGGAGACCTCTCGTGCCACAAGTTCATTATCAGCGGAGAAAATTAGGGTTGAAGTTTATTTTTTAATTTCGTGATGCTCAAATTTCGAAAATGTATTGTATTTTTGCAACATTTGCTTGATTAATATTTCTGAAACTTCGTATCTTAGGTCCATCACACCGATATATAACAGTGTACTTAATTTTGAATATTTATTATTTACGTAAGACCCAGTACACGCGTTCGAATTTCAGGATGTCGCGTGGTTTTGTGTGAGAAGATAAAAGCGGCATCTCCACTCAAATTTTCTTTTCGCGCGTTTTCTCACTTATCGAGCGTCATTTCGTGGTACAAGTGGTATTTTCTGGATTGAGAAATTGTACTTGACCAATACGTGAAACATTTTTTTGCTTTTAGTGTCTTTTGAAGGTGCTCCGAGACGATTTTGCGACATCGCGAAAGAGACATTTTTGGTTTTCTCTGTACGCAAGTAGTATTACCCCTTAGCACACAATGATCAGCCAGAATGCATAAGATAGTTACTCTGATTTTAAATTTTTTGTTGCAGAGTATTGGCAAGCAATGTAGTGAACATTATCGTGATGGGTCAAAAGGGTCCCCCGAGTTTTCAAACGGAGTCTCCGTGCAGCCTAGATCACAGAAACCACTGTCATGGTCAATAAAGACAATGCACTCATCATTTATATGTACCACGAGCAGATCGCTTATCTGCCATTAGTACGTAGCGAATTGCCAAGTTCCTGCAACGTCACACTGCATTGTCATGTTACGGAGAAGCCACCCACTTGATATTGAAACTGAAAGTGTCTCTTAAAGGTAGAGGTATTAAAAATATATGCGATGCTTTCCCGGGCAACACAGAATTCTCTTCTTGAACCCAATCGTCTTCTATAAAACAATTCCCAAATACTGAAAATTTGTCTCAGTACTCCTTTAGGGGATGCAAACAAGATGAATTCGGGCAGTAATATCAGATGGTTTAGTAGTATGTATTTCAGTACATGCACGATTACCTGATCAATTGTGAAGGAAACAATATTACCGAACGGATGGTAGATCACAGGCGGTCTATAGGCGCTCGCTCGCTCCCTGCTTTTATGGCCTAAGCAGCCGCCGCGAGTAAAATATAGTTGTTTTTATACAGTGTCAGTGCACTCTGCATGAGGGCGTCGATAGCCAACTATTCAGACCGCCTTTTGCCGCATGCGCATTGCATTGTAAATCAGCTGTACCCGGCCACTTTCTCGTCCCAATTACTTTTCCATTTGTAGGAAGCAGTGGGAGTAGTAGAGGTGTGTGTGGACACAGCCTGCATTTTTTGGCGCTCATGTATTGGGTAAAGAATACGCACATGCAATGGCACAAAATCTTTTTTTCAAGGCTTGAACACGATATATTCGCTGATTTCAAAAATGCTTGAGCCTCGTGTGGTTGGATTTATCATTTAGGTGCATGTTAAAAATCTCCATATGGTGAAAATTCCCAAAGCCTTCTACTATAGCGTCCTTCATATACATATCAATAAAATAAGTTCCTCGAACAAAAATCCTTGACAATCGCCGTTAATTCTTGAGCCATACATTAAAAATTACCTGCTACTGGCTTGTCTGGAAAGCGTGGACAAGTGTCACGCAGAAGGGTCGGCACTAATTCTAAAAAGTGTCTCCGGGTTTTTCTAGTTTCTTGTATAAATGTTAATGGATCAAATTGACATGCCATCTGGCTTGATGGCGACACATGGTGAAACAGAACTTCTTAACTTTATAGCGAAATTCAACCAGGTACAATCCACTATAACATTCTCCCATACTTACTCACCCTTGTCTGTAGCCTTTCTCGACGTCACGATTACCATTTCCCATGGACGCCTAATTACGAAGCTTTTTAAAAAGCCAACCGAAAATCACCAGTTTCTTCATTTTGAAAGTAGCCACGTGCACCATTGGAAGACTGGAATTCCTTATAGCCAGGCACAGCGCTTTAGGCGCATATGCTCTGAAGATCAAGATTTCAATTCCTGCAGCCATGATCTGAAAAAGAAGCTTCTTAAGCGAAAATATCCGGAAAAAATTATTGACGACGCGATACACCAAGCCAGAGGACGCGATTGAATGGACTGTTTAAAAGGTAGCATAAAAAGCAACGGGCTTCAGTCAGCAAATTTAGTACTAACACACTATGTGTCCAATCTCAAAGTTCAAGGTATACTGCGTAACAATTACAACATCCTTACCTAAAGCGACAGACTAAAAGCGGTCTTTCCTGAGCCCTTTCGAGTAGTGTATAGGTGCTCAAAAAACATAGGTGACATCCTGACGTCATCTAAAATTGCTACCACTAACCGTACTGGTTGTAGCCGCTGCCACAAACCCCGTTGTAAAGTTTGTCCTCATGTAGAACCATCATTAACAGCCACCAGCACATCTAACCAATCCATTTTCACAATTAGGGGAAGCTTTAATTGTGATTCATCCAGTGTAGTGTATTTGCTTGAGTGTGGTACCTGCCATATGCAATATATAGGCTACACTGAAACCCCATTCAGAATACGTTTCAAAAATCACAGATCGCATGCTAAAACCCAACCAAACCTTCCATTATCAAAGAATGTGAACATGCCCGGCCACTCATTTAGTAACCTTAAAGTCACGATAGTAGAATCGGGATTCCGCACCAGCCATGATCGTGAACTACGCGAATCATATCTCATTCATATATTTAACACTGTTTCAGCTGGAATCAACGAAAACAAAGGAAAACTGACCTGTCTTTCACTAGATTAAGAACTATGATGCACTGGTTTTAAATTGTACTGCCTAAATCACGCCTTTTATGTCTGCTCTTTTTATTTTTTTTATTTCATTTATCTTCAATCATTTCACATTGGCTTTCATTATACGTTGACATATCACTGAAATTGTTCTTATGCTGCCATGCAATGTCATTCCACCACTGCACTTCTACATCTCCTAACTACGTATAAGCATGGTATCACGTGACAGTAAATGTAAGGCAATCTTCAACCATGTCTTCAGTATGTGTGTACCCTTCTGGTTTTCCCATTTTTTGTCTTTTTTTTCTTTTTCTGAAGCACAGGACATTTTATGATGTGAATTGTAATGCTAACCAGCGCAGATGGCGCTGACCTGTTATTGAAAGGAGCTTTTAAAGCCATGTATGAACTCTTGTCACATTACTCTGACGAAGTCTGGTCTACCAGATGAAAACGTTTAGTAAAGACGCTTACGTGGAAGTTTCGTCGTCTCTTTCTTGCATACAATACGTCGTGTGCAGCGTGAATGACGTTCAAAAAATGTGGTATATATATATATATATATATATATATATATATATATATATATATATATATATTATTTATTTATTTATTTATTTATGTGTGTGTGTGTGTGTGTGTGAGCAAGCCATTCAACGTTCCCCAAATCATGCACAATGAATATGAGCACTGCTATTTCAACAAAGTAGTATTTTCTTTAATCACACCACTCTGTAAACAATAATTAGGTCCACATTAGAAGTCACCAGGCCTGTTAAAATGTTTTAGAATTCAAATGTGGGATTCCCAAGATGGTGACCATGAAATTCTTAAAACTGAAAAAAACTGACTTTTCACAGCTGCAGATATGGTATATTTTACTCCAAATAATTTTGCCAGTAACTTTTTGAGACATCAGCGAGCATATTAGTTCTCACAAATATGTGGAATACACATACATCAGTCAGTGAACTAACTGTGCAGTGTCTAGAGACTACAACTATAAGCCCCTTCTAAATACTATAACGCTTTTTCGCACGCCACCGGTGTGCTATGGTGAAGGTGGCCTAAGTGGTGTTTCTGCACAGGTTAGAACAAGACCAAGAAATTTTCAAACCACAACCCCCCCTCCTCCACTTTTTTCATGAAGGGGTTAGGTTTAGGGCACAACTTTATGGCTTGATTGCAAGGCGCGTTTGACCAGATAAAGTAATAATGGCACGCGCCAGTTGGCCTCACAATGGCACCAGATATCTATCGCATGTGGCGTTACTATGGCAACTGACGTGGTCACGGCATGAACTAAAGCTGGTAGTGTGCAAGCTTGATATCTTGAGTTTGTACACTTCCAGCTTTAATTGCTAATGATTCCTAACATGCCATGGCCGTGCTTGCTGACAAGAAAATTCATATTTCCAACAAAGTGTTGCTGGCTACAACAACGCATCTTTTGTGTTGTAGTTACCTCGTGCCGCCGGTAAATATCTGCTGCGGTCAGAAGACCGACAGGCACGCGGCGTGGTTACATGATCTAGTCGATCGAGTTTCGCGAGTGTCTTGACCTAATGAGCAGCTATCTTACGCTGAGGTTTACGGTCAGGGTCTGCCCGCATAGATTGATGATGCAAACTACAAGTGGCTAAAGTGGTCTTCATTTCTCGCTCAAATTAGGGCAAATAAGAAAATTTTAAGGCTGGTTGGGCATCTTGGCCCAGCGTGGCGCGATTTCGGCAAATTTCATGGTTTTCGCACAGCTCAGCGCACAAGTGAGGAATTTTATCTAATTGGCGCAATCAGCCCAGCTGTTGCACCCCTGCATTTGAGTATCACGTAGCAAACTTCAAAATGTCTTTTTCGTATTTTCATGACATTGGCTCAATGAAACTTTTCAACCATCGTATGCTAGGTCTGGCACCCACTGAACATAATGTACTTCGTTTTTATTGAGTGGAAGCTACGTGGGACTCCCCCAGTTGACGCCTTAAATATTTCCTACGTCACTGTTTTCGGGACGGCAATCTCAGTGTCATCTCCGCCCGAATTTTCTTCTTGCATGTTTGCTCCGTCGCCGAGCAACATGTCGCGGCAAGAGAGGTGTTTTTGGGATAGTGAAATTACACTTACTAATATGCAAAAAATTGTTTTGCTCTTTGGTGTCTCTTAAAAAGAAGAAAAGCATACTTCACTTTACGACAGAACTGCTGCAGGAATTAAACCTTCAGTTTTTAGACCTAAGGCTTACACCTTACTCAAACTCGGAGGAGACGGCTGAAACTAAAGTGGGAGCAGTTTTTGAAGCAGCAAAATTTCAATTTTGGAGCAGTTAGCAGCCTTTACTAAGTTGTCCTGGGAGCTTAAAATACCAATGTTTAGATATGTGGGGGCACCAGTGCATGTTTTAATTGGCTCATAATACACATTCCACTGAAACAGATCTTGAGGAAGTTTTTGAAGAGATTATTTCGATATATGAACTGCACTACGTTTTTACATACAACACACGTCACCTATTACATTCAACACACGTCAACACGTGAAAGAATATATAACACGTGAAAGAATATCAACAAAGGTTTTGTTGAAAGCTAGGTTCCGCGGAAACATTAAAAAAAACACACACACACAACACACTCAAAAAGAAATTAAAAATTGTGATTGCACAAGAATCTTAGTGTTGTAACAGTGGTCATTCGCTTAAAAAGAAGCCTGACATGATATCGTCAATAGCTTTTACAAACGAAAGCATGCTGCACTGGCGTTCGCGGCCACCTCATGCAGGACCACCTCCACGAGTGCAACGCAAGATTCACATAAAAAACAGCGCCATTAACGAGGGACACTTGTCTGTCGTTATTGGCACTGTTTTTTATGTGAATCATCATCATCATCAGCCTGACTACGTCCACTGCAGGACAAAGGCCTCTCCCATCTTCCGCCAGTTAACCCGGTCCTGTGCTTGCTGCTGCCAGTTTATACGCGCAAACTTCTTAATCTCATCTGCCCACCTAACCTTCTGTCTCCCCCTAACCCGCTTCCCTTCTCAGGAATCCAGTTAGTTACCCTTAATGACCAGCGGTTATTCTGTCTACGCGCTACATGCCCGGCCCATGTCCATTTCCTCTTCTTTATTTCAACTATGATATCCTTACCACCCGTTTGTCGCCTAATCCACTCTGCTCTCTTCTTTTCTCTTAAGGTTACACCTACCATTTTTCTTTCCATTGCTCGCTGCCTCGTCCTCAATTTAAGCTGAACTCTCTTTGTAAGTCTCCAGGTTTCTGCTTCGTAGCTAAGTACCGGCTATGTGAATCATGTCGTACCAACTCGCCCAAGCAACCACGTTAGCAACGCAAGAGAGAAGAAATCGCCCCGCCGCGGTGATCTAGTGCCTAAGGTTCTCGGCTGCTGACCCGCAAGTCGCGGGTTTGAATCCCGGCCACGGCGGCTGCATTTCGGATGATGGCGGAATTGTTTTAGGCCCGTGTGCTCAGATTTGCGTGCACGTTGAAGAACACCAGGTGGTCCAAATTTCCGGAGCCCTCCACTACAGCGTCTCTCATAATCATAATGTTACGAGTAACTTGTTCAATTATCTATTTACAGCGCACAAAACTCGACGAGCAAGATGGCGCCAGACCAGCATCCAACAAAAACTGACTTCGTCCTCCTCTTTCATGCAGCCGTGTTTAGCGGCTGTTTTGTATCATAACCCCCGGCAGTAGAAGCACCGTCCCGGTGCTAAATTTACTCAGATGATGTCGAAGGGGGGTAATAGGGCTTTAGGCGAGACACGTGAACGGTGTCGCTCTGAGCTGACGATGACTTTGTCGGATCGGTTGGAACAATCTCGTACGTGACGTCTGTCACTTGGCGAACGATACGGAATGGTCCAGTGTAGGGCGACAACAGTTTTTCAGACAGTCCCACACGCCGAGTAGGTGACCGGAGGAGCACGAGAGAACCCAGAGAAAAGTGTACGTCCCTATGGTGAGAATTGTAGAGCTGTTGTTGGCGCTCCTGTGAAGCCTGTAGACGGTTACGGGCGACTTGACGTGCGTGGTCGGCGCGGGCAATGGCTTCCCCAGCATATTCAGTGGCCGCAGGTAGTAAAGTGTCTAATGGTAGAGTTGGGTCCCGGCCATATAGTAGGTAGAAGGGCGAATAGCCGGCAGTGTTGTGACGAGATGAATTGTAGGCGAACGTCACATACGGCAAATGAATGTCCCAATCATGGTAGTCTGGCACAACGTATTTGGCAAGCATATCGGTTAGGGTCCTGTTCAGGCGCTCCGTGAGGCCAATTGACTGGGGATGGTACGAAGTAGTAAAGTTGTGCTTGGTATGGCAAGACCTCAGTATTTCATGAACGACAGCCGATAAGAACGTGGGGCCACGGTCGGTGAGAAGTTGACGGGGAGCACCGTGGACTAATATTATGTCGTACAGCAGAAAGTCCGCAACGTCGGAAGCGCAGCTGGTCGGGAGTGCTCGTGTGATTGCGTACCGCGTCGCGTAGTCCGTAGCAACAGCAATCCATTTCTTTCCGGCTGTGGAGAGTAGAAAAGGGCCCAACAGGTCGAGACCAACTCCAAAGAAAGGCTCGTTGGGAACGTCGATCGGCTGAAGGTAGCCGGCTGGAGGGCAGACGGCGTTTTGCGACGCTGACAGGGCTCCCAAGCGGCGACATAGCGTCGAACAAAGCGGGCAAGTTCAGGCCAAAAAAAACCGACGTCGTACCCGATCGTATGTGCGAGAAACGCCCAAACGGCCCGTCATGGGAGTGTCATGAAGTTGATGCAGGACAGTGGAACGCAGGTGCGCTGGGATGACAGGAAGTAAGTCTGATCCAAAGGAATCAAGGTTGTGGCGATATAGGATCCCGTCTTTCATCAAAAGCATTCGTAGGGACGGGTCCCGAGCCGTTCACTCCAGCTTTGTCAATGATGGCTCGTAAAGAAGCATCCCGACGTTGCTCTTCGCCAATGTTTAACAGCTGCGACACGGAAAAAACGTCCGTGATAGCGTCGGTATCGGTTGCTTCGTCAACAGGGTAGCGGGATAAACAATCCGCATCCTGATGTTATCGCCCTGTTTTGTACATTGCAGAGTACGTGTACTCTTGAAGGCGTAGAGCCCAACGAGCGAGACGTCCCGTGGGGTCCTTCAGGGAGGCTAGCCAGCAGAGCGCGTGATGATCCGAGACAACACGAAATGAGCGCCCGTACAGGTATGGGTGAAACTTGGCGACTGCCCATACAAAGGCGAGGCACTCGCGCTCCGTGATGGAATAGTTGCGCTCGGCTGGAGATAGCAGTCGACTTGCGTAGGCTATAACACGGTCGTGTCCGCGTTGTTGCTGCAATAGCACAGCTCCCATGCCGTGTCCACTGGCGCCCGTGTGAACCTCGGTTGGGGCTGATGAATCAAAGTGAGCCAAGACTGGTGGCGTTGTAAGCAGTGTCGTGAGTTGCGAAAACGATGACGATTGGTCATGGCCCCAGGTAAACGAGGCGTATTTCTTCAAGAGGTCTGTGAGTGGGCGCGCAATGGTCGCAAAGTCTTTAACAAAGCGTCTGAAACATGAGCACAACCCCACAAAACTGCGGACATCCTTTGTGGTCTTCGGAACGGGAAAGTTCGTGACTGCGCGAATTTTCTCTGGGTCTGGACGCACGCCTTGGGCATCGACAAGGTTACCGAGCACGGAAATTTGACGACGAGCGAAGCGGCACTTCGAGGCGTTAAGCTGGAGTCCGGCTCGACGGAGAACGTCCAGAATAGCTGACAAACGATCAAGATGCGAGTCGAATGTGGGCGAAAAGACAATAACATCGTCAAGATAACACAAGCAGGTGGACCATTTCAACCATTGGAGCAATGAGTTCATCATTCTTTGAAATGTGGCTGGTGCATTGCAGAGTCCAAAGGGCATCACCTTAAACTGATAAAGACCATCAGGAGTGATGAATGCAGTCTTCTCGCGGTCCATCTCGTCGACGGCTATCTGCCAGTACCCTGACAGAAGGTCAATAGTTGAAAAATAAGTGGCACCGTACAGGCAGTCGAGGGCGTCGTCGATGCGAGGTAAAGGATAAACGTCTTTTTTGGTAATTTTGTTAAGGTGAAGGTAATCGACACAAAAGCGCCATGTTCCATCTTTCTTTTTAACAAGAACGACTGGAGAAGCCCAGGGGCTGCATGAAGGCTCGATAACGTTTTTCGCAAGCATTTTGGCGACTTCATGTTGTAATATTGCACGCTCCGACGCAGACACACGGTAGGGGCGTCGGTGAATGGGAGTTGCATGGTCAGTATTTATGCGATGGGTGACAATGGTCGTTTGGCCTAAAGAGTTGCTGGCAAAGTCGAAAATGCTACGATAGCCCTCAAGAACGTGGCAAAGCGCTGCAGCTTGCTCAGACGTGAGGTCCGATGACACCATTCGCTCGATGCTGGCGCCCCAAGAACGTGATGGAGTGGAACCACTGACTGAGCTGCAGCAATCGTCAACTCTGAAGGGCTCGACATGGTCATCTTGGAGAGCAGTAATTTGGCCAGGGAGTTACCCTGTGGCAGAACTTGGGTGGTGAGTGAAAAGTTTACCAGTGGAAGGAAGGTGTGGTTTCTCTTAATCGTCAGAATCATTTGCGGCACAGCAACTCCATGCGTAAGCATCACTGCGGGAATCGGGGCCACCATGTAATCACCATCAGGTACTAGCGGCGTGGAGGAAAAGTCGACATGTGTGACAGAGTTAGGAGGGAGGCACGTGAAATCAATGCAGCAGAGGCTGGTTTGCGGTGGGCTAGGCGGGTCAGAAAAGAGGGGTAAATCGAGATGGAGAGAGCCAGCTGAACAGTATATGAGGGCAGAGTGCGTGGCTAGAAAATCCATACCGAGAATGAGTTCATGAGGGCAATGTTCGATAACGGCGAAAAGAACGGCAGTGCTTCTCTCCCCAATAGTCACTCACGCAGAGCACATGCCAAGAATTGCGGCAGTTCTTCCATCAGTGACTCGTACAGCTCGGTTGAGGGCGGGGCGTGATAGCTTTTCTAAGTCGGCGGCGAAGGTTAGCACTCATAATGGACACATGCGCGCCAGTATCTATCAATGCACTGACACGAACATTGTCGACAGTAACGTCCAAAAGGTTCCTGTTCGTTGTTAATGTTAATCGAGAATTTTTTATGAAGGTCGTTAACGTAGCTCCACCTCCAGAAGCTGCACGGCTTAGTTTTCCGGTCGGAGATGCTGCGAATAGGTCGGGCAGGTAGCACGGCGTTGTGGGGGCGACCGGGACTGACGACGAGCAGGGGACGGTGACCGGTCGTAGCAAGGTCTGCTCAGAGGTGCTGTAGGAGCGGAAAATGTGGCCGGCGTTGATGGAGAAAGTGATGGGGACGACTGGCGAGCAGAAGTGGTGTGATACTGAGGTGCATAATGGGACGGTGGAGCCGAGCGGCTGCAGTGACGTGCGATATGACCAACGCGTCGACAGTTGAAACATATGGGCCTGTCATCAAAGGTATGCCATTCGGACGGATTGCGTTGTATGCGAGGAGCAGAAGGGGACGAAAAGAAGGCGCAGCAGAGTATACGGCAGGAACAGGATGTAGGCCGACATTCGATAGCTCTTGACGAACGACGGCGTGTATCGAAGAAATCGTGGTCAGGGAAGGCGCAGGCGTCGGTAGTGGCGTGGCTACCGGTTTTGCTGCCTCGACCTCTCGAGGAATGGTGCGTGTGAGGTTGTCACATAGAGGGGCCTGGTGGAAGGCGTCGTCACACGAAAAAGTGGCCGCTGTGTTCGGAAGGCAAACGATGTTTTGGGCTACACGGCGGGCTTTAGCTTGCTCGAGACGTCAGCATTCTTTAAGGATCGTGTCGGTGCTCGAGACGTTGTTAAAAACCAGCAGGTTAAAAGCATCGTCGGCAATGGCTTTCAAGGCGTGGTTGACCTTTTCGTCTTCCGACATGGCCTTGGAAGAAAGGGCCAAAACGTCAATAATGTAGGAGACGTACGATTCGGTAGAAGACTGGGCCCGTGTGGCAAGAGTCTTCTTCGCAGCGAGCTGACGACCAGATGAATCGCCAAACAGGTCACGTATCTTTTCTTTGAAGAGATCCCAGCTCGTTATGTCAGCTTCGTGGCTTTTAAATAATGTTCGGGGAGTGCCGTCCAGGTAGAAAAGCACGTTGGCGAGCATGAGCGTGGAATCCTGGAGGTGCGGGAGTGTGACGTAGGTGGTGGCTTGGACTGATGAGGGCGGCGTAGAGGATGTACCAGCAGTCGAAGCAGTCGAAAGGTCGCCGACGGTGCGACCGCTGCGCGTCTCCATCGAGGTACGGGGGTCGTCCACCTCAACCAGTAATGTTACGAGTAACCTGTTCAATGATCTATTTACAGCGCACAGAACTCGACGAGCAAGATGGCGCCAGACCAGCATCCAACAAAAACTGACTTCGTCCTCCTCTTTCATGCAGCCGTGTTTAGCGGCTGTTTTGTATTAATATGGTGGTTTTGGACGTTAAACCCCACATATCAATCAAGAGCCACGAAATCTCGCCGCATAGACTATCTCGTAAAGCACGTGCATATGGCACTATAAGTGATAATCGAGTGATACTGATAACGCTTCTCCACATGAGCAACCACGCGCTCTTATTATAGCACTAGTTGGCCAGTTTTATAGTTTTTCAATAACTATAGGTCATCACCATCAATGGAGAACTCCCAATAATACTTCGACTTGCGATTCCTGCCCGTGCCGATCCGTGACTCGCGTGAAGTGCTCGCGCACCACAGTTTAAAAAATTCCTGTCCACGCAAAGAAAACGCTGATCATAGAGAGGCAGTTTTTATTGCAAAAAAGAAGAAAAGAAAGAAAACGAAGTCACACTGCCGCCTACCGAAACGCTGATTCAGATAAGCCAAAAGCTCGTGTAGCCCAGGGCCGAAACGTATGCAGCGACACCTCTTTAAGCACATGTTGTGAGTTGCGATTACAAAACGAAGCAGTCGTGAATCGCCATAATTAAAAACTGTGCCAAATGATTGCCGATGTTTAATGAGTCACGAATAAAGCGCCGAGGTGCCCGTTAATACCATTTACAGTGGTTTGAACACTCGTTTTGTCACCGGGACTTCGCATGTAACCAAGTGTTTCTCTCTACCTGCAGACACTGATGTGCGGATTTCATTTGCGATGGATTTTTTAAATGCAAAATTCAATTAAAACTAGCCTGTCTAAATAAATTAGTAGCTATTGGGTGTAAACCTGGAATAGGTTGCACACATTCTGCCGTTCACGGAATCCATTTTGAGAACCTATGTGCATGGGTCAGAGTATCCGGGAGACGTGTCGAATGCAGGAAAAAAATGATTCCACGCTTACAATTACTCGCTCACAGCAAACACGTGCTCATAGGTGACCGCATTCAGCAGCGTCAACGTCAAAGTCACAATGCCTGAAGGAACCCGCTATGCATGACAGAGAACCGGAGAGTCAACCCCGCTATGCTTGCAACTTGGTGGTTTTCGCTAGCCGACAGTGGCGCTAGAACACGCAGCCTTGCTAGTAGAAGCAGCACGCTTGATGCACGGCACCCAATTTTTGTGGGGCGCGCATATTTGCAAAATTTTAAAGTTTATGGCGGCAGCATGGGAGCGTTTGTCACCAGAAAGATGGAAAGTGAAAAAAAACACAATTGGATGCGTCTTATCAGTCAAACTTACAATTTTTCCTCACTGAAGCTGAGGTCGGCATCATAGCTATAGCTTTCAAGGCTTTTTCGGAGCATTTCGGTGCAATTTTTGTGATTAATATGCTTTTAGAGCAGCTTGGGACAAAAAAAACGGGAATGTATTAGTTAATTTCCTCCTCCTCGACCAGCTTTAACACTAGCTAAGGAGGGAAGATGTTTGAGGTTCGGAATGGGTCCCCTCGATGACTGGAGTGCACGGTGGCAGCACGAAGGAAGAGCCGTAGTCCGGTGAAGAGACGCTTTATTGCAGCCTCAGGCGACTCCCCGAGTCCAAGCCCGAACCTCCGCTCTCATTTAAAATTCAAACATCCTCTTTTCAACCCTTGGTCGAACAAAGAGTCTTCACAAAAACCAATCACATGTTGGGACTCGCATCGTCACCACCAATTGCAGAAACACTTTCGTTATAGACACTGCATTGGTAAAAACCACGTTACCAAATATGTTGTTGTTAGTGGTTCATGAGGAAAAGGAAGAAGGCACCTAATTTCTGTCTGTCTCAGGAAAACATTGTTAGCTCTCCCATTCGCTAGCCTGGGGTTGAATTTCACTATAGAAAACATACTTTCCTTCAGTGCTTACGATCTGGGCTTCAGCCACGAGAACGTTTTCTACGCAGTTTGCAAGTACCTGAATGAAAGTAAAAGAATTAAGCTTTTAATTGCGTGTATATTGATCATGCAAAAAAAATTCATTCCAACGAACACAAGAGGATTGCTTAACAATGCTGACTCTTATTCAAGGTAATGTATAATTGTCTTATCTGCACGAGTGACAAGCAACCATTGCACTTCTTTTATTCTGACCAGGGTGTCTTTTCTTTTTTCTTTCTTTTTTCTGGTGGGTGGTTTCGATATTAAAAAAACTTACTTAATTAAGTCATCGATTCTTGGCCAATCCTCCTGAGTGGTACGAGCCATGTCGGTGAATTCATCATCATCATCATCATCTGTCTGCCTACAGGCGACACGGTGCAGTGCCTTTGGGGTAGGGTGGAGGGGGATGAAAGAGGATAGAAGAAATAGTGTGTGGTGTGTAAGGAGGGATGTCCGGTCCGCTTCACTGCGAGAAGCAGGCCGTCGGCAAGGGCAAGGGCAGCATGGTTCCTAGGATCAGCGGTAGGCAGCAATTCCTCATTCCTCCACGAACTCCGCCAGGCTGCGGAGTGCCGCTGGATGTGGATGAGACGGGATCAGCAGGTGTTCCAGGGTGGAGACGGGCAGACCCTGTCTCTTGTAGGCCGTGTAGGCCCACAAGCGTTCCTGTGCTAAGTTAGGGCAGGTACAGAGAAGGTGTTCGAGGGTCTCTGGGTCTCCGCAATGGCTGCAGGCCGGGGAGGGACAGAGGCCTTTGGCGTGGCGGCGGGCCGCTGTCCACACGCAGCCGGTCCGCAGTTGCAGCAGGAAGGCCCGCTTTCTCCTGGTGAGGCCCGTCTTTGGGAGAGGCTTTGGTCCTCGCCCGCTGGCCACCCTCGGGTCTGGGTGGACTGTGACGAGGAGCCTCTTGAGATGGGCCTGTAAATAGTTCCTGGCCACCACGGCACAGGAGTAGGGAGTACCAGGCTGGTGGGCAGCCTTGGCGAGTGTGTCCGCCTTCTCGTTTCCAGCGATGCCCACATGGGAGGGCAGCCAGTGGAAGGAGACGGATACCCCGGCGTCGGTGAGGGCCCGAACCTTGGCTGTCAGGAGGCAGGCCATCAGTCCGGCACGGCGGGAGTTGGCCAGGGTCTGCAGGGCCGCCTTGCTATCTCAAGGACCGCGGTCGTCTCAAGGGGGATGTCCTCAGCCAACAGGTCTACCGCGAGATGGATTCCAGCCTGTTCCAAAGCCGTGGAGCTCGCCGGGAAGGGTAGCCTGCACTGCCTGCTGTTGGCTCTGGACGGGATTACGCATGAGGCCACTGCGGTCCCGTCCGGCATCACAGATCCTTCCGTGAACACATGCAGCCGTCCCTCAAGTTGTTCCTGGAGCTTGCAGGAGGCCGCCTGTTGCAGTGCGGCCGCAGGCGTCCGTCGCTTGGTTGCCCCTTCCAAGCAGAGGTGGACCTCTGGTGATTGGTGGTGAGGCGGTGGAGAGGCAACCGGGACTCTGGCGCATCTGGGACCATCTGGTGGTACAGCAGGCAGAGGACTCCCATCCGTGATCCTGGCTGACTGTGGAGATGTTCCAGGAGGGCCCTGCCGTCGGTGGCGCGGCGAAAGCGGTCGATGTGGCCCAGCGCACGTTGGAGCATACGTAACGTCAGGGGCCACTCTCCTGCCTCTGTGAGAGTCAATGCCACCGGCGAGCTTTTGGGAAGCCCCTGGATGGCCCTCAGTGCACTCCTGTGGAGTCCCTCCAGCAGGCGTCTCCTGGCCGGTGTCAGGTTCACCAGCGGGAAGGCGTACAGGAGGACCGAGGACGCCGCAGCCTGGTTAATCCGGAGAGCCCACTTGGTGGAGCAGCCGTGGCCACGCAGCTACAGCCTGCTGATGGCGCCCTGGACGCGCCGCACCTTGGTGGCAGCAGCCTTGGAAGCTGGGATCCACGTGAGCCGGTGGTCGTTGGTGAGCCCCAGGTAGTTCATCACCAGCCTCCAAGGCAGGCTGCGGTTGCCAACCCTCAGCCGTCTCACGTGGGTGCGAGCTGCCACCATCGGGTCAATCAGCTGGGCCTCGGTCTTTGTGGCAGAGACCTTAAGCCCGATGCCTCCGAGGTAGGTTATCACTGCATCGAGGACCGCCTGCAGTGATCTCCTGATGGCTTGGATGGACCGCCTTGGTCCCCGGACCCAGAGTGCCACGTCATCTGCGTAGACGGAGCAGCGGGCTGGGAACCTGGTGTCTGTTGGGAGGGACGCTGGAAGTCCTGCTAGTGCCATGTTAAAGAGGAAGGGGCTCAGTACTGAGTCCTGTGGGACACCAGCAGTGATGTCCCTGAGTTGGCTGGTTGCCCTCCAACACGGACACGGAAGGTCCTCCAAGACAGGAAGGCGGTCACGAAGCCTCGGAGGCTCCCGCTGATGCCGAGGCGGAACAGGGCCGCCTCGACCGCCACGTCCGGGAGCCCGTCGAAGGCACTCTCCACGTCCAGCAGCAGCAGCATGGCCACGTCTCTGCTGCTCCTGGTGTCCTCGAGGGTAGCGACGACGTCCGAGATCGAATCTGCCGTGCACCGGTGTCGCCTGAAGTCCGTCTGCTGCTCCGGGAAGAAGCCCAGGTGGTCGGCAATCCACTCCAGTCTCTCTAGAGCCACCCTCTCCATCACCTCGTAGGGCGCAGAGGTGAGAGAGACTGGCCGGTACGAGGAGAGAGCTGTGGCCTTCCTCCGGGGCTTCAGCATTGGCGCCACCACCGCAGTTCGCCAGGACTAGGTAAGACTCCGGTGCACCAGACGTCGTTGTAGTACTCCAGGAGTCGTTGACGGCTACCTCCATCCAGGTTGCGGAGCATTTGGAAGGTGATGCCGTCGGCCCCTGGAGCACTTCGTCGCTTGGTCCTCTCGAGGGCCGCCACATGCTCGTGTATTCGTATGGGCTCTTCGCACAGCTCCCGCGCCTGCGCGGACATCTATCTGGGATGATGGCAGGAGGTAGGGCAGCAGGCGGTGGTGCAGCAGGCAGTGGGGCTATGTCTCTGGCAGCAAACTGATCAGCCAGCCATTCTGCCAGGTTCGCAGCCGTGATGGACAGGTGAACAGCCAGGGACAGTCCCTGGCTCAAGGCCCGGGGCGCCATCAGCAGGCACTTCAGCAGGCGCCAGGCCTTGGTCCCATCACGCGAGCGGTTGATTGAGACGCACACGCCCTGCCAGCCCTGGTTCCGGCGCCTGCGTGCGTGGCGTCTGCAGACGGCATCAATTCACCGGAAGACCGTCCAGAGTTCCAGTTGGGCCTTGTTCAGGGCTTCCCGCTCTGCACGTCACCGTGCCGCCCTCAGAGCCAGGTGCCGGATGTCCGGGACGGGCTGTCCCTGCTGGACCATGGCAGTGACTGTTGCTGCCCTCACACTGTGGTCCACCAGTTGCAGCAGGTCCCCGCTGCTCGTGTCCTGCTTGAGCAGCCGCTGGTAGACCTGCCAATTCACGACGCGGTACTCGCGGTCCCATGGAGCCCTACCTCTGAAGGGGGACAGCAGGATGGGCAGGTAGTCCAAGCCCCAGATGTCCGGGAATGGCGACCAGGCATACTGACAACCCTCCGTGGCCACGCTGAGATCTATGGCAGTGCTGGTGGCCTAGTGCCCACGACGGAGGAAGGTTTTGGCACCCGAGTTCAGGATCGCCAGCCCCAGCTGCTGGAGGACCTCTCTGCCTCGAGCGTCAGTCCTGCGGCCGCCCCAGGCTGGGTGCTTGGCATTGACGTCCCCGCAAAGCAGGAACTCCTTGCCCAGGCGATGCGCCAGCTGACGGAGACGTCTGGATTCCAGGGCTGGCCCAACCGAATGTAGATGCTGGCCACAGTGGTTTCCTGCTCCCCGATGTCGATGCGGACGGCGCAGCATTCAAAGGGGCCTCCAACCAGGTTAGCCACCATCACCTCTGCCTGCGGGAGCTCCCGTTTGGCGTAGACAGCACACCGGGAACGTCCTTGCTGGTGGCCGTCGTTCAGGCATGGGGCATCAAGGCAGGTCGCCAGGGTGCAGCCAGTCCTGCTGCTGTATCCAACATACCCCGGCAGGCGAAGGTCCTCCACCCGGGCATACACCTCCTGCAGTGCAAGCACGTCGTAATCGCTCCGCAGAATGTGCTATGCCGCGTCGTCTCTCCGCCACCCCAGCCAGTTGACGTTTCACTGCAAAACGCTTGGGCGGCGGCCTCTGCTCGTTCCGGGTGGGGAGATAGCCATGATTGGCTGTGGGGAGCAGTGAGCCTCCCGTCTGTAAACAGATGGCTCGAAGGGGGTGGTCGATTGGAAGAGACTCTCCCACAGACCACAGGGTGTGCATCAGGGTGGCGACAATTTGGTAGGCCGGGTCCGCTGGAGGCAACGCTACTGTCGCAGCAGGTGGGGCCACAGGAGCCATGGGCACAGCAGGCCGGCCTCCGGGGACAATAGCAGCAGGCTGGGCCGCGTAGCAGCTGAAGCAGGCAGGCCTCAGCAACAGCAGTGGCCGCTGGCAGGGCCATAAGGGTGCAGTGCTAGTGGACTGCTGTCCCTGGAGTGCCTTGCGACGAGATTTGCGAGGCACCGTGATGGGTCTCGCCGGAGGGGAGGGGGGCGGCAAAGGGTTGCCCTTCACCACGCTCGCAAAGGTCCGCGCCTCCTGAATCTCCTCTCGCACCGCCGCTGCCACTGCACGCCTCGAGAGGATGGTTGGGGAAGATACCATGATAGTGGCAACCTTCCGCTGCTCCTGCCACCGGGGGCACTCCGGGGTGTCTGCAGAGTGAGGGCCCCCGCAGTTGACACACCGGGGCCGAGTCTGTTTGCAGCTCTCTCCCGGGAGGGTCCAGCCACATCTGATACAGCTGCCTGGCCAGCTGCAGCTCTCCTTAACATGGCCTAACCGACCGCCTTGCCGGCACTGCAGGGGGCGGGGTCTGGCTGGCCGCACTGGGAAACGTACCAAGAAGAGTGACACGACGTGCTCCGGCGGCACAGGGCCGGCAAAGCGGAGCGTCACGGTTCACCCCTCCCTTGCAGCAGAGAGCACCGGAACGGCCGACTGGATCCCAGGCAGCAGGCTGTCCGCCGCAGGCTCCCCGTCGACACCGTGTAAGAACCCCGTGCTGGTCTTATGGTCAGCGGGTTACTTGGCAGTGACAGGGATACCCTTTAGCTCCTTAATGGTCAGGAGCTGCTTCAGACACTCTCGCGTGGTGGCGTCAGCAGCCACAATGTTGCGTTTTTGATTTACGCGAATTGCGGCTACGCCGGGCCTTGCAGAGAGCGCCTGTGCGAGGATCAGGCGTGGGGATCCATTGAAGGTACCTTCGGGGGCTGACGGCCGGAAGAGAACTGTATCCACAATGGCAGGGTCAACCGGGAGGGCCGCAGCAGCAGCAAGCTCCCTGGCACGGCGTCGGGCACTTCTGGTAGTGACCACCTGGAAGCCCTCTGTGTCGGGGGAACTCCCCGCTGCACTGCTGTGCCTCCTTGTGGTGTCCACTGCAGTGGGGGCCTTGCTGAAAGGTTGGGGGAAGTTGGCAGCAGTGCCCTCCGATGCAGTACCCGGGGATTGCTTCTTAGTCGGCTTCTTCTTTACCTTCTTTCTACGGTTGGTAGGTGTGGCCCCACTGACGGTGTAAGGAGAAAGTCTTTCGCCGTATAAGGGATTTTCTTTCGGGTTTTGCCCCCTGTAGAGGTACTGGTAAGAACTTCTTCCACCCCCTCCATGGCAGTTGAAGCGGCAGGGGGTGGGTTGTCGGGAGATTCGGTGGTCCCATCTGCTGCAGGGGCAGGTAGAGTGCTCTCTGCTCCTTGGGGACAGGCTGCTGGCAAGGGCAGTCCTTCTGTGTGGGGGGAGGGTCGTCGTTGAGGCGGTAAGTTGTTTGTTGAGGCGGTAGTAGGGAGTTGGCAAGTGCCTGCATTATCCGACCTCACTGGGTCCGTGCCGCCTGTTGTGGCATATGATGTCATGTCCGCTGTGGTGGACGCTACTTCGGAATCCACCGTTGTTCTGCACTCACTCCCGGACATCTCTTCTGAGCCCTGAGAATGTGTGATTCCTCTTCAGAGGATTCGGAGGGGGTAGTGGCCATTTGCTTTCATGGTGCGTGGTCGTCCTCATCCCCACTCTCTTCCTGCAGCCTCTTCCGCGAGTTTGAGAAGTCCTAAGACTCGTCGTCCTCATCACAGCTGAGAGGTAGGGGAACGCCAGCAGGCCCCTGTGTCTGCCCAGGAGCTTCGGTCTGCATTTGGCTTTGTGGCAGCTCCTCTGCAGTTCCGGTGGCACTGAAGGCAGGTGCGGCCCCGCTGGCGCACTGGGAGGCCGGCATAAGGGCCTGTGTGGGCTCGACAAGATTGGCCTGCAGCCACTTTTCTACTATGGCTTGAATGTTTTCGTTCGCAATCTTTTCGAAGAACAGATGGCGGTGTGCCTGGACCTTGTTGGTGGGGAGGCTCTCCGATCTTCGGTGACAGAAAGGGCGCCTCGTGGGCTCCTCAGAAGTTCGGGCCGGAATTGGAGCGCTCTCTGCTGATGGGGATGCCGCGATGGGCGAGCGGGCGTCGGGGACGGAGTTGTGCCTTGGCGAATGCATCGTCACACTCGCGCACGTGTTCCCAGGGATGCGCGACACCGCTCAAGGAAACACTTCGCAATTAGTGCAAAAAAAACCGTAAAACGCGTCTATGCTACGCGCTCAAAGGTGCTTTACGCACAAAGGTGGTTTCGCAAATGTTCAGTAGGCAATACACAACTGCCCTGTTGCAAATGGCGTGAAATTAAAAGGTTCAAATAAGCCCCAAAAGGGATGACGTGAACCCAAATATTTTACACCTACTGTGCTGTTTACGAGCACATGCCCCCCAAAAGGGTATTCAATGAAATACCAGCTAATCAGCACCTACTTTATGGATAAGCTTCTCATTTTTATTTTTCACGCACAGAAGACTAAATGTTTTAAAATTTTTTACTTGTGTGTTAATGGTATATAGAGCGTACGTTGATGACTACAGCAGCAAAGCATCATTTATTTGAAATATAAAGACAGAGTAAAAAGTTTCATTTCAAGTTTGATGTGCAAAAAATCGGAGGGGCTATTTTGTAAGTATTATATCTAGAACAGGGTAGACATGAAACAAAAGCATGAAATGGAGCCACACATGATTGGTGAAAGCTATTCTCATGGTCAAGGCATCAGATAGCCATAGAAGGTGTATAGAATGGGTAGAGGCCGCATTTCGTCAATAAAATGGAGACAAAATGACATCCGAACAACATGGATTCAATTGAAACGAAGCGCTTGAGCTCAATTAAATAAACTAGGCTGTTTTGCACCTCACTTACCATAATTTAGCTGCAAAAATCACAACAAAAAGACTCCTTTAAATTGCGACACCACCTAGAATCTACTCAAGACACAAATAAATGTCTGAAGTCATCCCAATCACCAATCTCAAGCTTTGAAATACAACACTTGCCAATATTGATGATGTGCTGTATTCATTTTATATTTTTACATGTGTTGAAAGCATGTCTGAATTCTCCTAACTTGCCTACAAGCTTTTCGATCCCTCTTGTTCTGCTATTCTAACTCCTCTCATTCTAAGTAAAACGCTTACAAATTAACCCCCACGTTGACAATGGCCGTTTCTAGTAAATTATGCTTTGCAATGATGTAACAGAGCTTCCTTAGCCCCCCAGCTGTGTCTCGCTATCGCCTCTTCTCAGCCACCCGGCACCACATGGATAGCAAATAACTAATGCAACCCTTATTTTTATATCCAGCGACCGCTTCGGTCAAATTAAAGGGCCCCTAAACTACCTCCTATATTTTTTTCAAACGTTTGAAGTAAACACGTGCATCATATGCAAAATGCTGCATGATCAATGATTCTCCACGTGGCAGCGCAACAAGCCACCAGTGCTCCACAAATTCCTAGAACCAATTCTCCCATGCCTCTCGGGCTGGCACGTGACATCGAGAAGTTGAATATGACGTGCAGAATAAATACGCTGCAATTAGTCAAGCAAGCACCTATGACTTCCTGTTAGCCTGCAAGAAGCTGTTCACACCACTTGTTGTTTGCCGTGATGCTGAGATGCATGCACGTGCTTGCAAATCAGGTACTGTGGTCCGTAGGACAGGGTTCATACCGACACTATTTGTATAAGCACCGGCTGGCACAGCAACAGCGATACGCCAACAAGAACACAGTTGACAGAGGGTGGAGTCGCGGCAACCATAACAAGACAGTGTTTGGGGCAATATGTCATCGATAATGTATGCCGCGCAAGATTGGGAGAGGTGCTCGGCAAGAGGGCAAAGCGGCTTCGGGAGAGGTACCAACGGAGGGCAGTGATTAGAAGAACGAAAGGAGTGATTACTGTGCTTAGAAAATAAAACGCATTTAACTCCGCTAATACAGCAACGTTTCAACAATTTTAACGCTTTATTGTTGTTGTGCACTTGGGCACAACTTGTTCACCTCAACTGAATTGCCACCTCTGGGTGGTTAAATATTACATCTGGTTTCTGGCTGCATGCAGTATAGCACATATTGCATGCCAGCACTTTTCAGGTATTAAAATAACCCTTGGTGTATGGCTGTGAGATTGGTAGCCTCTAAATCAAGTGGCAAATGTTTAGACCAGCAATGCTATTTCAACTGATACACACTGTCAAACGTGGGACTCTGGTGCAGCATGGCATAATCTACATTGATTTTATTAGGCTGGTGCAGGAAACTTAGTTTGGCACATTTGCGCGCAGAAGCAGCATCACTCGATGAAGAATGGGGGGCGTTTAGATTACTAAAACCACATAAAGCTAACAGACAAGGCAAACATGGTAATTCAGATTATTTATTGCTTGAATTTTCATATTTTGTTTCTGACTCACCACGAGTGAATTTTCAAAACGAACTGAAAAGTATTGTTGGGCTTGCAAAGCAAAGAAAAAGAAAAAGTAACTCAGACCTCCTTTTGTTGTCTCCCAAGCTAACCCCTTTAGTAGCAACATAATCACCGGCACAACTTTATTTGCTGCGAAGTAAATGACATAAAAGTTGATGCTACTTTTAATTACTCGTATTGATGTCAGGAAGCTTTTAAACATCACTTCTCATTATATCTAATGTAGCTAGCATATTACACAAGCCTTGTCTAGCATACTAACCTCCCACACAGAGAACTGCCTCTATAGTTGCAATGGGCCACGCTCCACATAATGGCCACGCTGAACCCATGGCAAACTGCAGTAGTTGACCTTGTTTTAGGTACATCGTAAAGATGTGGTTATGCCGAATGGTGCGACATGTGCTACGTGTATGCACCATTTAGCTCACACTGCCAATCCACTGCACAAGTTTGACACCCAGGCACATAAAATTAGCATTGATGACAGGCAGGCACTTTTCTAAAGGGTACCCGAGACATAGGCAGACGACATAGGCTCCCATCATGTTGCGGTAAGCTTACACAAATTGCAAATTAAAAGATTACCTGTACTCTACTACGTACCCTCAAATCGAATCAAAAAAGATCGATCACTCGGCTCGCACGTACGCGACTAGCCACAACTGTTCGCCCTACTTACTCGCCGAATACTCGCACAGTAGGGCGAGCAGTTGATTAAGGCGCACGTGACAAGTATGAACAAGAAGGCACTCGTACAGAAGAGCAGTAACTTATACTCACAAATGTATTCTGGCTCGTCGCTGGCGTTACTGAGGCAGCTGAAATTTTCTTTTCTCTGCCCAGAAACCGAATGACAAAATCAGTGTTGCCAGGTCTTGGTAAGGAAGCGTCGACCAAATCGGACAAAATTGCCCGAAATGTGGCCAGGGAAGTATTTATTCACAACACATGTGAATATGATTGCAAGCCTCCTTAACAAAAGTGAAATTTAGCATTCGGAAAGGCAGCGATGGTTTAGTCAACCAGCAAATGTCAAAATCTGCAGTCGCTCAGCTTGGCGAGCTGGTATAACGACCGAGGTCGTGGTTGGCGCAAAAGACCGTGAAAAAAATTTTAATGAGGTATTATGCATTTTATATCTTTATAGAGGATCACCTGTCTGTATAACCAAAAAAAACAAGCGTACTATTTTATACGACTGTGCTAAGCTTGCGTTGCGTGTCACATGGACACCTATCATAGCGGAGGGAATAAGACGGTTGCGATCTGCGCATCGCGATTTCCGACTCTCAGGCTGTGATTCAGCTAACGTCTTCACCAAACGTTTGCGTAATTATGCGCCAAACACAACCTGAGGGGTCTGATCACGATCAAAAGACACCGTTACATAGAATAAGCAAGAAAAATTAGGCGATCCTCGCGAAATTGCGAAAACCAGCTTCAGCTGAACCGATTGCAGCATATATTTCATTTCATCATGCCGGAGCTCTGGATGGTATGCAGCTGCAGTAGTCTTGAACTCGACATGCGTGAAAAGCCACAGTTGTACGTGCATGAATGATGCGTAAATACCAAGCAAGAATGACGGCCGTATAGAAGTGAAGAAGCGCACAATTTTAGTCCTAATTAAATTAAGTGGTAGTATTAAATGCTCGGCATTGCCACAAGGTTGGGTTCAAACTATACAATTAAATACAATAATTCCGGTTGAGCCACAGCGTGGGTTAGACGCTTCACCAAAAAATAAACACTGGCTACGCCCTTGAAGATGTGACCCAACATGGTCACATGCGTGTGTACTTTTATTAATCACAGATACACCTCGCTCTGATTGCAACATACACCAGACCGCGTGAACACAATACGGCAGCTCGTAAAATACAATAACTAAGCGTGTACACGTGCATGCTTTATTTGTAAGAAATGTGCAAAGTCGTATCAGTCCACCTACGCCTGTCGACTATTAACTTAGTCATAACAACATTACATGTATACACTCTGGAAAAGTACTTGACTATGCTACCAGCGGGCGTATAAGCAAAATATCGCAAAACTTACGAGGACTAGAGTAGATTGTGCACAACACGAGCGCTAATTTTCAACATTTTTGACAGCTTAACTGCTAAGAAAAGCTCTGCATTGGTTCTAAGCGATAGGTCATATTATTACTTGTGTTTTAAGGCATAGCAATTGTACCTTCTTTTTGTTGCAACGATAATATAGCCCACTACAATATCACTGTTTCATATATTAAACCACGGAGTCACTACAGCAGTATGGAATGGTTCTTTGAGCGAGAGCTCTAGTCTCAGGGCTCTGATGACCGAGAAACAAAGAAGAATTAATTCAGCATATGGAAACTCAACCATGAAATTTATGTACTACATAAATTATATTAGAAGCACTATCTCAATTGGGCTGCAATTCAAAAGAATTTTCAAGGCAGCTATACCAAATTACGCATATATATACAGATTTTGCCGACTTCACTCAGCCCAATGTGTGCTGTGTGTTGGTGTTACTGTGTTCTGAAAATGCTGCTGAAGTCTAATTCAGAATCCTCATGGCATAGCACCAACAGTCAACTGAGCCTAGCTGTTTCAACCCAGCACCTCGCATTCGTATATGATGTCAGATATATGATGCAGATTTCCTCCGAAATTGCCCTCATGTGGTTCAACCATCCAATTCTTTAAGAAGATGCGTATATTTCAAATAAAACACTGAGAGTGACACCGTTCATCATGTCTGATCTTCTACATATGCCATGCGGCATGATGAATTCCAGACATACATTTCAGCATTTTCCCCAGCCTTGAATTCGGTCATGCTTGCCTCGACAACCTACTCATCGCGAGTTCATCAGATGAGCACAGTTTACATCTGAATTCTGTAATCCAACATCTGAACAAGGCACATTTGTCAGCATAATCAGGAGTGCATTTGATGTTCAAAAGCCCACCTGTCCTATCCTCGTGTTCTCCGCATCCAGTATTCAGCTCTACCCAGGCAGATTTATCGGTGTTGAGAGCTTCCCATCTCTGAATACTAGATGATGATAAGGCCTACAAGCTCCTTCGTCTTATTTTTGTGAACTACGTACTATACTAACATTTTGTACCATGGTACCAGGCCATTATACATATTCCTTCCACTTCATGCTATTGATACACAGAAATTCTACTATATTGAGCTCCCTTAGACCAAGAACTCCCATAAAAACTTTTGGGGATCCACAGATGCTTGCGCGAGAGTATATGCTACTCCCCTATATCAAATGAGAATTCCACTATACATCATCGTACGACGTCTTGAATGCAATTCATGCTAGATCACCGACTCGTCAAAGGAGTACATATGGCAGCCAATCAGTTCTCTGACATGTCCTGAAAACTTATGCCCATTATCTGAGCACCCTAGCAAATATCTCAATAGAATATAATTTAGTCACATACATGATTTGTATTGGTTCCATGTGTCGTCTATTTGAATTCTATAAGACCTTTATAATGCGAATAGAGTTGTGAGTTGTTCTAATAAAATGGAAGCTATTCGTCTTTATGGCATATAAGCATGTGGCTTATTGCGTGTATATCGTCCGAAATAGTTCTATTGGAAGACGTGTATTGGTGTGACCAATAACACCAACAAAACTTGGATACATGTGCGTAGGTACAGACAATTTTTTTCAAAGAACATCAGATTTATTTGTTCGTGTACTTCAACATTTTACATAATGAGCAGGCAATATATGAGAAACAATGAAATTGAGCAACACAAGTTGACCAAGCGAACAAATCTAACAGGCAGATTCAATAACGTGCAATTTGCGTCATGATTGATACACAACAAAGGTCAAGAAGAACAGTATTGAAAAAAAAATCAGTAATACAGAAAATCTGATTATATGGGCACAACTTCACTCTTATTGATGATAAATTGTAGGCAATGCCAATTTGAAACCTGCCAGTCTGGGCCTTCAGTCAAAAGTTGTCTTACAGTGGACAAACACAGGCTGAAATAAAAGCGATTATGACAACGATAAATTTCGAAAACACAACAAAAATAAATGAATTCGTTTCCTCCGTTCTCTACTTCTTTTCTTCAGGCCCGTTCCCACATATTCGGCATATCTGCCACATACTTCTAACTGCCAACTGTCAAAAAACTGAAACTCTGCTGGCTTCATGAGGAAAAAGCACTACCTTTTGAGCTGCTTGTTTACCCACATACATATGAGGCAAACTTTTATACATTTGACAGTCCATGTGTGCGCATATTAAAACACAAGTGCCATCCAACAGCTGTATGGCTTTTACCAAGGCATTATGGTGCTGGTCTGTGCTGCTAAACACACAGTTGCTAGTCTTCTCGGCACACCTGTAAAGTGTAGCATGAATGCGCTGGTTGTGGACCTCCACTCGTTGGTAGCTTGTCACTGCATTGGGTACATAGCCAAGTCGTTAAGGCTATGTACCCAATGGCTAAGGCTATTTGCTGCTGCTCTGTTGGGCATATGCTTATAATGAAACTAATCAAGCTGTCCAAGGAAGTATGACATAATATTGCAAGCTTGAGCGATTTGGTATGCATTCATCTTTATGAAACAGAGCACACGAGACGAGGATGAAGAAAAAGAACACAGACACGCATTGTCTGTGTTAGTTTTCTTCCTCCGTGTCTCGTGTGCACTGTTCAAACAAAATGAAGTATGGCAACAAGATATTTTGCATGTACAATAGGTGCTTGCAAAAGTCAATAGATACATTTTAATATACTTACTACCGACAAGAGAACCCTTGTGGTGGCAGTAGCTGCAGCCGTAGTATCCATTGAGTTGTTTCATATTGAGCACAGCAGCCCTTGCAAGAGCATCAACACAACAGCAGATTGCCCGTATTCTGGACTTGAAAACTTGTCCATCACATTCCCAATTTACCGTTACTGGCTTGGTAATAGCGTCGGCAAATACTTTAAGAAATGCGTTCATCTTTGGATGGCTTTTTCATAAATAAAGTCCACAATGTAAGACATGGCTTCCCCACATCGCATCAGGAAGTTCATTTACAACTGCCTGTATAGGCCACAATGCGTATTTTCTGCTGTTGAATACTCTAGCACCATCAGTATTAAAGGTAAGGGAGAGGTACACCAAGATGCGTCCTTCCTCGATTGCTTGTAAAGCCTTCCATCGGTGATGTTCTTCAATGGGACATTGCTGTTCTGGGAGACACTGTCCGCCTGCAACTTCTTCAGTGTGTTTAGAAGGGCGTTTGACACCTTTGGGTCTAAAAGGTGCACCTCCACATGTTTCTTTATGTTCACAGTCGAGAACACAATGCTTGAAGTGTTGTTAGCATTGCAAAATGGGCAACCGTACTCTATGCAGCTTCTTCATGAGGGACAGTTTTTCCACAGTGCTCACAGTAGAAGTGGTCTGTGAGCAAGTCTTCTTTCCACTTCTTCCACACCTTACGGATAAGATACTGAGACGTGGGCAGAACAGACTTGCCCCAAAAAAGGTTAATTACTGAAACTAACCTTTCCATATGCACCCAGTTCAAACCGACGTATGCGAAATAGGACATTAAAATAAGCATGGCGTCACTGACAGTCAAATCGTCGTTTGGGAGGTGTTCATCAGAGAACATATTGCAGAATTCTTCTGTTCACCTTGTTTCGCGCTCTCAGCCTCAACATTGCCACGGCATTCACCACTTGTGTCGAAAGCGTGCGCTTCGCTGATGGGGCCGTGACCTATTGTGCTGTCACTGTTATTTTCTGATACTTAACCAGAAAGAGCAGTCTCACTTTGCAAGTCTTGTGAAGAGAGAAAGAGAGAATAAAATGAGGGAAAGGCAGGGAGGTTAACCAGAAAATGGAGCATCCGGTTTGCTACGCTGCACTAGGGGAAGTGGGAAAGGGAAGAAAGATGGGAAAGAAAGCGATGAGGGAAATAGACGTGCGCAAAAAAGGGGGGAGGGGGGGCTGGGGTGCTACAGTCTATACAATAGGCCGCCGCCACGCAAAACGTTCAGAAGGCCTTCACTGATTTTCTGTGAGCACACAAATCATGTCGCCTTTCCAGCACTGATTGTTCAGACGAAGGTCTGTCGTCAAGGCGAGCTAACGCAGCAGCTAGTCGCCGTCTTTGCACGCTGTAACGAGGGCAGTGACAGAAAACGTGCTCTATAGTTTCATCGCTGCCGCAATGACCGCAAGCAGCACTGTCTTCCATGCCGATTCGGAAGGCCAAAGCTTTGGTGAAGGCGACACCAAGCCATAGTCGGCAAAGCACGGTTGTCTCGAGTCGAGAGAGTCCAGATGGAGAAAGGAAGTGAAGGAGGGAGGAGTCTTGTGAAGAGTTGCACCGTACTGCGGTATCATTTTCCGTCTTGTCATCAAATGTTGAGGTAACTACGTTCAATCCGTCCTGTGGGTCACAGCACTTGTTATTGCAGGTCCACAGCAAATCACTGACTGCGTTCGTTCCGCATGCACGCTGCTTATTTCCGCCTTGATAACGAAGCGTGGTTCACGGAACTACGCAAAGCTGCCCCGGTTCCAGATAACGTTTTCGTTTTCTCGCACGAGGATGCAGAGAGTTGGCAGCTTCAGTGACAGCGGTAGAAGGGCTAGCTTCGCTGACGTCAGCGGAATCTTCAGCATCACCTATAGCAGTCGAAATGATTAAAATGGATTCAGACATTAAAGCATACGAGAGCCAAAAAAGAAGGCCACAGAATACACAACGCTACAACGCTTTCGCGCAATCACTTGGCCTGGCTTGGCTTAGCAAGTGGCTTAGAAGTTAAGAGGCGCCACATGCGTGCATGACCCGCCTTTGAGTACACCCCTAAATAACTTTCTTTAGTTATGTAAGAATATTTTATTGCAAAATATAATTATTATTTTAGAAATTTAACTTAGAAACGCGTATTTACAAAAATGAAGCACGACGCGTACTTAGAGAAAGAAAAAAAAGCGCACAAACGAAGTTGAGTAGCAACCGCGGCGGCCGAATTGGTAACGACATCATCACGCACGCACGGCATCACAGAACACCTACCAGTTTGTGCGCTCGCGTGTCTACTGTTAAGTGCGATCATCCTTTGTGATTGTTTCTTCTTCATGTCTATTCACGCTGTCATGTACACGTAGATACGATTCCGCGAAGATAATTGTCGAGCTGTTGTTGAGAGAACAGACTTTCACAACTTCCACCCTAAACACAAAAATGACTTTGAGAACAGGTGGTACGAAGTCTTCTGGCACGTCGAGGTCCAAAGTGGTTACTTCAAAGCACAAGTTGTGCGCCTGTACGGTAAGTGATCTGTACTTCTGGGAGCGTTACAGTTCGGTCATCTATGTTTCGCTACTGCGTGCAGCTTCAAGAGAAGATGCTGAAAAGCGCGGCAACAGAGTGCCAATACCGATGCCTCCCTCGGACAGCGATAGCGACACGGGCTCGAGTGATAAGAGCCAACCAAGAAAGGTAGTTATGCTCGGACCCTCTTGATGACGATGTGGCGAGACCGAGTGTCCTGATGCCCTAGAATCATCTTTCGGATGGGTTGGCGGCGTACAATCGCCATAGTTGCGCATCAAGAGTAACACGGGAGTGCGTGGGGAATATGTTGGTAACACGTTGATATGGCGCAGCGAGGGAACAGGACAAAGGCCAAAAATACGACACGTTGTATCCTCCGCTTGCACCCCTGAAGAAAGGCTTCATTGGTATTGCTCATCCATTTGGCACGCTCCCCCATGCGAAATACTTCAGCTGAATTTGATAGTATGTGCAGCACTAGTAGCAAGACTACTGTCCCGTTTTTCGATTCCTTTCCACTCGCGTGTTGTCGATCAACAATGCAAACGTTGAAGGGCGGCTTTGTAATGGAAAAACTCCACCGCTCTCTTGAATTTTGTGCTTAATGACGAGTGCTTGCTCGGGCACATGTTACTTGTTGATGAGGATGCTGGCTGATTTTTTATAGCAAACCCGCATAGTACATACTTCAAGACATCTCCAATCACAGTAATCTGTTGTAGATTCATTAGCCTGAGATATCTAACGATAGATAGTGATTTTTTATTTTTTGCTTAATAAATGAAGTCTTCATTAAGAAGACACATGCGCTGTTTTGTCAATTTATAAATTCCGCTTTTACTTCTTTTAAAATTGTACACACTGTTGTATATAGTTGTTTCTACATACCATGCCGATAAACTTGCTGATCACACTTCATGAAAAATTATTACTGGCACTATTGATGCAAGCTACCTTCAAATTATGTGCGCTCAGCGACTCTTGCATCCTCCCAATTATTCATGGCATACTTGAGCAACAGAGTAACAATATGGCGAGCAGCACATGCCTACATTAGCAGCGCTATAGCAGCTGTGTGCGACCTTCCAAGGCCACAAGGAAAACAGAGGAAGAGGTGTGTAACTACAAAAAAGAAACTTGTCTGGAGCTGCCACAGACTTTCTCCAGCACAAGTTTACCCCAGCTACTTTATTCTGCAAAAGTGTGCTAGTGAATTGAATGTTACAATATAGTGGTACTGAAAAGCCAATCACGAAATAAGTACTTCGTAATGCTAACTTTTTCAAGAAAAATATTTGCGAACAATTTTAGACAGTTTTGCCACAAGGATGTTTGCGTAACAGTCTGCAAGTCAACAATTCTTTTTCTTTGTTTTTAAAATTGTTGTGGGAAGCATATACACTTGTGTTTGTTTTGTACATTGATATGTGGGGTTTAACGCCCCAAAACCACCATATGATTATGAAAGACGCCGTAGTGGAGGGCTCCGGAAATTTAGACCACCTGCGGTTCTTTAACGTGCACCCAAATCTGAGCACGCGGGCGTACAACATTTCCGCCTCCATCGGAAATGCAGCCGCCGCAGCCGAGATTCGAACCCGCGACCTTCGGGTCAGTAGCCGAGTACCTTACCCACTAGACCACCACGGCGGGGTTGGTTTGTACATTAAAATACTGATTGCACTTTTCTGGTCATGTAACACTTTCTAGATTATGTTTTCTAATCATTAAAACTGCAAGTTAATATCCGGAAACTTCTTGTTTGGCTGTGGATAAAGGTGTAATGTTACCAACATGTTCCTCATGCACTCACATGTTGCTTTCAGTTAATTCCTTTTTTATCCTGGATTTTCTTAGTATTGTCTTGCTTGCCCACTGAATCCGCAAGTCAGGAAGGAGAGGGTGATGATATCTTTTTGGATGCCATTAATACAGATGATGCCGGGAAGGTGCTGAAATTCGCCTGATCATCTAGCGCTTAGAGGGTCGCTGATGATGATGTTGTTGTGGACGTACCCTGTGAAATGGGCTGGTGTCGATTGACTCTAGGCCAGTGAGAGTTGGAAAGACTGAAAAAAAGAGGCCAAAAAGGTACTAAGCGCAGTTATACCACACCAACTGTACCGCGTGTTGAAATCTTTCTGCCTTCGAAACAATGCCCTGTATAAGGAAAACACCGCTTATACAAGCCGTGCTGACTTCCTTGTGGTTCCAAAGGACGTGAATTCAATGCATGGTAAATGCATGTTTTTAAGTTGTTCCACCATCAGGCCAGCCTACAGAGTTGAGCTCAGGAGAGCAATGCTAGAGCTACTGATTTAATCGAGAGTGTTAATGTTGAACTACTGTCCTCTAAAAATCTTGAAATGATGTGGTATTTTGCTTCTTTATGCACTGATTATGGTCCCTCTCCATTAAATAAGCAGTTTGGTCAAGTAACTGTTTTTATATGTGCACGTCGTCGAGAAACCAATGTGCAGCATGCTACAAGAGGAGCGCTTCAAAAAAAAAGCTTAAAACTGCTGCGTGCAGGAAATAAAAATAAACTGGAGGAGCTGAGTCAGGAAAATAAGACTTCATGACCGCATAGAAATGCTAGAAAAAGCGTTGTGCAGCAAAAATTTTGAAACAGGTAAAGTTTCATGTTTTTCAGTCACTGGCTCTATTGCATGGTTCAATCTGCAGGAAGCATTCCGTTCATAAGTAAATTTGCCTTTGGTATCCTACTTTGCTTCAAAAGTACAGTCATCCTTTGTCTACACAACTTAAGCTCCATGGACCTTTTCTATGCAGAAAAAATGCGGTGCAAAAATGCTGGCACAGCACCGCAGAAAAACAGACCTTTATAGTGCCGAACAGTCCTTCCCGGAGTGCAGACCACTCCACAAAAATGCCGGAACAAATCGCTAGATAAGATGCTGATGCCACCTTCACCTGACAATAATGCAGTAAGGTGCATAGAAAAAGCTTCCGAGGAGAAAAATTTGGTGCCATTTGCGACCGTTGGCACTGAGGTATGTATATCATAGTTTGGTTTGTATGCAGTGAATCTTTTAGTAGTAAGGTATAAACAGTGTGGTTTTGCTACGCTTTATTTATTTCAGGTAATCCTGGGAAACGGAGTGAAAATTTCAATGGCTACCTTCAACCATTTGATGAGCCGTCCTAAGGACAGCACCTTCGTGCGGGAGGCGTCAGTCGCAATATTTTCAACTGCAGGACATCTTGGTCGCAGTGTTACGGGCTCTGTGTCCAATAGAACAAAAACAGACTCCAAACCAGCTTTGGATACCCTGAAGTACGAAGCACTCAGTGGTATGTGCCAATTTTGTGCATTTCATTGAGGTGCATGCTTTTTCCTGAATCCTGTGCTGTCTGCTTTTGTAGTACGAAATCCCACAAACATGCAAGCATGAATAGCTGTGCATTGCATTTAAGGTATAGCTGATTCAACACTCTCCTTACCTGTGCAACAATTTTGTTAGAAGCAAGAAAAGGGGTGACAGATGCCTATACAGCAGCTAACTATCTGCTACTTGAGTAGTTAGCCTCACATGTTTCCGCAGTAATTGCATTTCTCTTTCTTATTGCGAGTCTCAACTTGTAGATGGGTTATGCAACAGGATTGGTCAAGGCTTAATGTGGGGGCTTAGTATATGGTCTGTCCTTTTTTTCCCTCCAGATTTTTTCAAGCACTACCTAGAGCAGCATTGTACAAGGCCTGATGTACAGCTGCGGCACCGTGCCTTACGAAAAATTCTTGCGATGAAGATTGTGGATGTAACTAATGGACAGATGCTCAAATTGCATGAGATGCAATAAATCTTGTTAAATATTCTGATGTTTCTATGGCTATAGTGCACCAGC
This sequence comes from Rhipicephalus annulatus, assembly GCA_013436015.1. Taxonomy (NCBI): domain Eukaryota; kingdom Metazoa; phylum Arthropoda; class Arachnida; order Ixodida; family Ixodidae; genus Rhipicephalus; species Rhipicephalus annulatus. The sequence goes on from WOVY01013615.1 coordinate 147,324, forward strand.
GACTACTTTAAATAGCACATGCCAACAGGCCTATAGGTCCATATGGGTGCATTGGTCCAGATATGCCTATAAGTATTTGGCCCAATAAGCTTATTTGGCCATATAGCTCTATAGGTTCAAGTAGGTCTATAGGTTCAAATAGGTCTATTGGTGTCACTAACCAAATAGCCTGTTGGTGCTTTGTATTGTTATTTTTTGCTAGGGCAGCATCACAGCTTTTTTTCGTGGAGACTGAAGCCAACAGATCTTCAAAATGTCACTGTATCATGTGGTTGGCCCTGTAAACATATCCAGCAATGTGACAATGCGACTTAATCTTGAAGTGCCGCAAAGCGATCTACTCAGGTGGTACGTACACCCACCTGATGCTATACTACACCTTATGTGATTAGGCTGGGAAAGTCTTTGGATTTCCCGTGTACTTGGGTGCATGTGAAATACTCTCTAATTGTGATATACCTCATTGTGCTTACAAGTGGGCATAAATGGTTAGTTCTTGTAATAATACATTATTACATGGAAGAATTTACGTGAGTTCTTTGTCATAGAAAACGTGAGTATATTTCTTATCGGTGCATGTTACACTCTAGCAGTTACAATCGTTGCATCCATATTCCCATGAACTGCAGCAGATGTTAAACATATCCGAAACATATTGTAGGAGCTGTCAACATTGTCATTGATACCCTGTCACATAGCCCAAACAACATGTTCACCTGTCCCAAAAAATATACACCTTAAAAAATGGCGAACGGTTGACATGACAACAAATTCTGCCATCTGCAAGAAATATAAGCTACGACGCTGCTAGACTTGCAGTGGTGCAGGGTCGTTTGCCGGTAACAGGTGACATATTAGCTTCAACACATGCTGTGACCCAAGAACTGACCATTTATGACCACTTGCAAGCACAATGAGGCATATTACTAGACTGTCTTTCATGCCCAAACACGTGGGAAATCCAAAAGCTTCGCCTGGCAGATAACATAAGGTGTATGGCATCACGTGGGTTTACGTACCATATGCGTCAAATGCTTTGCAGCTGAAGACACATACACTACAAAATTGCACACAGAGTATGTGATAATCAAGAAAAATGAATTAGTTATTCGCTGGTCGCAACAATCTTGTTTGCTCTTGTGCACTGAATCTGGAGAAAGGAAACTATAAAAATATGACTGAGCTAGATCGAAAAACACTGTGAGAAAGAAACTGCAAGATCTCACATGCCAAATTTATCAAAAATGCACAGCTGCTGACAACACAGGCAACAGTCTTCAAAACTACAAACAGTCACTCACTCGTAGCTTAAGATTTATTCATGGATCATGCCTTTCAGTTGTGAGGACCAGTCCTGACGCCAGCTGTCAAATGATCCTCCTCAGGTTCTGGAGCTTACAGCAATTTTGACACATTTTCTGGTTTGTAACGTGTACGTCCAGTGATTTTTCGAAAGACAGCCAGCTGGCCTTAGCCACCCCACTAAACGAAAAATTAATAAAGGACAGCGAGTGTGAAATAAAACTCTCTACTTTACAGGGACAAGCTTGCCTGATCTGTGAAGAGCACTTCCTTCTTTCCACAGACTTAAAAAAAGCAGGAGGGAAGGGGGCGGAGGGGGGTCTGTTTTTTGTATTTGATAAAACAACACGCACGCCGTAAGCGTACGTGTTTCTTGTTTATAAACGATTTAGCCTACGTGTTATGTGTTCTATGCATCAGCGCATATGAACACACGGAAACATATTTTTTCTTTTTTTTGCGCGTCGTACTGCGGGTTCAATTAAGTCTACGTACTGTATTACAGATGATGACGTTAAACCCCCCATATCAATCAAATCCACAGCCAGGGCATTTGTCAGGGTAAGAAGTGGGATGGAGAATGGGGAGGAAATAGAGGTTCGGAAACGTGTTCGCCTGCAGTTGACGCACCGCAGTTGCATCTTCTCGTGTGAGGGTGTGATGTGGTGGAGGGTACCGAATGCATTCTCATCTATAGTAATTGACAGTGTCTCGATATCCTAGAAGTTCCGTGTTTGTGTCCTCCTCATCTGGGTTGGACAGCTCTTCGTCCAGATCCCGATAGTGAGTACTTGGGTAGCTGCATGAGCGCAGTCATAACCGGGGAGAGAGGCGTGCCGAGGGGTCCAGACAATTCGGAACTTGTGTGGCGTGTAGAATGTGGTGTTCAAAATTCGGTGTGTGAGCTGTGAGACATTATCCCGTGTGAAGGCGGCATGGCAGGTATCCATGGAGTCTGTAAAGATTAGAATAACATCTGCGTGAGGAAAGTTTATGGCAGTGTGGGAAATTGCCAGAGCGACGGCACACTCTTCGCCTTCAGATATGTTCTTTGTAGGTACGCTGATTGAGGCTACTACGTCGTGATCATTGTTCACCACTGCTCCAACTGTAAAGCTGCGGGAGTGGTGTCTAACGGCGTCGCAGTATAGGAGAGTGTTTGGAGGAGACTGATTGATGAGGCGCGTGAGGCTTTTCACCCTTGCACGCTGGCGCTGAGCGTTGCGCTCAGGGTGCATATTGCGTGGAAGTGGCGCGACTGTAATTCTTGCTCGGAAGTCAGTGGGTGGCTGTTTCCCTGGTGTGCTGTATCCACATCGATTCGGAGGGTACCCTAGCCTGACCAGTAGTCGCTCTCCCACTTGGGTGCTACGGAGTCTTCGTAGCTGACAGTTACGTTGTGCCTCGGTTAGTTCCCTCAGATTGTTTTGTACACCCATAGCTAGGAGACGGTTTGTGGATGCGTACGTAGGTAGTCGAAGCGCCACCTTGACGGCTCTACGGAGGAGAATGTCCAGTCTTCTCTCTTGTGCAATTGTTAGGGTTTGATAAGGCACGTGGTAGGTGATGCGACTTACTATGCAGGCATTAACTATACGTAGAATGTCTTTTTCCTGAAGTCCATGCCTTCGGTTGGTGATGCGGCGTATCATATGCGTGATTTGAGACAGTTGCTGTTTTTATATTTTCATGGTGTGCGTTGCCTTGAGATCTGCTTGTATATGAAGGCCAAGGACGCGGAGTTTCTGTATGCAGGGAATTACATGGTCCTCCAAGGTGACTGTGATTTTCGGGCTGTTGTCAGGCTTTCGCTGGGGACGACGAAAGAGTAGAATCTCCGACTTATTCGCAGAGCACGTTAGACCACCTGCTCGTGCGTATGCTTGAACTGTATTTACTGCTTCTCGGAGCGCATCTTGTATTTGTCCGTCTGAGCCTTTGGCCACCCATATAGTGACGGCGTCACAGACTATAGCTTGTCACAGACTTGGAATGGTGGCGAGTAGAGGCGGTAACTTAGCCATAGCGATGTTGAAGAGTGTCGGGGATAACATCGATCCTTGTGGCGTGCCTTTACCCGCGAGATTAATGATGTCACTGCGAAGAGAGCCTAATCCTATTGTTGCCGTCCTGTTTGTTAGGAATGCTTTCACATAGTCGCGAACTCATCGTCCGCAGCGTGTTGACGCGAGATTCTCAAGTATTTAGTCATGCGAGACGTTGTCAAACGCACCGCGGAGGTCAAAGGCAAGCAGTGCTCTTGTTTGCGTATAACTGAGTCTGTCCATTACTTCCTCTTTTAGTTGGAGAAATACGTCTTGCGTGGAAAGATGGGCCCGGTACCCAAACAGTGTGTCCGGAAAAAATCCCTGGCCCTCAAGGTATGGTTGCAGTATTTGGAGGATGACATGCTCCATTAATTTACCGAGGCAAGGCGTCAACGAGATTGGTCGCAGGTTTTCAAGCTCTAGGGGTTTGCCACACTTAGGAATTAGTGTCATGTCGGCATGTCTGCATTCCTGGGGTAAGGTTCCGGATTTCCAGTGAGTGTTGTAAAAATCTGTGAGCTGTTCTAGATCTTCGTCGTTGAGGCTTCGTATGAGAGAGTATTAGATGTTGTCTTTTCCTGGCGCTGTGTTGCGCTTGATATTCAAAAGGGCAGCTCAAAAATCGTGCACAGTGATATTAGCATCCAGCGGTGTTGACTCTGTATATGGGCAGTTTATATATTTTGCCTGAGAGCCTGCAGTGATGTACTTCTTTGAAGCGTCTGTAAGATGTTGTCCCAATCCTGCTTGTAAAGAAGTGTTTGGATGGTACTGCTCGTGTAGGACTTGGTACTTGTCGGGTCACCAAGGGCTCTTAGTATGGCCCACGTGCACGCAGTGCTTAGTGTTCAAATAAGTCTACCCTACCCCCTCTATCTACCCCCTCTCTCTACACCCTCTTTTTTGCCCCTACTTCCCCGCCCTCAGCGCTGGGTAGGAAACCAGATGCCAATATTTGGTTAACCTCCCGGCCTTTCCTTTCTCACTCTCTCTAAGTGACTTACAAAAGCTGTGCTAATTGTTACTCGTGAGCTCTGTGGCGTATTGATGGGCTTGCAACGTGAGTTGAGCAATGCGAAGTTTAAGCTTGTGATTGGGTCTCTGCCTACGTCAGCGTTTTATGAGGCTTCTGCGTGCTTCCCGCAGGTGTAAAAGGTGTCTGTCGACATCTGGAATTGTGATTGTAGTGCTTATCCTCTTGGTCGCTTTATCAAAGTCAGCTTGCAGGCACTGTAGCCATTCATTTAAAGGTCTCTCATTGTTGTCAGTCTCAGCGAGTTGTATCCCTAATTAGTGAGACGGACCTTTCTAAATGTATCCCAATCAGTCAGACGGACCTTTCAATCTGGAGCATGGGGGTTGGAGATGTGCAGTGTAGTGGAAATGATGCAATGATCACTACCTAACAATTCATGTAGACTTGACCAGTTATAATTGCTTAGTCCTCTTACAAAGGTTAGGCCAGGGCACGTATCTCTGTTGGCGCTGGTTCCAATTCTGGTTGGCTCTTGTGGATCTGTGAGCAGTGTAAATCTGCGATTGCAGATAAGACCTTCTAAATTGATACCTTTACGCGTGACTTATAGGTATCCCCATGACGTGTGTGGGGCGTTAAAATCACCAACCACTACAACTTGTTCCCCTAGCTTGCACATTTTCGCTATAAGGTAGCCGAAGTCGTCCCTCCTAGATTTCGGTAATCTGTAGATGTTTAGTATAAGCAAGCTCTGCTGACTGCGTTTCTGGGGAATAATTTCAACAAGCACATGTGCAATGGATGACGTCAGTGTGTGTTCTATAGTTGTCAAGTGTTTAGATACGAGTATTGCTACAAGTGATGGTGTTTGTTGATCTGTGTATGTATGGAAGCCCGAGAGGGTAGGTGTGCAGTGCGTCTCCAGCAGAGCCACAATATCAGGAGGGTGCACGAAAGTGGCAGTGTACTGTTGCAGGGAGCTACTCTTTCGTCGAAACTCCATGCAGTTTCACTGCCACATGGTGAAGGCAGGACTAGGGGAGCCCATCATGCTCTTTTTGGACTGTGTCCTTGGCTAAGAGTGATGGGCGGATGTAAGAGTGGGGTCGTTTCGTCAGACTTTTAGTGTTTGTAGCTAGCGGCAATAAGTCTTGGGGCCCTGTACTAAATGACGCGAAGCTTTCTGGTATGTCATGCTTTAGCTCTGTTACAAGTGCTTGGGTATGGGCTTTTAACACATCCCTAAGTTCTGCTCGGAAATCATTGCTTGCCTGAGTGATGATGCTGGATACTTCAGCCTTAAGCGAGTCTCTCAGTTTTGTGAGGGCATCTTGCAGCTCTTGCTTAGTGCAGTTATGTGCGTTAGATGTGAGAGGTACGTTGGGGTGGTTTTGTGATGAGGGCGGATGGGAGGAATTAGGTAAAGAAGATTTCAGGCTGGGAGGCCCTGCTGCCCAACTCACCTTAGCCGGAGGCGTCTGTCCAGCGGGTGCTGAATTCTTCGCTGGTGGCGATTCTGGTCTCTCCAGACTCGCGGCTCTGTTTTTTGGGGGGATCAGTCCCAGGGTGGTAGTGGTGGTTTTAAATGCGCTTCCCGGCGTGTTGTTTAAGGATTCCAAGGCCCTGTCCTGAGACTTCCCTCTGCTCTTGGATTGGCTGTGCCTCGTTCTGTACCTGTATGGGCCGGTGTCCCTTGGGTGGTGATGTAGGTGGTGGTGCTAACGCGTTCGCCTCCAGTGCTTTCTTGACGTAATGCCTGTTTGGAGGTTTCTGTTCTCTCGCAGGATATTTGGGGTGCGTAGCTGGGTGGTCACCCTAGCAGTGGAAGCATTGAGTAGTACAGCTGTGCTCCGGCGCTGGTGTCTGAACTCCACATGCTTGGCATCGGCGTTTTGTCGGGGTTGGACATACTTCTGCCCGATGTCCAAGTGCAAGGCAGATTGTGCAAACTTTTTTGCGAGGTCGGTGATTGTAGCATCGGTATTCCGCGTGGTAGTAATAAACATAACGTGGAACTTGAAGGCCTGCAAAAGTTATCAACACCGTGTTTGTGGATTTCATCATTCGGGTGTGCAAGACTTCGGTGTCGGGGGCGTAGATTTTGTCGAGGAGTTCTGTGGGTGAAGTATTCTTTTCGGGGCGGATGATGGCTCTCTTACTGGAATTGTCAGGAGCGACTACATAAGCTTGCCCTTTATATCTCTGCGATCCCAGATTTAGTGCAGTGACGGCTTGCAACTTTGTAGCAATCTAGTGTGCTTGCGATGGCTATATTGCGTTCCGCTTGGATGCGAAAAAGGAGCTTGTTGACTGTTTCTCCTGGCAGCCCAGCAGTCATGCAGATGGCGCGTGCCAACACGTGATGTGCCCATTCACTGAGGCGAAGGCCTCCTCGTGGTCGGAAGATCACCTTGAAGTCATCCACAGCAAGGGGTGGCGGCCGCAGGGTAACTTGATTTTTGGCTGGCAATGGCTCGGGTGCTGAATTCGCTGCGGTCTTTGGCTTGCGTTGGCGGGTAGCAGTGAACCAAGAACCATAGTCCGGATCCACTGGATATTCGTTGGTGTCTGCAGCATCTATTGCTGCTGATTTGATGGTAGAAACTGGAGAAGCCATGCCTAAGCAGTGTAGATCAGGCACACAGCGAATGTCACTGCAACGCGCTCGGCGTTCGCACGAACGCGGCCAAGCGGCGAAAGTTGCAGCGGCGTTGGTGCGGTGTCACGGAGACGCCGATGCATCGGCCATGCCTGGTGACCAGAAAGTTGTTGAGAAGAGCACTTTGACGTTTCGAAACACTTCAAATAGTCTTGGCTGTGAAAGTCCTCACCGGAAAGTCTGAAGTAGGTCTGTTCAACGAGAGCGCCGTGGACAAGAACTCATGGAAGCGTGAAAGGACTGAGAGGAGCGATGGAAAAACGCGTCCGTTCCGTTCCACGGTCGAGTGAAGAGTCCCTAGTAGTTGGAAGAACAGAAGTGTGGAATACCTCGTTCGTAAAGAAAAGTTTCAAACTAACGAGACTTAAACTGGGGACTATTGTCTGTTACTAAGCATGCTGGAAAGCCTTCACGGAAGAAGACTGAAGGCAAGAGGGTGATGACTCCATCACACGTAACCTCTCGAACGTAACAAACCTCAGGCCATTTGTAGTAATAGTCAATCAAAGTGACCGCAAAGCTACAATCTGAGGGAAATTACAAAGACGACCAATAATGTCCATGTCTAACTTCTCCCATGGTTTCTCAGGAAAAGAAACTAGTTGTAAGGAAGCAAAGACAGGTTTCGTCAATTTGTCGGCAGCCTGACAGATGTAACTGTTCCAAACCGCACTTTCCACTTGTTTGTCAAGGCACGGCCACCAATACCTGTCACGAAGCAGCTGCTTTGTACGAATTATGCCTGGATTATTCTCAATGGCTAACTGAATAAATTGCCACCTGCAAGACTCTGGAACTGTAACACGTTCCCAGCAGTAAATGAGCCTATCGGCATAAGGCAGTTCATCTATCACGGCAAAGTAAGGTACAGGTACTGAAGTCAAATGCTTTTCGGAGGCCCATCCAGCAATGCAATTGAATAAGCTGCTGAAAGGTACCATCATTAGCAGTGGCTGCCTGTAACTCATCTTTATTCGAGCATGCAGCAGCTAGAGAAATTATCTCTTCTTCCGGCGCCTGTGCTGGCGGAAGCTGGACTGGCAGTCGAGATATTGCGTCCGCTACGACATTATCAGCACCTTTGCAATATTGCACAGAAAAGTCACAATGTAACAGCCGGGCGCACCATCGAGAAATTCGCAAGGGGAGTAGCCCCACCATGCCAGCTAACAGCAAAGTAGTTAATGCCTGGTGGTCAGTCTGTAATGTAAAATGCGGACCCCAAAAATACACATGCTATTTTCCCACCGCAAAGAAACAAGCAAGACCTTCGCGTTCCCCTGCTGAATACCGGCGTTCCGACGGGCACAAAGTTCTAGATGCAAAAGCAACAGTTAGAAGCTGATCTTGTTTCTGTGTTGAAGCACTGCTCCGATGCCGACATTAGATGCATTGGTGCTAAACACCACCGGAAGATTGTTATCAAAAGTAATGTTGATCGGGCTGTCAGCAAGTAGTTTTTTAACCAGGTTGAAACGGGCATCGGCCTCAGCGGACCAGTTAAAACTCTGAACTTGCCGGAGCATCCAGCGCAGAGGCTCAACAACATCAGCATAATGAGGTTGAAACATTGCATGTTATCCAGCTAAACCTAAAAAGGATTGGAGTGCTTTAACATCAGTGGGAACAGAGGCATCAAGTATGCCAGCGACCTCAGACTCAACCAGCGATAACCCGCGAGGACTTATGTTATGACCTAGGAATGCAATTTCAGTAGCAGCAAATGCACACTTGTCATTACACTTCATGCCACAGGAATCTATATTCCTGAAAGACACCTTTGTCACAGAACGAGCGCTCAAAAAGGGCGCGCCGCCGAATTCTCGCGACGAAACGCGGGAGTGACGCCGCGAGGCCAACGATAAAAAAAGAAGAAATCAAACATCCACTCCCCGGGCGCGCGACTCTCTCCCTCGGAACCGTGGGTTCGCCGACGAACCTCCTCACCCCACATCGGCGGCCGAGCAAGCACTCGGAATTTCTAGATGGAAAGGGGCGTGGTGATGCCGGGTTGAGTCATCCGTCGCGGACGACCCTCGTATCGTCTCGACCTTTCCCCCAGCATTCACTGCGCATCGCGCCTACCAAATGATGAGAACTTTCTGGAATCTCGCGCGGAAGGTATTTAATCGAGCAGCCGAGACGAGAGATCAGAAGAAGACGGAAGTTAGCGCCAGAGCGCGTAGGGATTCCGCCGTGTAGTCGGCGAAGGTTTTGTCCGTAGAGACAAAGCAGGAGAAGATGATTTCCACCTGAGGGGTGACGACTCGAGCTACAGGCAAGAGTGTGTGTGTTTACCGCTATCGAGCGAAGACGCGTGGCAACAGCTGCGTGTTTGAAGCCGACGGGTTTCCGGCGAAGAAGTTGAAGCTTGGAGAGTGGCCAATTGAAGGCGCGAGGTTTTTTTGGAAGAGAAACTTCGGCGAGGTTTCCTGGTAGAGAAACTTCGGGGGCAGCGGAACGACAACAATGCTGGACTTTGCGTGAGTGATTCTCGGAAGAGTATCATCCAGACTTTTGTTCCAAGAACTTTCAACTGAATAGGTTTTCTATCTCTTTAGTCTTTAAGTGTCTTGGTTGTTCGATGCATGTGACTGCATTGTAGTGTGTATTGTTGTCTGTGTCTGTTGTTTCGAGTGTGGCTGATTGTACTGTGTAGTACGTTGTTTGATTGGTGACATATTGTACTCAACTATTGTGAAGTGTGCATACTTGTGTATTGTTTTCGATCTGCCATTATTGAGAATATAATTTTGTTTGTTTATCAACTCTCGGCTCTGACTGGTTCTTTGGGCCACAGCCGGCGTCCGCTGGTGCGCCAAAAAGGACCACTACTAAATTGTCCATGCTTTCGTGGTGCGGTTCGGGGGGCCGATACTTCGGCCCTTGGAATTAGCCTGGCGATCGCCTCCCTAATTAACGGGACCCGTGACAACCTTTCAAGTGCACATCATGCTCTTCACGATTAAGGCCGCAAACTAAAATGTCGTCTAAGTAACAGACAACACCTGGGCACCCCTTCAGTACATCGCTCATCATTTTCATAAAGTAGCTGACGCAGATATCAGCCCGAAGCACACGCGGCGAAATCTGTAAAGCCCTTGATACGTTACAAAAGTAGTAAGATCACGACTCTCCTCAGCTAACCCAACCTGGTGGTAGGCGGGGGCAAGATAGAGTTTAGAAAACTTTAGCACCTGTTAGCTGTTGTAAACGTTCCTCGATGTGAGGAAGAAGGAACGCGTCCACTACAATGGCCTTGTTCGGCTCATGGAGATCGACGCACAGTCGGATGGAGTTGTCCTTCTTGCAGCCGACGACCAAGGGAGACACCCAGTCCGAAGCATCCACCCTCTCAATGATGCCTGTCGACTCTAGTTGTTGCAGCTTGTCGGCAACTTGTTGCCTCAGCAAGGGGGGAAGACGACGCAGTTTGGCCACTTCAGGCTGCGCACCAGGTCGACGCTTGACACGGTGAACGTATTTCTGGACGGTGCCGATGTCCGACAAAAACAGGTGGTGATACTCCGGTGGCGCATTCGCCGGAACCGCCGAGGAGTCGACGAGAGATCAAGTAAGGGTCTAACCTCTGATTATTATTTTCAGAGCTCAGATGGCATCTAATCCTAGGAGCCAGGTGCCTTTGTCCGTGACAGAAGAAAATCGTGGCGCAGTTGCCATTGTGCGAAACTGTCCTTGAAATAGCCATGATTTTCATGGCTTGCTCTAGGTAATGCTGTAGAATGAGATGTGAAGGTAGCAACTTGATATGCGAAAAGTACCACTTGTAATCTTGGACGTTGAGCATTGACACAGCTGCCCGGGTCGATGAGCATGTTGAAAGTGGATCCATTGATCTGTACGGGAAGGTGCAGAAGTCCAATAGTGGTGACCGTTTCGTCCACTTGCAGGACAGTTACTGTATTGATCACCGTCGATGGGCCTTGGTGACCGGAGGACGTCCGCACCGCGAACACGCTCGGCTCCTGGCAGGACATGCGTCGGAGTTGACCTAATGCCGCGTCAATCCGCATCGGTGACAGGCACCCGCGCGAGCTGGCGGCGAAGCTGGGCAGAAGGTGTCCGCAGAAGCGGAGGGCGAGTAGGTGCACGCAGCAGAAGTACCGCCGGCGCCATCTTGCAACGGAGCTTGCAAAGGACGGCCGCCATTTGGCCTAGCATCTTGACTCGCTCGGCGAGCTCAGTCGCCATTTTGAATAGGACGTGACGACACTGGGGCTCTTCAGTTTTCGGATTCCTGGGTTGGTTCTGGAGACCCACGGGCTACCCGTGGGCTCACTAAAAGCTACTGCTGCATCCGGTTCTCATAGGAAATGACGTAGGCTGGCTACGCACACGCCCGGCGATAGCCCAAAGGTCGCAAACTCGAACACAGGACACCAGCGTAAACGTAAACGAACTCTACCATCATGGCAGCAAACGAAACAGTGCGCCACGTGTATGTAAGTTTTTTTCTGCATTGTCCACTTGAAATTACGTAGCTAAGCTCACCAAAAAGCTTAAATATATCCTCGAGCGTATGCATTCGGGGTACGACATCGTACGCTCGCACGATCATTCGCCGCGTCCGCGAACGAAGCAGCCAGCTGGCGCACGCTGCCTCGAGAACGATGCAAGGTGAGCTGCCGCAGCTAAGACGGCTTGACAACCACACGTCTGTTTAGTACATGAATCAGTCACTGCGCAACACGACGCGAAGTCACACGGAACTGATTGTGTCCCCAAAAGAGTTTGAAGATATATACCTGCTCAGCTATCGCGTATCATACGCCGCAAACACACGTTGACCAACTTACGTTTTTGTCTAAAGTTTATGATATGCGCAGGTATCGGTATTACGAATGCGGATCGTATAGAAAATAAACATTTGCATGACACGTTCTCGATTCATATTTAGAACTTGCCTTGGCCTGTTTTCTATTCCTGAGTGGCACTTAACGAATGTCTTGTATATCAGCTTTGATTCGACCTACTAGGTCAAAGTACGTACTACGCGGCATTACTACGAAGAGGTAAAAAAAGACAAATCCAACGATGAAATGGGCCACTAACGGGTGTATACATTTCTGAATCCATTCTTCGTTTTTTTTCTCGCACCGTATCGTATAATATAATACCACATATGCTGGCTCATAAATGGAAATAGTTTCGCACGCCGTTCGCCACCAGCGAGCATCACCAACAGTCGCGATATAGGGCCTTCTATCACCATCGACGATTAATCGAGTAGTCAGAACAGAGGTTCTCAGGGGTTCACGTACGCAAACATACGACGCAGAGAGCTAGCTCAATCACAATCTTCTTTGCTAAGTGCACAGAAAGCAGGCACAGCTTCACAAACGACTACTACGAAAAAAATTAACTCCAAAGTTCTCTCCATGCGTGCGTAGAGGGTGTACTACGTACATAACTTTTAAGGCACGTGCATGAAGCAGTCAACAAGCAACAGTTCACCGCGTTGTTCACAGGAGGAAGCTTTACGGAAAACAACAAATGCGATGAACAGTAGCTTCAAACACTCGCCGCCATTTGTAATCGCCTCATCTCGCAAAGCGCAACAGGCTTTAGAAGATAACGCCATGCGTAAATGACAAGCGAAGGCACAGTGATCAAGTTCTCACATTGCAATCCGTCGAAGCCTTACAAAGATGGCACCGAGCACGAATCGTACCTTTTCGGCGTCTGCTAGCCTGAAACTTGCTCAAACCTTTCCAGAAATCTTCCGCGACTAAATTGTCCTGGAAGCTTCTGGTGACCCTCGTGCTCCCCGCGCGTCGCCAGGACATCGAACCCGAGAAAAACGAACCCCAACCGGAAGTGCGTGCGGGAGGGATGGAGCAGCCCGAGAAAAAACTGCCCGCAGCTTCCCTCGGGGGAACACTGAGGAGGATGCGGAGCATATAATTGGTTAACGGGGTGTCAAAGTGCGACTTACTTGGGTCAATGGCTAAATTGGTTAACGTGGTTGTGAAATGGGGTGTTAAATTGCGACTTACTTGGGTCGATGGCTAAATTGGTTAACGTGGTTGTAGGAGGGGGTGTTAAATGAGTGAACACGTACACACGTATGCGAAAGGACGGCGCTGGTCGAAGGGACGTCGATCATTGTGTTTGTGGATTTGTTGGAATTCATTTCACCGCGACCTTGGACGTCGACGCGCCGTACAAACCAACCGACGAGCGGCAACTGAGCGAGCGAGCGCCGACCTTGAGTATATATACAGCGCGACGGCGCATGCACTGTCAGCTGTTGAATGTTCTCGAAGGAGAAGCGCGCGCGCGGCACAGATGGCGACGGTGCGACGGCGCATGCGCTGTCAGCTGTCGAATGTTCTCGAAGGAGAAGCGCGCGCGGCACAGATGGTGGGCGAAGGCGCGACGGCGCATGCGCGCGCGTCAGCTGTCGAATGTTCGAGAAGCGGTGCGGACGGCGCGGACGGCGCACTACAAGGCGCGAGTATAAGATGCTTCCGCATCTAAAAATTGCCCGCAGCTTCCCTCGGGGGAACACTGAGGAGGATGCGGAGCATATAATTGGTTAACGGGGTGTTAAAGTGCGACTTACTTGGGCCGATGGCTAAATTGGTTAACGTGGTTGTGAAATGGGGTGTTAAATTGCGACTTGCTTGGGTCGATGGCTAAATTGGTTAACGTGATTGTAGGAGGGGGTGTTAAATGAGTGAACACGTACACACGTATGCGAAAAGGCGGCGCTGGTCGAAGGGACGTCGATCATTGTGTTTGTGGATTCGTTGGCATTCATTTCACGGCGACTTCGGACGTCGACGCGCCGTACAAACCAACGGACGAGCGGCAACTGAGCGAGCGAGCGCCGACCTTGAGTATATATACAGCGCGACGGGGCATGCGCTGTCAGCTGTCGAATGTTCTCGAAGGAGAAGCGCGCGCGCGGCACAGATGGCGACGGCGCGACGGCGCATGCGCTGTCAGCTGTCGAATGTTCTCGAAGGAGAAGCGCGCGCGGCACAGATGGTGGGCGACGGTGCGACGGCGCATGCGCGCGCGTCAGCTGTCGAATGTTCGAGAAGCGGTGCGGACGGCGCGGACGGCGCACTACAAGGCGCGAGTATAAGATGCTTCCGCATCTAAAACGAGCGCGCTCTGGCTGGCTCTGGCAGCCCGCGGGTAGCCACAAGTCGAAAATCGAAGAGCCCCGCTGCGTCGACTTGCGCTCCAGATAACTGTAGCAACGCGTGGTCGACGCGTTCCTCCTCTCGCGCTACGTCTAGCACCTTCTCTAGTGTGATGCCCTTGCCAATTTTGAAAAAACGTTCGTTGCAGGTGTGGTGACACGATGCGAGAGACGATGTGGTCGAATGCGAGAATATCACCCGCTGCGCCGAATTCACAAAGCTTGGCTACTCGGCGTACCTCCCGTATAAATTCTACCGCCGACTGGTCTGGACCCTGACGCAGGGCTGTGAAGTGGGCGCGCAGACATGCGCGCCCGGTTGCGGTTCACAGATTCATTAAGCAGCACAAGGGCGGCATCGTACACGTCCGGCATCGTCTGCCGAGTTTGCTTGTCGGCTCCCGGCTCATCTTCGGCGGCACGCAGGTAGGTGTTAAGTACCTCGACACCAAAGGGGTTCAGGATCAGCGCCTTTTCGTGCTCCGGCGTGGCGTTCCTGGCAGCGGCGTTGATGTAAACCTGTAACACAGGACGCCACTGCCTTCATAAAATAGGCGGTACACCAGGGCATTGAAGGAACGGAGGCGGAGGGATAGCCGCGTTCATGTTTGCCGAAGAGAGCGTCGAGATGGCAGTTCACGAGAGACGCGTACGACGGCAGGCCTCGTGAAAGGACTGGCACAGATAGTGTAGAAAAGTAGAATAGACGAAGAAAATACAGCAGTGGTGTGATAGCTTGCACGGCTGCTGAGTCGACAGCACGATGAAGAAGGCTGGATGCCCACCTTGACGCCTGATGCACGTATATTCAGATCCTCGTCACTAATATGTTGTATCGTGCGGCGGACGCGCGACACGGAGCACGCAGGGCACGACGCTGAAGCGCCGGCCGATACAAGGTACGCAGCAGCCGGTAGCCAACAAGGACTCGTTTATTCTGTACAATGCCGCATGGATGGATGGATGGATGTGGCTTTACCCTTTAGGTTGGGCGGCGGCTAACGTCACCTAGCCGTAATACTTAGTGAACTAACCATTAGATTTATCTTTTTGTTCCTTTAAATAGTGAGGTTGAGGATTCGTACTTTGCAGTAAAGGGTTTATTTTCACTCGTGCCTTGACTTTACCAACAATCAGATAACCTCCTTCTAGTTAAGTCTACGCGCTTAAAGTCTATTTTGCCCTCCCTGTCCCTAAACCCCAGTGCTTTGAAAAAATCTGCGCCATCATCCTGAACAATAGGGTGAAGCCCTTTAAAGAACATTATAAGTGTTCGGCAGTTTCTTTTTCCTCTCCACACGCACTGCATACTGTGTCTACCCCTTCGTATTTGGCCCGATATGTGTTGGTTCGCAACACTCCCGCACTGGCCTAAAACCGTAAAGAACTAACCCGAGTATTATCATGTATCCTTTCCTTGGCAATTTCCTGCTTAGAAGTTCGATAGATCTCTAGTGCGAACTTCTTAATCATGATAATTCTCCACATGTCAGTTTCTGTTTCCTTCACTTTCTTCTTAACCGATAGTTCTTTTTGGTTTGACCACCTGCTGTTTTCTAAGTATTTACCAGTCCACTTCCTGGTTCGCTTCCTCCATTTTGTATCGACATTCTTCATGTACAAGTAGCTGAAAACCTTCCTAGACCAACGCTCCTCCCCTATTTTTCTCAATCGCTTCTCAAATTTTATCTTGCTGCTAGCTTCCCTGCCCTGAAATGATGTCCATCCCATATCACCTTGTACTCCCTGATTTGGTATATTCCCGTGAGCTCCTAAAGCAAGCTTGCCTATTCCACGTTGCTTAATTTCTAATCTTGCTT
The DNA here is from genome assembly GCA_013436015.1 of Rhipicephalus annulatus. NCBI lineage: Eukaryota > Metazoa > Arthropoda > Arachnida > Ixodida > Ixodidae > Rhipicephalus > Rhipicephalus annulatus. Next base: position 163,303 of record WOVY01013615.1, read on the forward strand.
GAACTTCTGATCTCATGCACAAGACCGCATTGCCGAACGTCTGCCCAGGAACCATGACGCCTTTCCATATTCTTCTCACAACATCATACCTATTGTAATTCCACAGTGCCCCATTTTTCATCACTGCTGCATTCCTGTTACCATTAGTCGTCACGTATATTTCGTGTTCCCTTAGGTCCTCGGTCCCATTGCTTATCCATACGCCCAGATATTTGTATTTATCTGTTGTCTCAGGCGTGACCTCCTGTATTCTAAGCACACTACCTTCGTTATCATTGAAAATCATGACTGCTGATTTTTTCTTACTGAATCTAAAATCTAACCTATCTCCCTCATTACCGCAGATGTCCATCAATCTCTGCAAATTTTCCTTGTTGTCGGCCATTAGCACTATATCATCTGCGTACATTAATGCTGGGAGTGCCTGATCAAGGAGATTTCCTTGTTCGACTAAAGAGAGGTTTAAGTCCAGTCCACTTTCCTCTAATTTGGCCTCTAATCCTTATAGGTACATCATGAATAATAAGGGTGACAGGGGACACCCCTGCCTAAGCCCCCGTTTGACCTCTGCAGGCTTGGATACCTGTTTTTCCCATTTTATAACTACCTTGTTACCTTTATAGATATCCTTTGAAAGATTAGTGACTACATGTTCCACGCCTAGTGTGTCCAGTATTCTCCACAATTCCTCTTGAACCACGCTATTGTACGCTCCATTGATATCCAAAAATGCTAGCCACAGGGGCCTTTGTTCCTTTTTTGCTATTTCGATGCACTGAGTCAGTGAGAAAAGATTTTCTTCCAACCTTCTGTGTTTCCGAAACCTATTATGCAGTTCCCCTAGCACCCCCTCATCCTCCATCCATGCCTGCAGTCTTTCCATTATAATTTGCATCGCCAGCCTGTAGACCACTGATGTCACTGTTATAAGACGGTAGTCGTTTATGTCAGCTTTGTCCCCCTTTATAGATCATGCTCATCCTGCTAAGTTTCCATTCATCGGGAACTTCACCATCGTTTATTAGTTTGCTCACTGCCTCTCTTAAAGCCTGCTTAGACTTCAGACATAATGGCTTTATCAGCATAATTCGAATGCCATCTGGGCCTGTTGATGTACTACTAGGAAACCTTTTCTCAGCCCTTTCCCACTCTCGTTGTGACAATTGAGCCATTGCATCACTTGATTCATTCTTGTCTATTGTGGTGCATAAAGCACTTCTTTGTTGAAATTTTTCTGTCACCATTGTTCTTATATATTCTATATCTTCATCTCCTTTTAGCCTAGCACATTGGGCTGTAGTTATATACCTCTGCTCTAGGATCGTCTCATTTCTTAGGGAGTTTAGATGGTTCCAAATTTTCGCAGCTGCCTTTCCATATTTTTTTTTGCACTTCTGCCAGCCACTGAGCTCCCTTTCTTCTAATCTTTTCATTGATGAGAAGTGACGCATCCCTTCTACAGCTTAGAAAGGTTTCCCATTTTCTTTAAACATCATCTGTTGGTTCACCCCGCTGCTTAGCATGTCTGTGTTCCCTGGAGACTTCCTGACGTTTTGCTATGGCTCTCTTAACTTCCTCATCCCACCAACTTTTGGCTTTGTGTCTTCTTTTCCGGGGTGACTTGTTACGCGTCTTAGCAAGCTCTAGCTCAAACAGTCTAATTAAATTCGTGTATGTCCACACTGTTTTATTATCCTCCATTATTACTTTTTCACTTTGTTTAGTGGCTGTTTCAATTTGCCTTTTTGGATAAAAAGTTTCCTGTTGTTGCTCGTCTTGTCTCGTTTTCTCTTTCACTGCTCTTCCAAAACTTAGCTTGATACGTTTGTAATCACTACCCAGATTTCTGGAGCCACCTTCATCTATGTGCGTTCCCCTGAGCTTATCATACATCCTATGTGACACCAGTGCATAATCTATTGTCGACTGCAGCCTTCCTACCTCCCATGTTATCTGCCCTTCACACTTCTCGGTACTGTTGCAAATGATCAGATCAAGCCTTTCACACATATCCATGATCATTTTGCCTGTCGGGTCGGTATACCCATCTATATCTTCTATGTGCGCATTCATGTCTCCTAGTATAATTATCTCGCACTCTCTTCTTAACTCCTGAAAGTCCTTTGATATACACTCTAGCATTGCCGGTTTTTCCTCTCTGGCCTTTGCTCCCGTGAACAAGTACACAAAACCAAGGAGCGTTATTTGACTTGCCACTTTCCCTTTTATCAATAAATGTTCCTTGCACTCCTGCTTGATTCTTAGGCAGTCTGTACTTTTATGAATGAATGCCCCAATACCACACCCCATTCTGCTGCCTTCTGCTTTATTACAATATTCTCACGCGTAGTCCGGATTGTTCGGAGGTTGTTCCATGTCCCTGAGATGTGTTTTTTCAAAATCGTATATTATCGGCCTCTCTTCCCTTAGCTGTTCGTCTATCTCTTCCCACAGACACGCACATGATAGCGCCCCCTGAGGGATAAAACACTTCACATGAACCTAACCTGGCAACCACGAAATCGGAACCGAGACATCACAGAAACGCTGGTGGCCAAGTTCCGCACGCACAATTCTAACGGCAGCCGAGCGATTATCCACTCCCGGGAAGGCTAAACCTTGATAATATTGCCACGTAAAAATGACACAACGCGTGTCTATTCAGAATCTATATTGACACTGATGCGTATAGCATAGACTAAGATGGAGGACAGCGCACACAACCGACAGACCACTACCTCGTTGTCGTCTTCGGACTGCTGATATGTCAGCTACGTAGCATTACTCCCCCCCTTGGCGGCAAAAGCGCTGACTCGGTGCATAATAATTACGGTATTGAGTAGGCAGGTGGTAAGGTTTTAGCCTGCTGACGTGCACAACATCCCTGGGTGTACTTGCACGCAGTCTTTTGGTCTCAGATGCAGGAACGATCTTATAGGTGACGTTGGTTACCTGGCGAATGATAGAGTAAGGACCCATGTAGCGAGACCACAACTTCTCTGATAAGCCAACTCGATAAACTGGGCACCACAGGAGAACGAGAGAACCAGGTGAGAACCGAACGTCAACATGCCAGCTGTCGTGGATGGCTTTCTGGGTGGCTTGCAAAGCCGAAAGTCTAAAGTGGGCGATCTGACGTGCGTGGTCGGCACGAGCAATATCATCGCGTGCATATTCGGTTGACGGCGTTGTAGTGGTTGGAAGTAGGGTGTCGAGTAGTAACGTCGGATCACGGCCATAGAGCAAATAAAAAGGTGAATAACCAGTGGTGTCGTGGCGCGAAGATTGTACGCGAAGGTCACGTGAGGTGGAGCCAGGTCCCAGTAATAGTGGTGGGAGGACACATACATCGCGAGCATGTCCTTGAGGATGCAATTTAGGCGTTCGGTAAGGCCATTTATTTGAGGACTTCAAATCCCGGCTGTGGCGGCTGCATTTCCGATGGAGGCGGAAATGTTGTAGGCCCATGTGCTCAGATTTGGGTGCACGTTAAAGAACCCCAGGTGGTCTAAATTTCCGGAGCCCTCCACTACGGCGTCTCTCATAATCATATACTGGTTTTGGGACGTTAAACCCCACATATCAATCAATCATTTGTTTGAGGACGTAAGAAAGTGGTCAACTTGTGCTGCTTAGAGGAAGAGCGCAGAAGATTGTCGATTACTCGAGACGAAAATGCGCGGCCGCTTTCCGTGAGTAGTTGGCGCGGAGCACCATGGTGTATGGTGATGTCGCGGAGAAAAGAGTCCGCAACGGCAGTAGCGGTGCTCGTGGGTAGCACTCCAGTGATGGCATACCTAGTCGCGTATTCTAAAGCAACAGCGACCCACTTGTTGCCCGATTTCGACTCGAAAAAAGGACCGAGAAAATCAATACCAACACGGAAGAAAGGTACGGTTGGAAAGGAGATCGGTTGAAGATGTCCAGCTGGTAGTGCAGTAGGTCGCTTCCTACGTTGGCATTTATTGCAGGAGAACACGTAACGGTGAACGGACCTGGCGACACCGCGCCAAAAGAAGTGGCGACGCACACAGCCGTACGTCCCAGATACACCCAGATGACCAGCAGTGGGTTCATCATGAAGCTCGTGCTGCACGGTTGAACGCAAACGTTTCGGCACGACAAGAAGGAGCTCAGGGCTATCTGGATTGAGGCTGCGACGGTACAACGTGCCATTCAGGAGGACGTACTTGCGAAGTGACGCGTCGTTCGGAGCAGATTCGAGACGGTCAATAAGTTGTCGCAGGAGAGCATCACGACGTTGTTCATCCCCAATCTGAAGAGACTGGGACATTGACATGACGCTGAGGCTAGGCTCGATGTCTGATTCGTCGGGCTGATCAACATGGTAGCGGTATAAGGAATCGGCGTCCAGACAGGAAGTCCAGACATATAAGCAACCGAGTAGGAATACTCCTGTAGGCGTAACGCCCAACGGCCAAGTCGTCCACTGGGTTCCTTCAGAAAAGAAAGCCAACACAGTGCGTGATGATCTGTGATGACACGGGAAGGACGGCCATACAAGTAAGGACGGAATTTCGAAACCGCCCAGACAAGGGCGAGACATTTCCGTTGCGTTATAAAGTATAGCGTTCAGACTTTGAAAGGAGACGGCTTGCATACGCGATTACGTGGTCGTTGCCCCGCTAAATTTGTGCCAAAACTCCACCGATTCCATGACCACTCGCGTCTGTTCGCACTTCTGTCGGAGCATCAGGGTCGAAATGTGCAAGAATAGGAGGTGTCGTTAGAGCGGTGATTAGCTGAGAGAAGGCGTCAGCTTGAAGAGGGCCTTACCAAAATGGGCCGTCTTGATTGAGAAGGTCGGTGAGCAGCCGTGCGAGTGGCGCAAAGTTTTTCATGAACCGGCGAAAGTAGGAGCAGAGGCCCACAAAACTGCGAACATCATGAACAGAGCGTGGGACTGAGAAGTTTGTTAAAATGCGTACTTTCACCGGGTTGGCCGTACGCTAGCAGCGTCAACAAGGTGACCAACACGATAATCTGGCGGAGACCGAAGTGGCACTTCAAGGAATTGAGCTGCAGGCTGGCCCGTCCAACTATAGATAGAATTGTCGAAAGGCATTCAAGGTGGGTTGCGAAGGTAGGTGAGAAAATTATCACGTCGTCCAGGTAACCCAACCATGTCGACCATTTAAACCCTTGTAGGAGCGTGTCCATCATTATCTCGAAGGTCGCTGAAGCGTTGCAGAGACCGAAGGGCATGACCTTGAATTGCGAAAGACCGTCAGGGGTAACAAAGGTGGTCTTTTCTCGGTCCATGTTATCTACAGCAATTTGCCAGTAGCCAGATCGGAAGTCGCGACATGAAAAGAAGGTGGCGCCTTGGAGGCAATCGAGAGCATCGTTAATGCGTGGTAGAAAGTACACGTCTTTTTGGTAATTTTGTTGAGGTGGTGTTAATCAATGGAGAAATGCAGAGAGCCGCCTTTCTTCTTTACTAATACCCCGGGAGATACCCAAGGGCTGGATGATGGTTTGATTACATTTTTCGTAGGCATTTCGGCCACTTCTTTTTGAATAACTTCTCGCTCAGATGCTGACACGCGGTACGACCGACGGTGAACGGGCGCAGAGTCACCAGTGTTGATTCGGTGAGTGAAATTTAGCTGACTTAATGGACGATCGTTGGTGTCGAATATGTCACTGTATGAGGTCAAAACCTGGCAGGGAGCTTCGGCCTGGTGAGGCGAAAGCTCCAATGCAATCATATTTACAAAATTAGCATCGTCTGAGCTGGGTGACCTTGAGACTGCGCCTCTATCAGGAGCAGATGCAGTGACAACACTGACATCATCCGCTGTTATGACAGTTAGCTGGGCTAGAGACAACTGGCAGGGCAACACTTGAGGGGTGAAACCAAAGTTAAGGAGCGGAAGGAACACACAGTTTCCGCTGTGGTCGCGATGGTATGGGGTACAGTAACACTACGTGTGCGCCGAACGTCAGTAATTGGCGTAACGATATAATCACCACCAGGAACAAGAGGGGCACCCTACCGCGGTGGTCTAGTGGCTAAGGTACTCGGCTGCTGACCTGCAGGTTGCGGGTTCGAATTCCGGCTGCAGTGGCTGCATTTACGATGGAGGCGGAAATGTTGTAGGCCAGTGTGCTCAGATTTGGGTGCACGTTAAAGAATCCCAGGTGGTCCAAATCTCTGGATTCCTCCACTATGGTGTCTCTCATACCTGTATGGTGGTTTCGGGACGTAAACCCCACATATCAATCATCAATCAAAACGGGAGGGGTCGATCACAAACACACGTACGTGACAGCACGAGGTGGCAGGCGAACGAAAGTGGTTGGGCTCAAGCGGCTGGTAGGCTTTGGAAAGTAGTCGGCAAAGATTGGAAGCTCGAGAATGAGGGCAACAGACGAACAGTCAATTAAGGCCGAGTGTGCGAAAGGAAATCAATGCATAGTATGAGGTGATGAGGTCAACAGGCTAGCGCGGCAAAAATTACCAAGGCGTGACGACTGGCAATGCTGACACGAGCAGTACATATTCCGAATACTGGTACAGTAGCGCCAACGGCAACACATATTCACTGCTTTGTAGACGGCGTCATAACCTTTTGCAAGCGGCGGTGTAGAGTAGCGTTCATCTTAGATAGGTGCGCACCTGTGTCAATGAGGGCATTCAGAGGAATAGGGTCGACTTGTACTTCAAGCAGGCTGTGGTGCTTGAGACGCGCCAGTAGAGGATTTTCGGCCATCATTGGTACTGCAGCTTGACCTCTATAAGCTGCAATATCTAGTTTTCCTGCTGCGATCATCCAGAGAAGCTGGGCAAGGAAAAGCGCGGAGGTGGCGGAGAGTGGGATTGACGACGTAGCGGCGACCGGACGAAGGGGCGTCAGTGTAGTGGCGACCGGGAAAAGAAGCGTCAGTGGAAGGCTCGTAAGATGAGGACGAATATAAAGTGAAGGGTGCAGCGGCTGAACGTCGAGGGGTCGTCGGTGTATGTCCGCAGAGGTAGAGAAGGTCTGACGTCGTTGGTTTGACCAATCGCGGCGGCAGTAGCGAGAAACCTGCCCAGGCTGGTGGCAGGAAAAAGAAATAGGCCGGTCGTCGGGTGTTCGCTATTCCAAAAAGTTACGGAAGGGCATTGCTGGAGGTAAATGGTGAGCGTGTTCTGGGGAGTAAGACGGAAATTCAGGGCGAGTCAAGAGACATGCTGATGGAAGGCCGAGGTTCGCAAACTTCTGCCTCAACACAGCTTGTATTAACGTCACTGACGACTGTTTTTGTTCAGAGGCGAGCGTTGCGAAAACGGATGGCTGAAGAGGAGCCGGACAGGTGACTTCGGTTTCCCGACAAACAATGCGCGTGAAGTTGTTATACGTGGGGGACTGGCCAGCGGCTTCACACGATGAGGTTCCGGCCGTGTTGGGCAGCCGAGTGAATCACTGAGTAATATGGCGGCTCTTGCCTTCTTCGAACCGCCCACACACTGTAACGATGGCGTCGATGGTGGCAACGTTGTTGTACACTAGAAGAATAAAGGCGTCGTCTGCTATACTTTTCAGCACATGGGCCTCTTTCTCAGACTCACTCGGCTCGTCAATCTGTGCTCGTTAATCTGGTGGCATAGGGCGATGAAGTCGTGGATGTACGCGACGTACGACTCCGTCGACGTCTGTGCACGAGCCGCCAGTTGGTTCCGCGCTTTGATCTTCCGCCCAATGGTGTCACCAAAAAGGTCGCGGATCTTCTGTTTAAAGGATTCCCAGCTTGTAATATTCGTTTCGTGGTTCTTGAACTACCCGCGGTGGGCCATCGAGGTAAAAAAGCACATTGGCAAGCATAAGAGTCGGGTCCCACCTATAGCTTGCGCTGATCCGTTCGTACCGGTTGATTCATTTGTCGACGTCATCGCCACCCTGACCGGAAAATGCACAAAGATCACGAGCAGGAGGTAGAACGACGTACGTAGAAGTCACGGAAGGGGCAGCTGGTGAAGACGATGGTTGTTCAACCTGTGACATGGTAGGACCTATGATGATGCGGCCGTTGCGGAGCTTCGTGATAAAGATAGGGAAGTACCCAGAACCTTCACCACAAAGATGTTACGTAAAAATGACCCGAGGCGTGTCTATTCAGAATCTCTATTGACACTGATGCATATAGCATCGACTAATATGGAGGACAGCACGCACAACCGACAGACCACTTCTTCGTTGTCATCCTGACCGCTGATATGTCAGCTACGTAGCAATAGTCATCACGAAATAGTGAATAATACATGCGTCCTATGCTCAGAATGTGCTCGCTAATTCAACTGAAGTGCACGTCTAACTTTGGTTCGGGATCTTTTCGCGGCTCGCACAAATTTCTCGCTTGCACGGATCGAATGAAGTAGAAAAAGCAGTGAGAAAAGCATAACAATACCACGATCAAAAGTGCACGCGGGGACCCCAAGTAGCGTACGGATCAGCTGGGCGCTTCGTGAAGCAGCGAAACTGCTGCTCTCCCACTAAAACTACCGAGAAGCAAAGAAGAACATCTAGGCAAGTCTCGTTAATTGCGTGATCTTACGGCAAAATGGCCGGCTACAGAACGTGTTGGCTTGCCAAGGCTGGGTGCGTGACGTGATGCTCCCTCCTGTGTTTTTCCTTCCTTCATGTTTACCAAGATGCCTCACGAATGGCTTGTGTTGCTAGCAGCGCCCCCCTGCCTTCACTTTTGAGCAAGTGCGGCGTGGTGGCACTCGCGACCGACACTCATCGAACAGGCACTACCAGCATTGATGTACGCAGATTATGTAGTGCTAATGGCCGACAACAAGGAAGATTTGCAGAGATTAATGGACATCTCCGGTATTGAGGGAAATAGGTTACATTTCAGATTCAGCAAGAAAACATTAGCAGTCATGTTTTTTTAATTATAATGAAGGTAGTGAGCTTAGAATACAGGAGGTCACGCTAGAGATAACAGATAAATACAAATATCTGGGTGTATGGATAAGCAATGGGGCCGAGCGCCTAAGAGAACACGAAATATACGTGACGACTAAAGGTAACAGGAATGCAGCAGTTACGAAAAACAGGGCACTGTAGAATTAAAATAGATTTGAGGTTGTGAGAGGAATATGGAAAGGAGTCATGGTTCCTGGTCTGACGTTCAGCAATGTAGTCTTTTGCATGAGATCAGAAGTTCAAGCAAGATCAGAAATTAAGCAACGTGGAATGGGTAGGCTTGCCTTAGGAGCTCACTGGAATACACCAAATCAGGGAGTACAAGGTGATATGAGATGGACATCATTTGAGGGCAGGGAAGCTAGCAGCCACATAAAATTTGAAAAGCGATTGAGAGAAACGGGGGATGAGCATTGGACTATGAAGGTACTCAGCTAACTGTACATAAAAAATGTCGATACAAAATGGAGAAAGCGAACCAGAAAATTGACTGGTAAATACTTAGGAAACAGCAGGGGGCCAAACCAAAAAAAATATCGGTTAAGATGAAGGTGAAGGACGCTGAGACTAACATGTGGAGAATCGGCATGATTAAGAAGTCCGCACTAGAGATCTATGGAACTTTTAAACAGGAAATGACCCAGGAAAGAATGTGTGATAATGCTCGGGGTAATTCTCTACTGTTTGAGGCCAGGACGGGAGCATTGCGAACGAAGACATATCGGGCCAAATACGAAGGGGTAGACACGGTATGCAGAGCATGTAGAGAGGAGGAGTAAACTGCCGAACACTTGATAATGTTCTGTAAAGGGCTTAACCCATTAGTTCAGGATGATGGCGCAGAGTTTTTCAAAGCACTGGGGTTTAGGGACAGGGAGGGAAAAATAGACTTTAAGCAGGTAAAATTACCCATTAGAAGGTTATCTGATTGGTGGCTAAAGTCAAGGTACGACTGAAGAAGAAACCGTTCACTGCAAAGTACGAGTCCTCAACCTCATTATTTAAAGGAAAAAAAATAAATGTAGTTTTTGGTTCTCTAAGTATTACGGCTTCGTGGCGTTAGCCTCTGCCCGATCTAAAGGGTACAGCCATATCAATTCTTCCATCCATCCACCAACACGGAGTTTTTTGGGGCCCATAGGGGCACGTCAGTCGAAAGTTATTCGAGTTCAGCAAATATACACGACCATTTCGGAGGCTATGCGAAACATTTAGTTATTGCACCGTCCGCCACAAGTGGCGCTAGTGACAGACAATAATCTAAAATGAATTAGGTAAAGGGTGTGGCAGTTGTTTTCGTTCTCATTCGGCAGGCATCTAAATAGAGGATGCGTTGCTTTTAAATATTTTGTCGACCTATTTCTGCACAATGTTTTTTTTTTCGCTAAATATATTTGCCAGTGTGATGATATGGATAGTGGTACGGGGCCATAAAAGTACGAGGAGGCAGCTGGTGAGGATGATTACCTTGTGGCCACAAGCGAAGAAAACATGATGATGATCGGGACAAAGAAAAAGTACCAACTGGGAGGAAGAAAGAAGAGTGGAAAGAGCGTGGGCGGAGATCATCATCATTATCATCATCATCATCATTAGACTGACTACGTCCACTGCAGGACAAAAGCCTCTCCCATGTTCCGCCATTTAACACGGTCCTGTGCTTCCTGCTGCCAATTTACACCCGCAAAAGTCTTAATTTCTTCTGTCCACCTAACCTTTTGTCTCCCCCTAAACCTCTTGCCTTTTCTCGGAATCCAGTTAGTTCCCCTAATGACCAGCAATTGTCTTGTCTACGCGCTACATGCCCGGCCCGTGTCCCTTTCCTCTTCTTGATTTCAAGTATTATATCCTTAACCCGTGTTTGTTCTCTAATCCACTCTGCTCTCTTCTTGCCTCTTCAGGCTACACCTACCATTTTTCTTTCCATTGCTCGCTGCGTCGTCCTCAATTTAAGCTGAACCCTCTTTGTAAGTCTCCAGGTTTCTGCTCCGTAGCTAAGTACCGGCAAGAAACAGCTGTTATATACCTTCCTCTTGAGGGATAGTGGCAATCTACCTGTCATAATTTGAGAGTGCTTGCCGAATGTGCTCCACCCCATTCTTATTCTTCTAGGTACTTCAATCTCGTGGTTCGGCTCTGCGGCTATTACCTGCCCTAAGTAGACATAGTCTTTTACAACTTCAAGTGCACTATTACCTATCTCAAAGCGCTGCTCCTTTCCGAGGTTGTTGTACATTACTTTCGTTTTCTGCAGACTAATTTTAAGACCTACCTTTCTGCTCTCCTTGTCTAACTTCGTAATCATGAGTTGCAATTCGTCCCCTGAGTTACTCAGCAATGCAATGTCATCAGCGAAGCGCTGGTTACTAAGGTATTCGCCAATAACTCTTATCCCTAACTGTTCCCATTCTAGGCTACTGAAAACCTCCTGTAAGCACGCGGTAAATAGCATTTGGAAGATTGTGTCCCCCTGCTTTACACCCTTCTTGATTGGCATTCTGTTGCTTTCTTTAGGAAGCACTATGGTAGCAGTTGCTCCCCTGTAGATTTCTTCCAGAATGTTTATATATACTTCATCTACGCCATGATTCCGCAGTATCTGCATGACAGCTGATATTTCTACTAAATCAAACGCCTTCTCGTAATCTATGAAGGCTATGTATAGTGGTTGGTTATACTCTCAGCATCTCTCTATTACCTGATTGATAGTATGAATGTGGTGAATTATTGAGTAGCCTGTTAGAAATCCTGCTTGTTCCTTTGGTTTATTGAATTCTAATGTTTTCTTTACTCTGTTAGCAATTACTTTTGTAAATAGCTTGTATACTACAGAGTGCAACCTGATTGGCCTGTAATTCTTCAAGTCCTTGTCATCTTCTTTCTTATGTATTAAGATGATGTTAGCGTTCTTCCAAGACTGGTACTCTTCCCGTCAAAGACACCTCATAAACAGGGTGGCTAGTTTTTTTAACACAATCTGTCCTTCATCTTTCAGCAGATCTGATATTACCTGATCCTCACCAGCAGCTTTGCCTCTTTGCATGCTCTCCGAAGATTTTCTGACTTCTATCATTACTGGTGGTGTGCCATCTGGGTTACTGCTAGTTCTTTTAGTATTAGGGTCGTGGATGTCTCGGCTACTGTACAGATCTCTGTAAAACTCCTCCGCTATTTTAACTATCCAATTCATATTGATAGTTATTTTGCCTTCTTTGCCCCTTAGTGCATGCATCCGACTTTTGCCTATCTCAAGTTTCCTCTTCACTGCTTCGACGCTTCCTCCGTTTTTCAGAGCGTGTTCAATTCTCTCCATATTATACCTTGTTACATCGCATACCTTACGTCTATTAATCAACTTCGAAAGCTCTGCCAGTTCTATTTTGTCTGATGTACTTGACACTTTCATGATTTGACGCTTCTTAATTAGGTTCTTCGTTTACTGGGGAAGCTTGCCAGTGTCCTGTCTAACTACCCTGCCTCCAACTTCCACTGCACACTCCGTAATAATACTCGTCAGATTATCCTTCATTGTTTTTACGCTAAGGTTGGTTTCCTCACTAAGAGCCGAGTACCTGTTCTGCAGCGACACTCTGAATTCCTGTACTTTGCCTCTCAGTGCTAGCTCATTGATTGGCTTCTGGCGTATTAGTTTCTGTCGTTCCTTCTTCAAGTCCAGGCGAATTCGGGACTGTACCATTCTATGGTCACTGCATCGTACCTTGCCAACCACTTCCACATCCTGCACGATTCCTGGGTGGGCAGTAATTATAAAGTCTATTTCGTTCTTATTTTCGCCATTAGGGCTCCTCCATGTCCACTTGCGGTTTTCTCGTTTTCGGTACATGGTATTCAAAATCCGTAAATTATTGCGTTCTGCGAATTCTGCTAGTAGCTTTCCTCTCGCGTTTCTAGTGCCGATGCCATAATCTCCTACTGCCTGGTCTCCAGCCTGCTTCTTCCCTACTCTTGCATTAAGGTCGCTCATCACTATAGTATACTGTTTTTTACCTTACTCATTGCCGATTCCACGTATTCATAGAAGCTTTCAAATGAAGCGTCATCATGGCTGGATGTAGACGCGTAAGCCTGTACCACCTTCAACTTGTATCTTTTATTCAATTTAATTACGATACCTACCCCCCTTTCATTAATGCTATAGTATTCCTCTATGTTGCCAGCTATGTTTCTGTGAATTAAGAACCCCACTCGCAGTTCTCTTCTGTCTGCCAAGCCCCGATAGCAAAGGACGTGCCCATTCTGTAGCACCGTATTGGCCTCATCTGTCCTCCTAACCTCCCTGAGCCCTATTATATCCCATTTAACACCCTCTAGCTCCTCGAATAGTACAGCTAGACTTCTCTCACTAGATAAGGTTCTAGCGTTAAACGTTGCCAAGTTCAGGTTCCAATTCGGCCTGTCTGGATCCAGAGATTCTTAGCACCCTCTGCTGCGTTGAAGATCTGACCGCCGCCGTGGTCAGTTGCTTCGCAGCTGCTGGGGACTGAGGGCCGTGAGTTATTTTACGTTTGCATGTGGGAGATATTGGCCAGATACTGCACCAGGGTGGCCAATCCTTCTCTGGTGAGAGAGTGTGTTCCCGGCGGTGGTTACCGGTGAGGCCGCACCCCAGGCCTCTTAATGCAGTTCCATCAAGACGCGGATTTTTTTTAATCCGGTTGGGAACTGCGTGGCACCGGGATTGGAACCACGGACCTGTTGCATGCGAGGCGGATGCTCTGATCACTACGCCATCGCCACAATTTATGAAATATGTATATATATATATATATATATATATATATAGATATATATATATATATATAGATATATATATTAAATATATATATTATATATATATATATATATAATAAATATATATATATATATATATATATATATATATATATATATATATATATATATATATATATATATGTATATACACTCTATATAAAATATTTTAGCTCTTGCTAAGTATTAATCATGAGACCAGTATGTATGATCGACCCGAATCATGGCCGATCCCCATGAGTGGGTAGGTGCCAATGTTCTAAGGAGCACTATCATCATATTAATAATCCTTATCATCACCGGCGTCAGCAGTTCGTCGAGTTCCTTGGTGCATCAGCAGCCTGCTGTTCGAGCGACCTTATGTGACTGTTCCAGCGGCGCCGAGATCCCGACCTTGACTCCTTGGTGCACCAGCAACCTGCTGCCCTAGCAGCCTGGTGCAGGTGTCCCGGAGCGACCAGAGGCGATGATGCAGCTGGAAGCGGCTGGCTAACCACCAGCCAGGCACGGTAACAACATGGTATGAACTCGCCGTCACTACTCCCTGCCAACCTGTCACAACAAGGGTGCACGCGGTGGCGAGCCATCGCGACCTTTATCGGGACACACGCAGCGACACCACCACAACGACGACCACTACAGTGACTGTGAAGGCAGCGTGAAGAGGTTAATGCAGGAGAGTGTGGCCCGTTGCGAAATTAGACTAACGGTTAATTGCCAAACAGTAGTGAAACTCGCTCATTATGTCTAAAAGGTGCAAAGCGTGTTACATTTACTCATGTTCTCAATATTCTTAATTTAGTACACCTTTAGATTTGTTTTCCCTCGACGCATTCCTTTTTTATGGGCCTATACTTCGCATAGAAGTCGGCGGTGTTGACTAAATAAATAAATACCTTTTGTGTGTTAGAAATGCACGTGCCCTTTTGATAGGTATTGAAGGAAGAGGACGACCTTCAGAGAAACTCTCGTGCAGTTGTGGCCTGTGTGACGTTTGGTAGCCTGTGTGGCGTGTCACTATAGCCTGTGTGGCATGTGTGAGTAAATATATTTTCTTTATTACGAGGGCTCGTGTGGTTCAAGGACGCCACAAGGTCAACACCAGACAACCATGGATGGTGAAGATCCAAAGCCCAAGAAGTGGTATCGCCATCCAATCGCCACAGAGAGAAAGTGTGAGTTCCATAAGTCTACGAAGCCTGTTAACGTAAGCCTAATGGAATGCTTCAACGAAGATGTCAATCTGATTGGTGGTGGAGACGCGGACTCCAACCTCGGAGACACGGTCACGGCTCCTGACCTTCTACGAATGCTCCAAGTACCGTCTGCTATCAACGCTGCTGGAACGACTGTCTTTTGACGGCACAGCACAACCTCAGCCAGCGCTAACGTTCCGGATGGTTACCGACTTAAGTCGCAATATCAGTGCCTTCAATTCCTCCGAAGGCGGTTTTGACGCGCGTGAATAGATCGAAAGCATTCGTCAAACGTCTAATCTTCATGCGTGGTAAGCTGCCTACACGCTGTAAACTGCCAATGCCGGACTGGTTGGAGCTGCGAATTATTGGTATCATTTGAGGAGCTCCCAAATCAGATCGTGGCAGGATTTCGAGGTACGTTTCCATCATACCTTCGTCAAGTGCGGCTGCAGAGTTTACGCGACTGGTCATCGTCAGCTCTCGACTGGAAGCGCAACGGTGAAAACAGGCGACAATCCGCGTCTATAGACGCCAGAAGTGGCGCCTGCTGCAGTCCCCAAAGAACACGTGAACCCGCTTTTCCAACAAGCTCCACCACATGTAGAGAAGTCCGGAGATTGTGAAGCACTGACAACAGAAGACGGCGAAGATCTAAAGTTCAAGATGTCCCCCAGAGCAATACGAAAGTCAAAAGACAAGGGCAAACGCGAAGCTGTGAGCGAAGGAAAGCCAAAAGAGAAGGACGAAATCAAAGCCAAGTTTTAAAAAAAAGCAGACAAACTCTCAACCCGGTGCTGCGAGAAAATAGTGAAGAAAATTCTGGAACGATGAGAGAAACAGTAGGAAACAGGGGCGAAGAAGAAAAGAACAAAGAAACAGGCGAAAAAGCAGCCCAGGAACAAAGGGGGAAATAGTAAATAGAAAAGGGGATATATGGTATTCAATATTTTTCACAGATAGTTTGAAAAATATCACAAAATGAACAGACTTTCAGCACGTTAAATTTTCACGGAATCCTCAGTCGAGTCCGTCAAAAAAACTTGATATCTCCAGGTTCCGTCCGGTGCCGTGTTCCCCCAATAAATTTTTATTTACACACACCTGGTCTGACACTTTCCCCCCTTTGTCTGTTTTGCGAAGAATCAGAAACTATCGAACATTATTTTGGCTCATCTCGTAACTATGCAGTAAGTAGGAAAAGACTTATAGCTGATCCATCAGCGAAGCTAGATTTAAACTTATCCACAAAAAATGGTCTGAATTTCGGTGGCTCTGTTTTGGGAAATTGGGACGGATGCATTCGATGCGGTGTGTAATATCATTCAAGACACTAAACGTTTTTCAACATAAGGCCCACTTTAACAAATACTAAAATAAGCGGATCGAGAAATAATTTCCGAAATATGGATAAATCTGAGACGTGAATAATGTGGATAATATGGAAATGTGGATAAATCTGAGTTTTCTTCTCTTTTTCCATCTCCGTTGTCATTAAATGTAATAGCTCACTATGCTCCTAGCGTTTCCCCGGTTGTTTTCGTAGTTCATCTTCGACTCCTCCTGCTATATTTCTTATTTGTGTGTCATTTATATATGAGCTTGCAATCTTTGATTCCGTGTTCTAATAATGAGTTTTGTATACTATATGTAATGTTATGCGTTTATGAGCACTACCCAAGCTGTTAATACCTTCATCGTCTACTCTCATCTTTCTAAGTTTGTCATAGATTCCCTCTGTCATGAGGCAATGAATAATGCTTGATTGCCTTCGTCCCACTTCCCACGTGATCCGCCCCTCACACTTAGGCCCCAAGCCAACTATCTCAAGACTATGGTGCTCGCAGACATCTAGTAAGACGCTGCCATTGGTGTTTGAGCATCCGTCAAAGTCCTGTTTGTGAGCATTCCTGTTCCCCTGAAGGATTATTTCAGCCCCATGACCAAGCTCTTCAATATTGGCACCTATGCAATACGCTATCTCCAAATGCTATTTCTTGCAGTTATTCCCCATTCACAAGTAAGCTACACCTAGCCACGTTTTCTTTCCCCATCATCATCATCAGCCTGACTACGTCCACTGCAGGACAAAGGCCTCTCCCATGTTCCGCCAGTTAACCCGGTCCTGTGCTTGCTGCTGCCAATTTATACCCGCAAACTTCTTAATCTCATCTGCCCACCTAACCTTCTGTCTCCCCCTAACCCGCTTCCCTTCTCTGGGAATCCAGTTAGTTACCCTTAATGACCAGCGGTTATCCTGTCTACGCGCTATATGCCCGGCCCACGTCCATTTCCTCTTCTTTATTTCAACTATGATATCCTTAACCCCCGTTTGTCCCCTAATCCACTCTGCTCTCTTCTTGTCTCTTAAGGCTACACCTACCATTTTTCTTTCCATTGCTCACTTCGTCGTCCTCAATTTAAGCTGAACCCTCTTTGTAAGTCTCCAGGTTTCTGCTCCGTAGCTAAGTACTGGCAAGACAGCTGTTATATACCTTCCTCTTGAGGGATAGTGGCAATCTACCTGTCATAATTTGAGAGTGCTTGCCGAATGTGCTCCACCCCATTCTTATTCTTCTGGTTACTTCGATCTCGTGGTTCGGCTCTGTGGTTATTACCTGCCCTAAGTAGACATAGTCTTTTACAACTTCAAGTGCACTATTACCTATCTCGAAGCGCTGCTCCTTTCCGAGGTTGTTGTACATTGCTTTCGTTTTCTGCAGATTAATTTTAAGACCCACCTTTCTGCTCTCCCTGTTCAACTCCGTAATCATGAGTTGCAATTTGTCCCCTGAGTTACTCAGCAATGCAATGTCATCGGCGAAGCGCAGCTTACTAAGGTATTCTCCATTAACTCTTATTCCTAACTGCTCCCATTCTAGGCTTCTGAAAACCTCCTGTAAGCGCGCGGTAAATAGCATTGGGGAGATAGTGTCCCCCTGCCTTACACGCTTCTTGATTGGTATTCTGTTGCTTTCTTTATGAAGCACTATGGTAGCAGTTGATCCCCTGTAGATTTCTTCCAGAATGTTTATATATACTTCATCTACGCCCTGATTCCGCAGTGTCTGCATGACGGCTGATATTTCTACAGAATCAAACGCCTTCTCGTAATCTATGAAGGCTATGTACAGTGGTTGGTTATACTCTGAGGATTTCTCTATTACCTGGTTGATAGTATGAATGTGGTCAATTGTTGAGTAGCCTGTTCAAAATCCTGCTTGTTCCTTTGGTTGATTGAATTCTAATGTTTTCTTTACTCTGTTAGCAATTACCTTTGTAAATAGCTTGTATACTACAGAGAGCAAGCTGATCGGCCTGTAATTCTTCAAGTCCTTGCCATCTCCTTTCTTATGTATTAAGATGATGTTAGCGTTCTTCCAAGACTATGGTACTCTTCCCGTCAAGAGACACCTCGTAAACAGGGTGGCTAGTTTTTCTTACACAATCTGTCCTCCATATTTCAGCAGATCTGATGTTACCTGAACCTCACCAGCAGCTTTGCCTCTTTGCATGCTCTCCAAAGCTTTTCTGACTTCTTCTATCATTACTGATGGGGTATCATCTGAGTTACTGCTATTCTTATAGTATTAAGGTCGTGGTTGTCTCCGCTACTGTACAGATTTCTGTAAAACTCTTCCGTTATTTTAACTATTTTATCCATATTGGTAGTTATTTTGCCTTCTTTGTCCCTTAGTGCATACATCCGACTTTTGCCTATCCCAAGTTTCCTCTTCACTGCTTTGACGCTTCCTCCGTTTTTCAGAGCGTGTTAAATTCTGTCCATGTTATACCTTCTTACATAGCAGACCTTACGTCTATTATTCAACTTCGAAAGCTCTGCCAGTTCTATTTTGTTTGTTGTACTTGACACTTTCATGATTTGACGCTTCTTAATTAGGTTCTTCGTTTCCTGGGAAAGCTTGCCAGTGTCCTGTCTAACTACCCTGCCTCCAACTTCCACTGCACACTCCGTAATAACACTCGTCAGATTATCCTTCATTTTATCTACGCTAAGGTTGGTTTCCTCACTAAGAGCCGAGTACCTGTTCTGCAGTGACACTCTCTTTCTTTCCCCATACTGAGCGCAAACCCAGAGGAGCTCTGAACATGTTTGCTTCACTCTATCCGACTTGGCTTCGCTATGAATTAGCATTCCAACACCCCCACCTTTCCTTTCATATATGATACTGTTGCATCCTTCCAAAGTATAATTCATAATCTGTTGTGGCTCTTCCCAGGGTGTTTCTTTAACCGCCTACACACTTTTATGTTCCTTGTTTAACTGCTCCTCAATCTCTAACTATTTTGACTTCTTTCTGCCACCCTGCATGTAGATACAACTAATTGCAAGACGCACCTTCTGCTCTATTCAACCTTTTCTCTTGTTTTTCGCTATACCACCTGTCAAAGAGTCCCCCTTGTTTTTCTTGCTACCAGCTATACTGGACCACGAAGGGCCCGCGTGCCCTCCCAAAAAGCTACTGCGCATCCTGCAACTCGCCAATCCACCTCATGACCCAGCCTCCTAATGAAATGGATTTTGTCTCGTTGAAAACCACCCCACCTATGCACCTCTCTGTTTATTTGCACTACTCCAAGGCTTTTTTTTCGCCTCATCTGCCGTATCTCTTTTTTGCGTCGACAACCGCTCTTTCCAAGTTGCCATCACGCACCAGTACCTGTGGTATTGCGCATGCCACTACCTGTACCTGAGGAGAAATGGCGCACATGCCATCGACCCCTTTCACCGATATGGTCGCTAGCCTTGCTGATTTTTCATTCAAGACATTGTTTATATCACCCGCACATATCATGAGGTTTCGTAGATTAGCTTTACTTGTGAGTTTTGCGCTCGCTTGCTTCAACATTCCTCCCCGCTTGTGTCCAGGGAACGTACCTAGTGAAACCCTCTTGCCGCCTCTTTCCCTCTCTTTGATTGCTTCATGGCATCGATTTAGATTCGAGTCCCCAGCGATTATCACTTGCTGTAACTTTTCTGCTAGGGTATATCGCACCCGATGGCTTCTTGCGCTTGTAGCACCGGCTGCTTGGTCCCCTTCCATCACTACAACTACTTCGCGGAAGCTGGGTCTTGTGGCAATCGATTGAACCTGTTTTTCCCAACTTGTTTCCCCCCTTTTTTTGTTTTCGCTGTTCTGTGTGCCGGTACTCTACCGTTTCCGCTATCGGTGGCAGCAGCTCCTTCGAATGGACGTTACCTAGACATGGAAGACAAAGCAGCTAGAAGCATTTGACAACCTAAGAGATTACTCGTCAGTCTGACCGTACTGGCACACTACGACGAACACGAGTAGCGGCTCGTCTCATGCGATGCTTCACCTTACGGTACAGGAGCTGTGTTGTCTCAACGTGACGACCACAATATAGAGGCACCTACCGATTCTGTATCTCTGACGCTAGAAAAGCGCAATCATGATCAGTTAAACAGAGAAGGCCTTGATGTAGTGTTAACAGCCCGCAAGTTCCAGAACTGTATTTGGTGCAAAAAAGGTTACTTGCTTCACAGATCATCCAGCACAGCTCCGAATACTGATTGCGGAAAAGCCAACGGCTCATGTCCTCACACCACGTATGACCAGGTCATGTATCAGTCTATGGTTAAAACATTTTCTACCGGCATGGCAAAAACCATCTGAACGTGGACGCATTCAACCAATCACTACAATGTCTTAATCAGCCCTGGAAACCAGTCCACGTACAAATAATACGCATAACCGGCCTGAGAACTGGCTAACCTCCCTGTCCTTTCTCCCACTATACTATACAACGTACTATATGCCGCAACGCATCCGGTACATCATGCCAACAACATTAAAGTATTTGAAATGCTAGGAACAGACGTTTTACTCCACCAAAAAGAGAAATTTTAGGGCAGTTCACGTAACCTTTAGAGCTTGCTTTTGTAAAGTTATATGGAACATACACATGTTTTACAGTTTGTATTTCTTTCTCAATCATCACTATTATACTTTTCATATACAAGGTGCCCCAGCTATATTTAGCAAGAATTTAAAAGCATGCTGCCACTCGCAATTACGACGCGACCAAAAGGGATGAATACGGATAAAAAAATTTTATCAGAGAGTTGTAGATCGGTCTGCAAAATCTCTGATTGAAGAGTTTCGAACTTTATATCTGTTAAGTATTAGTGTTTTGCTGCTAACTATAAATTCCCGCAAAATAAAAAATACCTCGGTGACAAACTCGCTCGTGCGCCAGTACGCACGATGACTCCAGTGCTCCCTAACGTTCACTTCACTTATCTTCACTTTATTACCTTAAAGACCCCGGTGAGGGGGTATTACATAAGGGGTGGTTTAACAAATAGAGGTTACAGAGAGTGGTCTTCTGACAAACAATATGTATTCATGTTTTGCGCAAACGTTGATGAACACGTGATGGCTGCAATGTCACGGGGAAGGCCATTCCAGTCCACTGCTGTGTGAAGAAAAAATGAGGCAGCAAAAGTAGTAGTGCGAGCGCGTGCGCGTGCGATTGAATAAGGATGGGTTGTGCGGTGAGGTATGCGCGTTGGTGGGATGATGTAAGGTGCTTGATTGAGGGAACTGTGAAAGAACTGGCAATGCTTTTCTCAAGCGTGTACAAAACTATAAATATCTTGGGTTATGGTTCACGCCCGACCTCCGGTGGAACACTCATATTGATAATGTATGCTCCAGGGCTACCAAGGCATTGTATAGCCTTAGACGTAAACTTTATACCGCCCCATCTGATATAAAGGTTCTTGCTTACAAAACTCTTGTCAGACCTATTATCGAATATTCTAAAATTGTCTGGGACCCTTACACAAAGACAAACTGCAATAAAATAACAAAAATACAGCGACTTGGTTCGAGATTTATTTTTAATAAATATCGCAGACATCATTCTCCTACTGAACTCTGTAAAAAAGCTGGACTGGATAGTCCTGAACTTAGGACGAGGATTGAGCGTCTGAAATTCCTCTTCCAGTTAATTCATAATCATTTTAAACTAAACTATTCAGATTACTTCCAGGTCAACACACAAGAACACTCCAGACATCGCCATAATATGTACATACCACCCCTAGTCCCACGTAACGATTGCTTTAAGTTCAGTTACTTTCCACGTGCTATTGAAGATTGGAATATGCTGCCAGAGTCTATAATTGGTTGTTCCTCGCTTACATCATTTGAACAGAATCTAAAACGTTTATGTTCCGAATAACAGTGACATATGTTTTTTTTGCGTGTGTGTGTACTTTTTGTTGATTGCATGATTCTGCAGTAGTTGTCTTTCAAATCTTCAGCGCGGTGCAAAAGTGCCGCCTCAAATGCGTCATGTGCTGTTCTGCGCGTATGTATTGCATCGCATGTGTGTTCCATTTATGTATGTTATGTATAACTTCGAGTTGCTGGTCACAATAATACTGAGAAATTATCTCGAGACCTGTACGGTACTTCTTTTTTGCAAATAATTGTTTGTACTTCCACCCTGTAACGGCCCACTTCTGGGCTAAGAGTATAAATAAATGAAATGAAATGAAATGAACTTGTGTAACAAACAGAGGCTGGCGATGCGGCGACGCACAGAAAGATTAGTAATATCAGTGTCACGTTTTAAGGATGATATGCCTATGTCGTATGAATGTGAAGAGTGAATGAACCTAGTGGCACGATTTTGTATAGATTCTATTTCGTTTATTAGGTATATCTGGTGCGGGCTCCAGATGAGCGCTGCATATTCTAGTTTAGGTCGGATGAGCGATTTGTAAGCCAGAAGCTTTATGACTAGTGCTGCGTGACACAAATGACGCTTTAAGAAACCGAGAGATCTGTTCGCGGATGATATGATGTTGTTGATGTGTGTGTTCCAGGAAAGGTGAGATGTTAAGGTGACGCCTAGGTATTTGTATGACTGAACTTGTTCGATAGCGGAATTAAAGACTAGGTATGAGAATGATAAAGGATAACACTGGCGGTGAAACGAGACGAGTTTGCATTTAGTGGGGTTAAGCTTCATTAACCAAAGATCACACCACTGTTGCAAGAAATCCTGATCCTGCTGAAATGTAGTTTGATCAGAAATGTTAGTAACTGTGCGATAGATGACATTGTCGTTGGCAAATAAACGTATATGAAAAAATACATGAACAGGAACGTCATCAATATATATTAGGAACAAGAGGGGTGCGAGTACAGATCCTTGGGCGACGGCGGAAGTTACTGGGAGGAAGCTAGAACGGGTATTTTTAATGGAGACGAATTGAGAGCGGTTAGTAAGAAATTGTGTGATCCATGCAAGAATGTTGGGGTGCAGGTTCAGCTGGGAAAGTTTTAACAGTAGGCGTTTGTGCGGTACCTTATCAAAGGCTTTTGCGAAGTCGAGAAAGATTGCATCGGTCTGAAAGTGACGGTCGAGAGAAGAGTGTATATCATGAATAAATATAGCAAGTTGGGTTTCACAGGATAATGATTTACGAAATCCGTGCTGGGAAGAATGAAAAAAATTGTTGATGTCAAGAAAGTTAATGATGTGTGAATATATGACATGTTCCATGATTTTGCAGGGGACGCTTGTTAGAGAGATAAGTCGATAATTTAGGGGGGACTGTCTGTTACCTGATTTGTGGACTGGAATGACCTTTCCCTCCTTCCAGTCGTCTGGTAAAATTCCTGTTTCGAGTGACAATGAGAACATTATCAAAAAGTACACTGCAAAAATTTTCTTAGTATTTTTTAACAATTTAGAGTTAATATTGTCTACGCCAGCTGATGATGAAAGTTTTAGTTTGTCAATGAGTGATGAAATGCCACTAACGGATAACACAACAGGAGCCATCAATGGTAATGTCATAGTAGGTGGCGCAGGAAACGGTACGTTGGCTTCTTTAGTGAATACTGATGAGAACGCGGTGTTAAAGATATTGGCACAAACAGTGTCGCTTACGTCTTCATTTTATCGTTTGTAAGCGTGATTTCTCGTGTTAGTTGCAGGTTTATGATTTCCCAGAATTTTCTAGGGTTAGATTTCAGATTTTTAGATAAATCATTGTGATAGAACGTCTGCTTCGCTTTTCTAATTTCAGCATAATAAGCATCTTCCGCAGCATAGTACTTGCCCCATGCGCACGCATTACCTATAAACTTCGCAGCTCGGAAGAGGCGCTTTTTTTATATTCAAGTGTTTTCAAACTTTTGGAAAACCATGGTTTATTTTTATTGGCAGTAAAGCTCACTGTGGGGATGAATTTATTAGTCAAGTCAGTTATCTGGTCCTTGAGCATTAGCCAGCTGTCATTGAGAGAACAGAAACAAAGTTTGAGTTCAAAGTATGGTAGGAAATCTCGTAATTCACGATTAATTAATTCATATATAGTTACCCTTATCATACAAGTGAATTGTTTTGAGAAAAATAGGGCGTATTTTGGAGGCGAAGTTAAATATGGTAAGAATGACTTTGTGATCGCTGATTTCACGTAAGTATGCAATAGATTTTAAGCTTTCGGGGCTATTTGTTAGTACCAGGTCTAAAATGTTTGAGGATTCACTAGTGACGCGCGTTGGTTCGGTTACCTGTTGGATGAGGTTAAAATTGAGACATACATCGACGAATTCTCTTGCTTCAGTATTTCCCGAGTTTGGTGAAACCTGATTTAGCCAATTAATGGGGCGAAAGTTAAAATCCCCATAAAGCAGAATACGTGCGTTAGGGTGTTTATTAGTTAGCTGGGATAAGATTTCGTTAACTTTGCGGGGGAAGTCTGGGTCAGTTCGAGGGAACCTATAGCATACGCCAAGTATTATTGCTTCGGGAGGGGCACGGCATATTACCCGTAATGATTCTAGTTGTGAAGATGTGCTGATTAGAGAGCATGATAGTTCTTTTTTAGTGGCGATGAGTACGCCTCCGCCACGTGCATTTTTACGATCGTGACGAAAGACGTTAAAGTTTGAGAAGTCGGCCAGTACCTCTGTATTTGAAATGTCGTCACTGAGCCATGTTTCCGTTAGTATCAGTACACTACTGCAGGATGATTGTACTATATTAGACAGGGGCACGCGCTTGGGAAGAAGACTACGTATGTTAGAATAAAGTACAGAAAATCACAGGTTTGCTCTTGCGTTTGTACGGGGCTGATGGCGTGCTAGCTGACGGCGACTTGATCCCTACGATACGGCTCTGACGATTCCTGCTGCATTGTCAAAGATATATCGCTGCGCTCCGATGTGCAGGGTTTTGAAGCGTAATGCAAATGGTACGGACTTGCTTGTAGCAAAGGTTACAAGTTGTTTTCGTGCAGTTCGAACTGGACGCGTGAAATCTTCGCCAATGCTGAAATTAGTGCCTTTTAGTTTTGGGCCGCTCGAAAGGATAGTTTCTTTAGTTTTGAAGGATGAAAGTTTAACAATAATGGGTTGTTTCCGGTTAGTGTTGTAACGCCTTAGACGATGTGCACGCTCTATATCTTTAGTCTCGACTGTAAGACCAAAGCTTTCGAGGCAGTGGTTAATGATTATTTGTTCCGATTGAGCGTATGTTTCCTTCGGGTTGGTGTCAGGAAACCCGTAAAATATTAGGTTGTGTTGCGTCGGTAACGGTTTTCGAGGTCGTGAAGGCGCTCTTCAATGTCACACATACGATGGGTTAGTTTACCGGTCTTAGAATTAGGGGGTGGACTTCTGTTCGGAGAGCTAGAATACTTTGGTAATGATTTTCTAAGGCTGCGAGATGGGTGCTTAGATTAGTGATAGAGTGGTTTGTACTGGTTAGCTGGGTTTTGAGGCTCTGTATCTCGGTTATCAAAGTGGCCTGGCAGGCAAACAACTTTCTCAGTTCTGCGAGAACGATTTTGTCAGGACCGGGGTTTGTCTCTACAACCCCCCAAGCAGTACCAAGGCGCGTATGACATCGATACATTCAGAAACAAGTGCAAATGCTATAACAAATGCTATAACAAATGCTATATGGTCGTGCGTACGCACGACCATATAGCATTTGCCCGATAGTGCTGTCTCGACGGAGCCGCAACGATGGTGGTGGTTTTGCGATAAACACCTTTTGCTAACGGCCACAAAACCGATAACCGCTGTGACTGCTTATCGCTGTCATCAACTAATGCGGGAGAAGCATATCGTTCGTACGCGGAACGTTAGGGAGCACCAGAATCATTGCGCGTGTAGGCGCGCCAGTTGGTGTGTCACGTGGTATTTTTTGTATTCTGTGGGCATTTATAGTTAGCAGAAAAACACCAATAATTAACAGAGAAAAAGTTCGAAGCTGTTTAATCGGACGTTTTGCACACCGATCTACAACTTTCTCAATGACATTTTTTGTCGATCTTCATTCCTTTAAACTTTAAATAAATAGATATAATAAATAATCTTTTAAAACACAATAAAGAGTTTGACTAATTCCGGGCAATAGTCCGCAACATGAATTTGGTTCCGTCGAATTGCATGTGTCGGCATATTTTTAAAATCTGGCTAAAGATCTCTGGATCCCCTGCATATAGTATAATATGTGCATGCGTATATTTGTACAGGGTGTTTCAGCTAAACAGCACAAAGTGATAAATAAGTTAAACATGGCTACGCGTCTCCAAGTAACGCAGTACTGTTCTGATTCTTATAGAGCACGTCAGAGTTATTTCTGCGATCCGCCAAGCCCAGCAAATAATGAAAATTACTTAATGAACATTTATATATTTATTAGAGATAAAAATGTTCAATATAAAACTTGCAGCGCTCAAGCAGAAATAATATTTTTTTTAAATCTGCAGTGATGTAACTATGCTCCATAGTTTTTCAGCCTTTGTTTAAAGTGCACAAAATTTTTAAATAAATACCACGTAATTACCGCCCGACGCATGGCGTTTTTAGTGTTCGCAAATGTAAATTTGTCGAATTGTCAAAGACTGCTCATGCACGAAGGTCGCTTCAACAGGCTATGGGTAACTACGATAGACATTAAGCGATGGTAGAGTGGTACCCTTTAAGGGATGAAAAAAGAAAAAAAGAAGATAGAAAAAACTTTGACGGAAAAGCAGCCTGCACGTGCAAATGCGATACGAGACCGTAAGCAGCATTTCAGATAGCACTGGCGTTTTTTTATTTGCTTTTCAGGCTAACAATAAACATGACAGAGGGAGAGAGTGTGAAACTGTGATGAAGCAATTATATAAAGGGCACGACGGGAATACGTGGGGCGTTGTTCTTTTGCGGAAACGTTTCGACAAGGGAAAATCAGGGTCTGGAACGATGCGTTTTACTAATGAAGAAAATGCGAATATTATTCTCGCCCTCGGCTGAGCAAACGGAAAGAGAGAGAAACGGAAAGAGGTCACTGCTGGAACCCTAAGATTGGGGTAAATAGTTCGACATTGATGCGAAATTATGAAACTCTCAAGGAGACAGGCGCGTTCAGAAAGCCACGTGAGCTCACAAAAGTTATGAATAAGTCGCCTAGAACAGACATTTTCGCTTTCACGACAGCTCACCCCCATGCAAGCGTGCCCGACATGAGTGGTGAAACTGGTGTTTCCAGCATTAGTGTGTTGGAAATGCACGTCTTCTTAAGCAGACAGGAAAAAAAGACGACAACGTTTAAACAGACTCTCTTGAACTTTGGCCTGCGTAGCGTTTTGTAGCCTGTGAGGCGTTTGAGTATAGATCTTTTCGCTCAAGGCGTCCGTGGCACTGCCATAGTCCTTCTGGGCTGTTGTTAGCGCACGTGACTCCCCAGGAAGTGCTCTGCCGAGGCTGTGACGTTGGCTTTCGTGCTCTCGTCCAACAGCGAAGAAAGGAGAAAATTCTCATCTACGCAGAAAAGGTTCATAGCCTGTGTGTCATGTGTTTCTTTATCTGTGAGTAAAATGTTCTTTTATTACAAGGCCCGAGTGCTTCAAGGA
Organism: Rhipicephalus annulatus; assembly: GCA_013436015.1. NCBI lineage: Eukaryota > Metazoa > Arthropoda > Arachnida > Ixodida > Ixodidae > Rhipicephalus > Rhipicephalus annulatus. The sequence goes on from WOVY01013615.1 coordinate 191,145, forward strand.
CGCCGACAAAGACGGCCAGTGTTTGGCGTATACTCAAGAGCGGATGACTTCCCCTTAACCATGTTAGCCTGCATTATCAGTTGAAATATACAGATTTTTAAAGACGTCTTGACTTCTGTAACTGAATATTGATACAGGCAGAAGATAATCCCGGCTTTCTGATTAACATAATTTGGTCCGACGAAGCCCGCTTTTCGCGCAATGGTCAAGTCAACCTTCACAACGGCAATTACAGGAGCGCTACGAATCTTCATCGGCTGTTGCGGTCACAACACCAGGTTAAGTGTGTTACCTGGTCTTTAAGTGTTTGGCGCAGCATTTACGGCGGCATATATATAGGCCCGGTTTTTTTTATAGAACACTCACCGGAGATTGCTACGTATGGGAAATACTAAATGGCCCACTGTTTGACTTCACCGGCAACCTTAGCCTGTCGCAGCTTGGGAATACCTGGTTTCAGCAAGACGGGGGCTCCTCCACACCGCTGCGTGCGGGCACGAACGTGGCTTGATCAGGAATTTCCTGACAAATCAATCGGCCGTCTTGGACCTGTATATTGGCCCGCAAGGTCGCCGAATTCGACTCCATTAGATTTCCTTCTATGGGAATATACTAAAGACCATGTCTACACTAAACCGACAACGCCAAACAGACTGAAGTTTAAACTAGCAGATGTGTACCACTTAATTACTCCAGGAATGCTAGGAAACGTGACAGAAAGTGGGTTTACTCTGTATAGGTTACTCAAACTAGGCTCTATCATGGTCCATATGTATTATGCACTTCCAATTGTGGCTGCTCTTTACTATGATGTAACAGTTGCGATGAGACGATACACAGTAAAAACTTCTACACCCAGAAGGGTGTAAATGAGCTTGTCCCGTGGACGACACCCTAAGGGTGTTAATTCAGCACCTTCCAAAAAGGGTGCTTTTTCATGCACCCTGAGAATAGGGTGTACATGTAAAAAAACTGTAGGGTGTTAAAAAAACACCCTTGAGGAAGGGTGCCTTCGATGTCCATCACTTTTTTAGCACCCTCTGAGGAGGGTGCGAGAAGGGTGCACAAGGGTGTTGAGTGCCCATGGCAGGGGTGCCAGTATTCTTTTAGACTGCACTAATAGATATCAGCATGCACTGATTACACACTACTTGAAGAGAGTACTGCTCATTATCAATGGTGCGCCACCTGTCGAGCTCCATTCATTGCGTCTGGGCAAAAGTATAAACGCGTGCCATCGTGTATGAACTTGTACTGGATCTATATATACTTCACAGTATATGCATAATGCGCGTTACAGAAAATGAAGCCTTGCTGCCCTTGCATATTGCGTTTATTTAATAGGCAAATAAAACAAACTTTTCTTCTGCCACACAACTTTTTCACCAGATATACGTTCACGTATACGTACACTACACATGCAACACCTCAAATTTTTATTATATTTATTCAGTTTCACTTCATTGACAATTCTTTGCAACATACAATTACACTGGTTTCCGTTTAGTATACTGCTTCAAGTACATAGAGACTACAAATGAAATATACGCTAATATATCCCTATAATTCTTTCAAGTATCTACAATCCTAGTGGTTTCCAGTTTAATACTCCTTCATGTACACAATCGGTTAATAGGAATGAAATACAGGCATATATATACTTATGATTCTTTCAAATATATACAATCAGCATGATTTCACTATATACACCTTCATGTACACAATCGTTCCCAAGAAGTGATGCACACAAAAATATATATGGATAGTGTTTTTCAAATGTATATAATCACAGTGGATTAAGCTTTGTATTCCTGGATGTATAACAATTGGTTATGAGAAATGAAGTACATGCAAACATATACGGGTTTTTGCACATATACAATCACAGTGGATTAAGCTTTGTATTCCTGGATGTATAACAATTGGTTATGAGAAATGATGTACATGCAAACATATACGGGTTTTTGCACATATAACTTTAGCGAACACTTAAGAAACCAATACAATGATCAGAAACACAATAAGCTAAAAACGAACACAAAACTGAGTCAAAACACACAAAAAACAAAAGAGGTAATGCATAATTATGGCTAATGACACAGCTGGGTCACTTTATGCCAAATGTCCCAGCCATTTTGGCAACCATCTCAAATGTATTCGAAAACTTCGTGCTGCATTGAAAATAGTGAACTTCTGGAATATTTAGGAGAGGAAAAATATTTGGTGACGTGGCTGCCTTCTGAACTTCCTGGAATGCCGTCTAGGTGTTGTATGTTGTATGTGAAAAATTTTATTTTAAAAGCACCGCTCCTTCTTTTCATACGAAACTCGGTCTACGTGTTACGTAACAAGAGCTTAATTTAGGAGAGTTGATTCATCGTGGTTGTGTGCTAGTCACAGCGCGACAACTTTCGGAAGAGACAGAAAGGACAGGAAAGAGCACCGACTGTCAACTGAATTTAATGAATGTGCTACGAGCGCTTTTGTACGGAGTACAAGAACCGTGTTCATGCGCGACGACACGTGTGAGCACTACAAAATAATCTTTAACTGTGAAAAGAATACTCCCTCTCGGAAAGGATAAGTGAACGTGTAGTGATGCACTGATCATTGGTTTACCTGATAAAAATACTTCTACAAACATTAAATTGGCATTAAGTAAACTTATTCTCGTGACGAATGGGGCAAGATTGACTATTCCTGTTGCTGTTTAGTACACACACTTTTGAAAGCTTGCAAGGGGTGGAAAACAACACGCTAATATCATATCTGCTGGCTATTTTTTTAATTGTGAGACACATGATGTGGTATAACATGCAAAGGTTTTGGTCATTGTTTTTTGTTGGTCCTGTCTAACTTTACTTTCTGCAGGAGGGTTTCGCAAACGGGTGTGATGATTCTGTTGGGATACCCAGCATCTTTAGTCTTCTAATCTGGTTTTTAAACCTGACCTCACCCTTGTGCTAACATGACTTCTGAAGGGTGGCCTGAGTACATGTGGTATCAATTCCTCTTTCTACTAATTTTGAAGGCCCACTATCAAAAGGCAGAACATTCTTAGCACTCCTGGGCTGATAGCACCAGCCAATACCCCAACAGCATCATCACACTTGTTTGTGAAACCCTCCTGCAGTAAGTAAAGTTAAAGTAAGCAGGACCAAAAGAAAAAGAGAATGACCAATCACCTTTGCATGTCACGCGGTACTACGTACATAAGGTGTCTCACAATTTTAGGAAAAGAGCCAGCAGATATGACATTGTTGTTTTCCACCCCTTGCAAGCTTTCAAAAGTGCATGTACTTACAGCAACAGGAATAGTCAATCTTGCACCATTCGTCACTAGAATAGGTTTACTGAATGCCAATCTAATGTGTATAAGATACCGCTAACATGTGGAAACGTAAACAGGACAAATTGGGCAATGCTTCAATGATCAAGCAAGACAGCATGCTTTAAATGTTAAGAAGAGCTATAGTAATCTCATGGCCGGACACCGTAAAGATTGTAAGTGTAGTCCTAGGTTTCATAAAACACGGTTTTTGAAAAAAAAGCAAGCAGAAAAATGAGAGATTTTAGAACTCTTTATCAGGAAGGCCAAGGATCAATGCATCAGTACACCTTCACTTATCTTTTCCGAAAAAGAGTATTCTTTTCTCGGTTAAAATTATTTTGTCATGGTCACACATGTGTTGTTGCAGATGAGCCCTGGTCTTGTGCTCAGTATAAAAACGCTCGTAGCACCTTCAATATATTCACTTGACAGCGCTCTTTCCTGTCCTTTTTGCGATAAGATTTTTATTACAGAAAGAATTTCATTTTCTTACAATTTAGGTATAATCATGAGTTTTCATTGTATCACAACATGGAGCAAATTGCATCTCAATACGGACAAAAATCACAATTTTGTGAAATTCGTGATATTTTCTCGTATATTTTAGCAGCTGAGAGGTCTAAAGATATTTTTTCCTCAAAATATACCTTCTGTGGAGTAAATATTTACTGCCCAGATATTCATACAAGTGCAATATTGCAATAAAAAATGCAAACATAACACATTTTGGCTTTATTCTTGAAAGCAAATGTGGCTAAAAAATTGCACTATTACTATTGAGCTTCAAATACCTTACAGAAGCACATTTACTTAACAGGTAGACCGAATTTGCTCTAGAAAAAATAAGCGGTAGTTTTAAAACGAAATTTTCCACAAACAGCACACAGACGGCTTTATGCCTGGAAGTTATAAGCTAGCCACATGAACAAAACTTTTTTTCTCGCTGAAATATTCTAGCAGTTCACTGTTTTCAACGCAGTAAGTCAGCACTTTTTTTTTCAAATACAATTCAGATGGTCACCAAAGTGGCTGGGACGTTTGGCATAGAATGGTCCAGGTATATTTAAGCAAAATAACTTACACAAATAACAATGTTTGTTCATCTACCATGACCACACTAGAAAAGTTGTTCAGGCATTGTGACACTAAAATTTTCAGCGTCGTACTGCCTGAACAACTTCTTGATAAACTCCAACTCACGCCGAGAAAAAATCCGCTCAATCACGGTGGTTGTTAAATGCCTTGCGGCCATAGCCAATGTTGAAAATAAAAAAAATCAATTCATCAGTGCTGTCCCTCCTTCTTCGTCATTACTGACACGGAAGATTTTTCGGTTATCCATGTGGAGGTTCAGGAAGTAGGCTTGCTCTAGGCTGGGGCCGGGGTAGACTACGCAGGACGTCAGCGGCACCCTCTCATCCTGTAATAAGAGCAAATATGACTTTTCTTAAAAGGATGTTCGTGCTGTTCTGGCAGCACCATATATAAAGAATGTGTAGTGTGTATCCTTCGAAATGGCGTGTAATTGACATTACACTGAACTCGAAGCATACAAACCAATACATTCTAATAATTTCGTATGATAAAGATAAGAGTTTTCCAGCATACAGCAAATTCCCGAAATGAGGTGAAGTGTAAGACTACAGCTCGAAAATGGCACTTACGAAAGCCTGAACTCACCTAAGAATCAAATTCCTTATAGGGTAGTGAGCCAGTGTGAAAAAACCAATTCCTAAAGTACAACGCTCAGAACATGTAACAT